>CM042381.1:23744891-23872391 GCA_023634145.1 Thymallus thymallus
CGTTAGTAAACCCGCTACAATCATGCAGTACAGTTAGCAAGCAGTTTAGCAGTTACACCGGCGGGCCCCGGTGGTATAAAACTTGAAGGTTACCTTGACTTGGAAAAGTTCCAGTTTTGAATTGCCAAACCCAGCTAGGGTGTTTGAGCCGGGTGTGTGACTAACTAAACTAGCTAGCTGCATTCTAGCTATAGTAAGTGAAAGTAAAAATAAACAATGAAATATAGCTAGTTCTCTCTCTCTCGCTCTCTCTCTCTGGCTTCTTCTTCATTTGTAAAGAAATGAATTGGTTCATAACTGTTCAAGTATTGTCTTTCTCTTTGATTCAACTACACACCACATTTTATGCATTGCAGTAGCTTATGCTTTCAGTACTAGTCATTCTCTGATACTTTGATTGGGTGGACAACATGTCAGTTCATGCTGCAAGAGTTGTGATTGGTTGGAGGACGTCCTCCAGAAGTTGTCATAATTACTGTGTCTATGGAAGGGGGTGAGTACCTTGATCCTCCTAGGTTTTGTATTGAAGTCACTGTACCCAGAGGAGGACGGAAACTAGCTGTCCTCCGGCTACACAATGGTGCTACCCTACAGAGTGCTGTTGAGGCTACTGTAGACCTTAATTGCCCAACAGTGTGTTTTAATAAATTATTTGGTGACACGTGAATATATTTTGTATAGTTTTATATAAAAATGATAACTTATTAAATGTTTCACTTTTCTTTTCTTTTTTTTAAAGTTCACTGAGGATGGTCCTCCCCTTCCTCCTCTAAGGAGCCTCCGCTGTACTGTATGTAGTACTGTATATAGTACCCCACTGTATATAATAATCCACTGTATAGTGCTGTATATAGTACCCCACTGTATAGTACTGTTTATAGTTCTGTATATAGTACCCCACTGTATAGTACTGTATATAGTTCTGTGTATAGTACCCCACTGTATGGTACTATATATAATACTCCACTGTACTGTACTATACCCCGGCCCTGACAAGAAACCATTACCTTCCAGGCTTTGTGTGTCAGGAGGAACACATCATCCCTCTGAGGTGACTGAGAGAGGGTGTATGGGAGAGCAGGACTTAGACTGCCCTCTGTCTGTCTCTAAAGCTGATTATTATTTTGGGGCTCTGACGTGTGTGTGTGTGTGTGTGTGTGTGTGTAAAATTATATTTAGCTCTCTGCCCCCCCTTTCCTCTAGATGCTGCTGTGGTCGGCTGGTACGGCAGCATGCTGGGTTTACAGCCAGTCTGGCCATGAAGTACTCAGACGTGAACTTGGGTGGGGGGGCAGAGGGTGGGGTGCAGCTGGAGATGGAGGAGTGGGCTGTGGACAAACACACACAGGAGAGCCCTACAGACGCTTACGGCATCGTTAACTTCCAGGGAGGGTCGCACTCTTACAGAGCCAAGGTAGGGTGGATAGGAGTTTACATACAGGTACAAACAACAGTACACACACACCCTCTCATATCTCTATGTTGGACCTCATCTCCAGAGGCACACACTCTCTAAGCGCTTAACCCAACAAGCCAAACCAGTGTCTCAGTCGCATTGTGTCTCTGTCCATCGCCACATATTTAGCTACTTAGTATGTTTAATCTGGCAGGCAAACCAGACCCAAATGTATACAGTACATGACATCCTTTGACCTGGCCTGGCCTAGCCTTCTGGAAACCCTTCAGTGCTCTGAGCTGAGCTGTCTAGCCTGCCTCCATAGCCAGTGTTGCGTCCCAAATGGCATCCTATTCCCTATATGGCCCATTGGGCTCTGGTCAAAAGTAGTGCACTATGTAGGCAAAAGGGTGCCATTTGGGACACAACCAACTATACACCACCTAGGAAAACACTTTTACCTCAGACTAACTTACTTAGGCCTTTGTATAAACATAGGCAATGTTGCTGATGAGTCACCTCCATAACTTTCAGACTAAACTAAGTGTTTATTGTTGTGGTTATTCTACATGAAGGAGGTGAATATAATCACATAAGGCCATTTAATCTAATCTTTTAGAAACAGGAGTGACTATAATACAAGGAAATCCACTCTTAAAACTACAGGTTTATTATGCCTTGGAATAAGTGAAGGGGTTGGGTGTCTGTGAGACTGAGATAATCCTTTACTGTACTGTACATTCAGGAATGTTTTCCCTGGCCTAGATGAACACATTTAATGGAGATTCTGTATCAAGCATATCCATGTAGGTCTGGGAAATCCCCCCCTCAAAGACCCAAGTACTGACATAGCAAAATCATTAATCATAATGTTGAGCTCAGAGTTCAAACTTAAAATGAAAGATGGTCGTCTTTTGAAAGGACTACAACATTTTGTTTGTACATGAGAAGTCCTAACCCTCCAATATCTCCTTTCCGCTCTCCTCTCCTGTCCCCAGTATGTGCGTCTGTCCCATGACAGCAGGCCAGAGAGCATCCTGAGGCTGATGCTGAATGAGTGGCAGATGGAGCTTCCTAAGATCCTCATCTCTGTCCACGGAGGCATCCAGAACTTTGACCTGCACCCCCGTATCAAACAGGTGGTGGGGAAGGGACTCATCAAAGCTGCTGTCACCACCGGGGCATGGATACTGACGGGAGGGGTTAACACAGGTGACACACATAGGCATGCGCATAGAAAAACGCACATTCGCAAGCACACACGTGTGCACAAATTCGCGCAAACTCTCTCACACACTGACACACACACACACACACTGCTATTACCGTTATTGTTCTTATTACGCAAAACGCACACAAGTCGGGTGTGTGTCTCCAAACCCCAGTACTACTGGGACCTAAAGACTGTGTTTAACTCATTATGGAGACCAAATGATAATGTTTGACTCATTACTTAATGACAGTGTTTAACTGATTACTTACTGTAGTGGGTTAATTAACCAGACTGGTGTTTACTCTGACTGGTCCTGATAGTGACTCAGCTACAGCAGACTGGCTGTCCAGACTACACTTGTAACTAGTCTGTTTGGATACATTGCTTGTTGTTGATTGGTTGTATTTTAACCACTGACCTCCAGGTGTTGCCAAGCATGTGGGTGATGCGCTGAAGGAACACTGTTCTAGATCGTCAAGGAAGATCTGTACAATCGGCGTTGCTCCCTGGGGCGTCATTGAGAACCGCAATGACCTCATCGGGAGAGATGTGAGGAACATACACACACACACAGTTTTTTACTATCCTTGTGGGGACCGAACGACCTTAACCCCTAAAACTTACTCCTAACCCTAAAATTGCCTTTTATAGTAAAACCTAAAACCCCCACACACAAACAAGCACGTCACAATACTTACTTACCCAGTATTTATTTTTCAAGTGGTCAAAATGTTCTGCTGTCCAGTCAGAATAAAGTGTGTGTGTTCCAGGTTGTAGCCCCCTACCAGACGTTGCTCAACCCCCTGTCCAAGCTAAACGTGTTGAACAATCTCCACTCCCACTTCCTGCTTGTGGATGATGGGACGGTGGGGAAGTACGGAGCTGAGGTCGAACTACGCCGCGAGCTGGAAAAACACATTAAACTGCAGAGGATACACGCACGTAAGAGATGCGCGCGCGCACGCACGCACACACAATAAACACATTAACCTGCAGAGGATACTTTAGCAATAAGGCATGAGAATCGTGGATTATCGTAAATAACACACAATTTTGGGCTGTTCTTACGCACAACGGGAAGCGGTGTGCCGGGAAACAACCAAAGAGTGTGTTATTCATGGTAATCCACAAGTTTGAGTGCCTAATTCCTTTTATAAAATGATTACTAACATATTTAAAATATTAAAATTGTAAATGTATTTTATTTAATCCTTCCACCCAATGATATCGTCTGGACAAACCCGAGTTGTGAGTTCTATTTCTGAGGTTGCTTGCCAAAAGCACTGGTTGTTTGTTCTAATTTATAAAGGTTAAAGGTTAGCTATTTTACTTTGCTAGCTACGCAACTAAAGCTAACACTATCAGACCAAGCAGCTGGAATGACAGCAAACTAGCTACATTTTTGTTTGTTTCAACATAATGCTGATGCGTGAACAGGGCCGGCCCGACCTTTAGGCAGTGTTAGGTGGCCCGCAAGGGCGGCATTTTCCAAGCCAAACTGACCAAGACGATTAGGACATTTACTTTGTGCATGACACAAGTAATTATTCCAACTATTGTTTACAGCCAGATTATTTCACTTATAATTCACTATATCACAATTCCAGTGGGTCAGAGGTTTACATACACTAAGTTGACTGTGCCTTTAAACAGCTTGGAAAATTCCAGAAAATGATGTCATGGCTTTAGAAGCTTCTGATGGGCTAATTGACATCATTTGAGTCAATTGGAGGTGTACCTGTGGATGTATTTCAAGGCCTACCTTCAAACTCAGGAAATCAGCCTAGACCTCAGAAAAAAAATTGTAGACCTTCACAAGTCTGGTTCATTCTTGGGAGCAATTCCCAAACGCCTGAAGGTACGTTCATCTGTACAAACAATAGTATGCAAGTATAAACACCATGGGACCACACATTACTGCTCAGGATGGAGACGTGTTCTGTCTCCTAGAGATTAACGTACTTTGCTGCGAAAAGTTCAAATCAATCCCAGAACAACAGGAAAGGACCATGTGAAGATTCTGGAGGAAACGGTTACAAAAGTATTATAAAATTATGTGGATATATTGAAGCAACATCTCAAGACATCAGTCAGGAAGTTAAAGCTTGGTCGCAAATGGGTCTTCCAAATGGACAATGACCCCAAGCATACTTCCAAAGTTGTGGCAAAATGGCTTAAGGACAACAAAGTCAAGGTATTGGAGTGGCCATCACAAATCCCTGATCTCAATCCTATAGAAAATGTGTGGCAGAACTGAAAAGGTGTGTGCGAGCAAGGAGGCCTACAAACCTGATTCAGTTACGCCAGTTCTGTCAGGAGGAATAGGCCAAAATTCACCCAACTTATTGTGGGAAGCTTGTGGAAGGCTACCGGAAACATTTGACCCAAGTTAAACAATTTAAAGGCAATGCTACCAAATACTAATTGAGTGTATGTAAACTTCTGACCCACTGGGAATGTGATGTAAAAGCTTAAATAAATAATTGTCTCTACTATTATTCAGACATTTAACATTCTTAAAATAAAGTGGTGATCCTAACTGATCTAAGACAGGGAGTTTTTACTAGGAATTGTGAAACTGAGTTTAAATGTATTTGGCTAAGGTGTATGTAAACTTCTGACTTCAACTGTACATTGATTATCAATGAAAATAAGCTCATAACTCCTGACAAACTTGGGTATCTCATAAATAGACAAAATTATTGGTCTTAAGCCTTGGTCAGGGATCAGGATTAGGCTAATAAAGCCAATGCAACTGCCTGTTTTACAAACGGTAGTACATGGATAGGCATTCATAACATTGCATTGTGGGCTTTCACTGTAGGCTACATTATTGTAATTTTTCTGGCGTAGGAGGAGGGCTGCAATTGTTTCTCGCCTAGGGCAGCAGAATGGCCAGGACTGGCCCTGTGTGAATTTGCCTGGCTCAGAGAAGCTGTCGGTCTCGTCCGGACACGTTCATTCTCATTTTGCACGCTGAAGGTTGCATTCCAACATTGTTGCAGAGATTGTAGAGGCATACTGCAGGGATTAGACAACCCCCCCTCCCCCCTCCTGTTGCATACCAAATAATATCTAGATGCTGTTTCCAGTAGAGATCACGGAATTGCCTGGCTGGGCTGTGACAGTGATCATTCAAATAGCACTGTTAATAGTCATTTACGATAATCCACAGGTAATGCCTAACGACTATCAACCAATTAGCATCCAGGATCAAAACGTAATGTTTTATAATTTATTATTTTTGCCACAGGCATCTTCTCTGTGGCTGTGTGTTGAGAGTACTTTCACACCTGAAGGCAATGTCTAAGAATTATGTTCAGGTCTGGAATTATTGGCACCGTTGATAAAGATTAGCAGAAAAGTGTGCTACCCTAGTTGCTGTATGGCCTGTTCTGTCTCTGTGTGTGGTGGTTCTAAAATGCCGGTGTGTGACAGAGGCAGTTTTCCAGAGACCGGCTATTATCACAGTAACTTTAGATACCCTATTATTATAATATCCTAGGCAGACACCCATACAGTATGTACACCCAGTGTTGAAAGCCTCTTTTATTATGGTATGGCAGTCCGATGACCTACTGAAACACCCTCTTTTAATGGAGGTTTAAGACCTGTGACATGTCTCTCAATTAACCCTTTACTGCTTTCCTGTTGTCATCGCAAACAGTTTTTTTCCTCTGTTTTTTTTCACTCTTTCACTCTCTGTCTCTCCCTGGCGCTCTCTCTCCCAGGAATTGGTCAGGGTGTTCCTGTGGTAGCATTGATATTTGAGGGGGGTCCCAATGTAATTCTGACGGTGTTGGAGTACCTTCAGGAGAGTCCCTCTGTCCCTGTGGTGGTCTGTGAGGGGACTGGCCGCGCTGCTGACATACTGGCCTACGTCCACAAACAGACTGAGGAGGGGGGGTGAGACACACACACACACACACACACAAATATTCCTCTAACCGATTGCACCACATGAAATGGGGTTCCACAGGGTTCTGTGCTAGGACCGTTACTTAGAGGAATTATTGTGTATGTAATATAATTTCCTTTAACCCTTCAGGGGTCTACCTGACGGTGTGGAGACGGAAATCATCGCTACGATCAAAAAGACGTTCAACTTCAGCCATAGCGATGCAATCCATCTCTTCCAGACCCTTATGGAATGTATGAAGAGCAAAGAACTGGTAAACACACGGTTAACTCACAGTTAATACATGGAACTCTGTTCTACATCATGTAACTGATGCAAGCAGTAGAATCAGATTTAATAAAATACACAGGCACACATACAGTGGGGAGAACAAGTATTTGATACACTGCTGATTTTGCAGGTTTTCCCACTTACAAAGCATGTAGAAGTCTGTAATTTTTATCATAGGTACTCTTCAACTGTGAGTGACGGAATCTAAAACAAAAATCCAGAAAATCACATTGTTTGATTTTTAAGTAATTAATTTACATTTTATTGCATGACATAAGTATTTGATCGATCAGAAAAGCAGAACTTAATATTTGGTACAGAAACCTTTGTTTGCAATTACAGAGATCATATGTTTCCTGTAGTTCTTGACCAGGTTTGCACACACTGCAGCAGGGATTTTGGCCCACTCCTCCATACAGACCTTCTCCAGATCCTTCAGGTTTCGGGGCTGCCGCTGGGCAATACGGACTTTCAGCTCCCTCCAAAGATTTTCTATTGGGTTCAGGTCTGGAGACTGGCTAGGCCACTCCAGGACCTTGAGATGCTTCTTACGGAGCCACTCCTTAGTTGCCCTGGCTGTGTGTTTCCGGTCGTTGTCATGCTGGAAGACCCAGCCACGACCCATCTTCAATGCTCTTACTGAGGGAAGGAGGTTGTTGGCCAAGATCTCGCGATACATGGCCCCATCCATCCTCCCCTCAATACGGTGCAGTCGTCCTGTCCCCTTTGCAGAAAAGAATCCCCAAAGAATGATGTTTCCACCTCCATGCTTCACGGTTGGGATGGTGTTCTTGGGGTTGTACTCATCCTTCTTCTTCCTCCAAACATGTCGAGTTGAGTTTAGACCAAAAAGCTCTATCTTTGTCTCATCAGACCACATTACCTTCTCCCATTCCTCCTCTGGATCATCCAGATGGTCATTGGCAAACTTCAGACGGGACTGGACATGCGCTGGCTTGAGCAGGGGGACCTTTCGTGCGCTGCAGGATTTTAATCCATGACGGCGTAGTGTGTTACTAATGGTTTTCTTTGAGACTGTGGTCCCAGCTCTCTTCAGGTCATTGACCAGGTCCTGCCGTGTAGTTCTGGGCTGATCCCTCACCTTCCTCATGATCATTGATGCCCCACGAGGTGAGATCTTGCATGGTGCAAGATCTCACCTCCCATCTTGAACTTCTTCCATTTTCTAATAATTGCGCCAACAGTTGTTGCCTTCTCACCAAGCTGCTTGCCTATTGTCCTGTAGCCCATCCCATTTTTTTTATTTTTTATTATTTCACCTTTATTTAACCAGGTAGGTCAGCTGAGAACAAGTTCTCATTTGCAACTGCGACCTGGCCAATACAAAGCAAAGCAGTGCGACAAAAACAACAGAGTTACACAGTAAACAAACATAGTCAAAAAATCCCAGCCTTGTGCAGGTCTACAATTCTATCCCTGATGTCCTTGCACAGCTCTCTGGTCTTGGCCATTGTGGAGAGGTTGGAGTCTGTTTGATTGAGTGTGTGGACAGGTGTCTTTTATACAGGTAACGAGTTCAAACAGGTGCAGTTAATACAGATAATGAGTGGAGAACAGGAGGGCTTCTTAAAGAAAAACTAACAGGTCTGTGAGAGCCGGAATTCTTACTGGTTGGTAGGTGATCAAATACTTATGTCATGCAATCAATTGCAAATTAATTATTTAAAAATCATAAAATGTGATTTTCTGGATTACAGACCTACATGCTTTGTAAGTAGGAAAATCTGCAAAATCGGCAGTGTATCAAATACTTGTTCTCCCCACTGTACGTACATACATACATACACATGATAAGACATGCACTCTACACACATGGATGTTGTATTGTAAAATGTGAAATGGAGTAGTGGCCTGAGGGAACACATTAAATGTTTTGGGTAAAGGGTTATGAAATGTCATGTAATATTTTTTTATTGTATATTAACTGCCTTAATGTTATTGGACCCCAGGAAGAGCAGCTAATGGGGATCCTTAATAAATACAAATACTTAATTAATTTTAAGAGAATGCTGAATCCTACAATGCATACTTCTGTTCATAGTCTGATCGTGATCAATATAAAAATATTGATAACGCTTATCATTTTTCATAAATACCAGAATGTATTGCATTACTTCAGATTTTGAATGACAATGTTTGTTTTCTCTCCCTCTGAACGACAGATCACGGTGTTTCATATCGGCTCTGAGGACTACCAGGATATCGATGTGGCCATACTGAAGGCATTACTGAAAGGTGTGTGTGTGTGATGGGTAACTCCATCTCCATGTCTTGCTGTGACTGACAGAAGATCTGTACCCATGACTCCTCTCTGACCTCTGACCTCCTAGAGAAAGGGAGAGGGCAAATGAAAATACCCTAATAATAACACAAAGAGAAGACAGTGGGTTGTGTAGCCAAAGTTTTAATTTTTATGTTTTCATTTTGAAACGGATACTATAGATATGTTTTGAAAAGTCAACGCTCTCTTCACTTTCTCTCGCTCACTCTCTCTGTCTCTCTCTCGTCCTCTCTCTCTCTCTCTCTCGTCCTTCTCTCTCTCTCTCTCACTCATCCTTCTCCCTCTCATCCTCTCTGGTCCTGCTCTCTCTCTCTCTCTCTCGCAGTCTTTCTCTCTCTCTCTCTCTCTCGCAGTCTTTCTCTCTCTTTCTCGTTTGGGTTTTCCCTGTGGGTCTCAGAGGGGCTTATTGCTAGGTACTCCGAGGCCCCATTCTCACAACACATAAAGCTGTCCTCTTCTCACTTTTCTCCATTCTATTCTATCCATTCTGGCTCTAAGACAGAGGGCAAGAGAGCTCTGAAAGGATAAGCATTCACCTGTTTTGCTCAAACATGAATTAGTCTGTCCCTGTGTATTCAGTAGTTGTGTGTGTATGTCTGTCTATCTATCAGTGGTCTTCTGTCATTGAATAAGTAGTTCAGACAAAGGCAGGAATGTGTTCCTGGTCCACCCAGCCCAGCGTGTCTAGATCGTCTTAGATCCCTTAGTAGAGGAACCAGTCCAGTCAGTCGAGTTCAGGACATTCTAACTGAATATAATGGATCCCCAGGCATCAGGAAAATATAAGCCTGTTAAACCAGCATTCGTCCTGGTCAATCAGTAACACATCCTCAATAGAAGGCCTCAATACATACACAAGCATATGGGAATGCCTTTAAAATAGCTGTCCGGTGTTTCCAGATTTCTATGAAATAGGACCTATAATTAATTACAACATGAGTGAAATAGTTTTACTTGCAAAAAATGCTAATTAGGTATGTATGTTAAAAAGCAGTTTGTCTGTGTTTTGAATGGTGTGGGCTTACTGCAACAACAGAATGGTGTGGACTTACTTATCAATATCTCGGTCATAATGAGAAGTCTCCTCTATGAGGAAATATGAGGCGTCTCCTCTGAGGAAATGGCAATCATTTTCGAAACGGTTTGTTTGAGATACAGCTTTGAAGTGTTTTTTTTCTCTGTAATTTATGCTTTGGCCAGAGTATAGGACAATTCAACAACATTATTTGGGTTTGAGTTAACAGATTATGAGCTGTTAAAAGTTGAACAGTTACTTTTAAGATTTCCTCCATAAACATACCAGATGAACCGTAAGGTTACAGAGACACGTGGAAATGTACCTCCTCCCACATCAGGACTTGTATCCTGAAAATACGACTTGAACTTTACCTAAAGGAAATCCTGTAGGAAA
Organism: Thymallus thymallus; assembly: GCA_023634145.1. NCBI lineage: Eukaryota > Metazoa > Chordata > Actinopteri > Salmoniformes > Salmonidae > Thymallus > Thymallus thymallus. The sequence continues at coordinate 23,755,403 of CM042381.1, forward strand.
TTCTCTCTATGGTATCCCACCCCCCATCCACAGGACTGCCCCAACCCAAAGTTAGATTAGTGGTTCACAGTAGCAGTCTTTTTTACAGAGTCATACGTTGATGAAAGAGAAAATATGTTCCCCATGCATGAGTCCTACAGATATTTCCATGTTTATAATGTCCATGAATGATAGCAGCCACTGCTGTCTGCTTAAAGAATGAGGAGCCTGTCAACGTGAGGCTATAATGTTTGGGTCCGTCTGCTGTTAATCCAGCCAGCCAAATACGTTGCTGTTTGACATAAATCTAAAGTAGTGTCATCATTTAACAATAAAATAGATGGGGGAACATGGTACATTTCTACCCATTATATCAGAAAGACGGGATGAAACACTACTGTACCAGGAGCCCCCTGAGGGCACAGTCAGCAACTTGGGGATTGTCTAGTTTTATGCACTAGAATTCGAACTTCAAATTGGTGTCTAACTCTGACTTCCTGCATGGATTTATGTGGACGATTACAGTGTACATTGGATCCCATGTTAGGATATGGTCCTGTGTAAACAGTATACTCTAGGTAGTGATTAGTATGGTTATTAATCTGTATTATTGTTGTTTCTGTAGTCCATCTTTCCCCTAGCCTTGCTGCCTTAATCCTGCTGCTAAGTCAACAGGAAACACAGCATTAATGTGGCTTTGCTTTGCAATTAATTTGTTTTGTGTGTTTGTATGTGTGCGCTTACGCTGCTCAGTTTGTTATATATCCTGATTACCTAGTCACCTTTACCCCTTCCCACATTTTTTTATTTGTATAATTTTTTAAAACCTTTATTTAATTAAGCTAGTCAGTTAAGAACAAATTCTTATTTACAATGACGGCCTACACCGGCCAAACTCGGACGACACTGGGCCAATTGTGCGTCGCCCTATGGGACTCCCAATCATGGACGGCTGTGATACAGCTTGTATTCGAACCAGGCTGTCTGTAGTGACGCCTCTAGCACTGAGATGCAGTGCCTTAGACGCTGCGCCACTTCCTTTTTTATTAAGCTAATATTTTTCTTACTTTTTAACTATGCATTGTTTGGAATGGGCTCATAAGTAAGCATTTCCCTGTGAAGTCTACACCTGATGTATTCGGCACATGTGACCAATGACATTTGATTTGTATGCTGCTCTCCAGGCACCAATGAGTCTGCGTTTGACCAGCTGGTTCTGACTCTGGCCTGGGACCGGGTGGACATCGCCAAGAACCATGTGTTCGTCTACGGACAGCAGCTACTGGTACGTCTGTCTGTGTGGCTGACTTGCTGGCTCTGTCTGTCTGTCTGTCTGTCTGTCTGTCTGTCTGTCTGTCTGTCAAGAATGCATATATTATGAATGTGCTTTTTACAAGTATCAGCCTAAATGAAAATCTTTCATTTAAACCCCAAATATCTCCTTAGCTAGCCACTCCATAGTCAGTGTTCCTATATGACCCAAGGGACAGGTTACAGGAAGAATGCCAATAGTTTATTTTGACTAATTTGAACTGGTCTGGTATATTTATTCAGAATACAGAAACGCCCAGTCACTTGTTAGTGCAGTCAATATTGGATCCTTGTTGAGGTGTGTGTTTGGGCACGCAGGTGGGTTCGTTGGAGCAGGCCATGCTGGATGCCTTAGTGATGGACCGTGTGGAGTTTGTAAAGCTCCTGATTGAGAATGGAGTCAGCATGCACAGGTTTCTTACCATCACACGACTGGAGGAGCTATACAACACGGTAACACACACACACAAACAGCTCACCAATTTCACACACATAATTATGCTCCACAGGGCTCTATGCTGGTACCATTACTGTTCTCATCACACAAGCAACCTCTCGACTGTAACGTTTCATATTCTGTCAAAATCATTTGTAAACAGTCTTTGTCCATGGTCCTGCTGGGCATCGGTTTTTATCTGTGTCTCTTCTGTTCTAGAAACAGTCACCAACCAATCCAACGCTCTTCAACCTCGTAAGAGATGTCAAACAGGTACACCTTTGACTTCCTGTCAATAAAGTTTGAATTAAATTGAACAATTAGTAATTTATGATCATGGTGTTGATTTTATATTAGTATGGCTCACTATGACTTTTATTATGATTGTTTCCAGGGTAACCTCCCCCCTAACTACAAGATGACTTTAATTGACATTGGCCTGGTGATAGAATACCTGATGGGCGGGACTTACAGGTGCAACTACACCAGGAAACGATTCAGGATCATCTACAACAATCTCCATGGCAACAGCAGGGTAAGGGTTAGGGTTAAGGGTTGAAGATTAAAGGTTAAAAGGTAAGGTTGCTTCAGGGTCAAGGGTTAAACTCATTGTTTACACAGGTTATTTTGATCTTGCGGTTTCACTGATTTAATTCACTTAGAGTGATGGTGAAAGTAAACTTTTTTGTGTCTCTCTGTCTCGCTTGCTCGCTCCCTCCTCTCTCTCCAGAGGTCAGGTCGTCACTCTGCAGGGCCTGGGTCCCACCTGAGGAAGAGCCAAGAGTCATTCAGTATCCAGGCCGACAAGAAGGAGAAGACCAGGCACAACCACTTCATCAAGACTGCACAGCCATACAAACCCAAGGTACACACACACACACACACACACACACACACACACACACACACACACACACACACACACACACAAAGTTCAAGTTGTAACAAGCACAAAACACCTTGGCTTCCACTTGGACAACTAACTCAGTGGGGACCAACACATTGACCAGGCAGTGAAAAACGTTTCAAAGTGTCTCCATTTCATGACTGTGACTTGTGTGATGGCAAGAAATGGCCTGTCCACTGATGACCTTGTGGAGATCTACACCACTGTAATCCGACCATGCCTGGAGTATGCCAGTGTGTTGCTGGTGGGCTGCACAAAGAAGCAGCAAGCTGCGCTGGATAGGTTACAGAAAAGGCCAAGCAAGATAACAAAAAACAGAGACCTTCCACTACTACAGTCATGGAGAGAGCAAGCAGCAGAAAGATTGGTCACTGACATGCACCAAGCTGACCACCCTCTACAGGATCTCCGAAGTATTGAAGTATTGTCTGAATGTAACTGCATTCTGCATTACTCTTGTTGACTGCGGGCATGAATTAAATAAATCAACTCAATACAAACCCAAGGTACGCACACACGCACGCACACACACACATACACGATCAGCCATACAAACCCACGCCAAAGAACTGAACCATCAGATTACATTAAACTCCCCCTCTCGACACCCACTCCTCTCCCTCTTAGTTGGAGTCGGCGACAGACCAGTCCAAGAAAAAAGCCAAGGAGGAGATAGTTGACATCGACGACCCGGAGACGCGCAGGTTCCCGTACCCGTTCAACGAGCTGCTGATGTGGGCCGTCCTGATGAATAGGCAGAAGATGTCTCTGTTCTTCTGGCAGCATGGGGAGGAAAGCATGGCCAAGGCCCTGGTGGCCTGTAAGCTCTGTCGCTCCATGGGCTATGAGGCCAAGAAGAGTGACGTGGTCGACGACACCTCAGAGGAACTCAAGGACTACTCAAAGTATGTATGACACATTGCACACCAAATTACTATGACACTTCAATCCTCACTAATACTCATTACTATAATATGTTACAGATTACATACTAATACTTTGAGTACTCCAAGTATGATGCATTACTACTAGTAACTACTACTAGTAATACTCAAGGCTACTTGAAATATGAGTATTACTGAGTAATATGTCAGACTATTATTGTGAGTGAGGTGACAATGAGGTGCTGTGTTGCAATGACTGTTTATGATGGTGTTTTCAATTAGTTTGATACCCTGGTATGTGTGTCATGTTTGCAGTGATGATGATTTCTGGAGTAATGTAGATATGATTTATTATTATTTTAGTGAATTTGGCACCCTAGCAGTAGATCTCCTGGAGCAGTCGTTCAGACAGGATGAAACCATGGCGATGAAGCTGCTGACCTACGAACTGAAGAACTGGAGTAACAGCACCTGTCTGAAGCTGGCCGTGTCGTCACGGTTACGACCCTTCGTGGCTCACACCTGTACCCAGCTGCTGCTGTCAGACATGTGGATGGGCCGACTCAACATGAGGAAGAACTCCTGGTACAAGGTGACACTGCCCAGCAATGCAGTGAACACACACACAAACAATGGTGTTCCACAGGGCTCTGTGCTTGGACGGTTATTATTGATTTATTATAATGTTTTTCCAGATGATTCTCATTATCCTGGTCCCTCCTGAGTAAACATAAATAGAAAATATATAATAAATACATTTAAAATCTAAATATACAGTTAAGTCAGAAGTTTACATGCACCTTAGCCAAATACATTTCAACTCAGTTTTTCACAATTCCTGACATTTAATCCTAGTAAAAATTCCCTGTCTTAAGGTCAGTAAGGATCACCATTTTATTTTAAGAAAGTGAAATGTCAGTGTAATAGTAGAGAGAATTATTTATTTAAGCTTTTATTTCTTTCATCACATTCCCAGTTGGTCAGAAGTTTACATACACTCAATTAGAATTTGGTAGCATTGCCTTTAAATTGTTTAACTTGGGTCAAAAGTTTCGAGTAGACTTCCACAAGCTTCCCACAATAAGTTGGGTGAATTTTGGCCCATTCCTCCTGACAGTACTGGTGTAACTGAATCAGGTTTGTAGGTCTCCTTGCTCGCACATGCCTTTTCAGTTCTGCCCACACATTTTCTATAGGATTGAGGTCAGGGATTTGTGATGGCCACTCCAATACCTTGACTTTGTTGTCCTTAAGCTATTTTGCCACAACTTTGGAAGTATGCTTGGGGTCATTGTCCATTTGGAAGACCCGTTTGCGACCAAGCTTTAACTTCCTGACTGATGTCTTGAGATGTTGCTTCAATACATCCACATCATTTTCCTTCATGATGCCTTCTATTTTGTGAAGTGCACCAGACCATCCTGCAGCAAAGCATCCCCACAACATGATGCTGCCACCCCCCCCCCCCCCCCCCCCCCCCCCCCGTGCTTCACGGTTGGGATGGTTTCTTTCGGCTTGCAAGCCTCCCCCTTTTTCCCCCAAAAATAACGATGGTCATTATGGCCAAAAAGTACGATCTTTGTCCCCATGTGCAGTTGCAAACCGTAGTCTGTTTTTTTTATGGCGGTTTTGGAGCAGTGGCTTCTTCCTTGCTGAGCGGCCTTTCAGGTTATGTCGGCATATAGGACTCGTTTTACTGTGGATATAGATACTTTTGTACCTGTTTGCTCCAGCATCTTCACAAGGTCCTTTGCTGCTGTTCTAGGATTGATTTGCACTTTTCGCACCAAAGTACGTTCATCTCTAGGAGACAGAACGCGTCTCCTTCCTGAGCAGTATGATGGCTGCGTAGTCCCATGGGGTTTATACTTGCGTACTATTGTTTGTACAGATGAACAACCTTCAGGCGTTTGGAAATTGCTCCCAAGGATGAACCAGATTTGTGGAGGTCTACAATTTTTTTTCTGAGGTCTTGGCTGATTTCCTTTGATTTTCCCATGATGTCGAGCAAAGAGGCACTGAGTTTGAAGGTAGGCCTTGAAATATATCCACAGGTACACCTCCGAAAGCCATGACATCATTTTCTGGAATTTTCCAAGCCGTTTAAAGGTACAGTCAACTTAGTGTATGTAAACTTCTGACTCACTGGAATTGTGATAGTGAATTATAAGTGAAATAATCTGTCGGTAAACAATTGTTGGAATAATTACTTGTGTCATGCACAAAGTAGATGTCCTAACAGACTTGCCAAAACTATAGTTTGTTAACATGAAATCTGTGGAGTGGTTGAAAAATGAGTTTTAATGACTTCAACTAAGTGGATGTAAACTTCGGATTTCAACTGTAATATTAATATAATAATGTATATATCTCTAGGTGATCCTCAGTATCCTGGTGCCTCCTGCCATCCTCTTGTTGCAGTACAAGACGAAGGCAGAGATGTCCCACATCCCTCAGAGTCAGGACGCCCATCAGATGACCATGGAGGACAGCGAACACAACTTCCATAACACCACCGACAACATACAGATGGTCAGAATCAATGTAATATCTGTTATCTTAGTTTATGAAGTATTTTCTTATCTTACTGTGTCTGTTCTGGCAAGTACACTGGTGCTACTGGTATTCTGATGGTCCTGGGATTTAACTATGAGGGGTAGCTAGGATGGTCCTGGGATTTAGCTATGAGGGATAGCTATATGAGAGATAAAGAGGGTTGGACTGCAGTTCTCTCAATTCACAGTTTCATAATTTCTAGTGCTGTTTTCAGTCCATACATGTGTATACATGGACACATACATATGCATACATGTCTATACAGTCTCTATTAAACATGCGCTATTAAACATGATTCTTCTCCAGGACGTGTTCAAGGAGGCAAAGGCGGATGACAACGTGGAGGTGAAGGATGAGGCGGAGACACATGTCCGCTCCCGACGACTTCCTCTAACCAGGAAGTTCTACGCCTTCTACCACGCCCCCATCGTCAAGTTCTGGTTCAACACGGTATGAAACCCTAGACCCTACCCTACGATGTGAACTGTTCTGGTTCAACACGGTATGAAACCCTAGCCGCTAGACCCTACAATGTGAACTGACCAGCAGAAACTCTGGGCCCAATAGTACAGCAGAGTTCTGACCATCATGGTTCTCACTGTGGAGCCATCATGGTTCTCACTGTGGAGCCTTGATGGTTCTCCCTTACCTCGTTTCCACCAAAAAAGAACTGGTTCGGAACTGGTGCTGGTTCAAAGTTGGTTCAAGTTGCGAACCTTCTCAGAACCTGTTTGTTTTTCCACTGACTAGAGAGCCCAGCGAACGACGTCGTTACGTCACTGTGTATGTCGCCATAAGTCTTAGCTTTCCCAGAAATGCTTGATAGATAGATACTTTATTGATCCCCGAGGGGGACATTTCTTTGTCAAGCAGCTACAACAACAAAACACAGGGCAAGTGCAAAATGCCACAACGAAAGTACACAAAAGACAGACACACGATACATGATACATAGAGCGGCAGTATGAAAAAGTATAGAAATACAAGATATCTGGAGTGCAAAAAAAACCTATAAAAAGACATTGCATAGTATGAGTGGTTGGCTGAATATGTACACTATACATTGGTGGATGTTGGATGGTTAACTATACTATACAGGTCGATGGCAGAGAAATACTTCAATAGCTAAAAATGCATATGATATGAGCGAGGGTAATAATAGTTGACTTAATATACAGACTGGCTAAATGAACAGGTAAGTGAATATACAGTTCTATTTACAGATAAGTGCGCCAACTTCAAGCATAACAATTACAATGGCGGACTACATCGTCTTTCTGCAAATGTTTCTCCTGGCTTTGCGAATCCATCTTTCTTCAATCGTTGTACTATCTTTCTACTAGCGCTGTGTTTTTAGCAATGGCGGTCACAACCCCCCGACGTAAGCATGACGTGGTAAAAGAACGGTTCTAGTCCAGCAAAGAGTTGGTGCCGCTTTGGAACCAATTTTCCTGGCCGAGAACCGGTTGTGTTTCGATTTGGCTGTCGAAACACAAAGAACTGCTTCGCGAGTAGGCACCGGCTCCGAACTGGCTCAAATGCTTTGGTGGAAAAGGGGTACCTGTGGAGCCTTGATGGTTCTCTCTGTGGAGCCTTGATGGTTCTCTCTGTGGAGCCTTGATGGTTCTCTCTGTGGAGCCTTGAAGGTTCTCCCTGTGGAGCCTTGAAGGTTCTCCCTGTGGAGCCGCTAAACAGCTTGAATGGAAGGGATGTTTCCTTTCTCCTTGTGGGATATTTCGTGTGTGTGTGTGTGTGTGTGTGTGTGTGTGTGTGTGTGTGTGGACGAGTTAGTTTTGCATCACTCAGTGTCCCGGTTGGGTGGAGTTTTCCCTTTAGAACCAATGAAATGGTCTAAAAATGAGCACAACTTAGCCAGTGTGTTTACTCTGAGACCAAGGAGGGCTGACATGAAACGTGTTCGTGTTGAGAGGACAGAGGGGGGCTGGGACGTGTGTGTACTTTTCCAGAGCTCTACCTGCCATACTTCTCACACACACACACCCTCAGGTGGTTTTCCAGGTGCCCTGGCATCATTTACATGACCTGATGGCATCAGTAGAACAGTCCTTAACATCACTATAGCTGCTGTACCCAGATCAATGCTTATCTACCCTACAATCAACCTCAACATAGTTATGCTGCCTGCCACACAATGATCCAGTTCTCGCTGCATATCTGTCACATCATGATCTCTGCTTCCACATAATCACCCCTGCCTGCCTCAGTCAGCACTGATCCCAACACTGATCTGTTTAGTCCTACAACAGCCACACACACACTCTACCTAACCCCCGGGCCATAGTTAGAATGACTGATGTCACGGGGGAGGGTGGGGGTCTGTATAATGGCTGAGAAGTGTTTTTGAATGCTGTAGTTTCCTTCACTTCAAGCTTCACTAGTCAGGCTCACAGTGTTCACCTCTGATAATACCTGGGGGTATGTCACAAAGCAGGAACAAAGTAGGACTGCTGATATAGGATCACAGGTGTGCTAGTTCTGGATTAGTTCAAATACGTGGAAAGGTTTGAAAAGGGCTGATGTAGATTATGAATTAAATAAGAATATATGGACAGGGGGACCTGATCCTAGATCAACACTCTTATCCTAAGACACTTTTTAAATACAGTGCCTTCGGAAAGTATTCCGACCCCCTTAACTTGTTCCACATTTTGTTACGTTACAGCCTTATTCTAAAATTTATTAAATATAACAATTTCCTCAGCAATCTACACACAATACCCCAGAAATACAAAAGTATTCAGACCCTTTGCTATGAGACTCTAAAATGTAGCTCCGGTGCATGCTGTTTCCATTGATCATCCTTGAGATGTTTCTACAACTTGATTGGAGTCCACCTGTGGTAAATTAAATTAATTGTACATGATTTGGAAAGGCACACACCTGTCTATATAAGGTCCCACAGCATGTCGGTGCAAAAACCAAGCCATGAGGTTGAAGGAATTCTTGGAAGAGCTCCGAGACAGGATTGTGTCGAAGCACAGATCTGGGGAAGGATACCAAAAAATGTCTGCAGCATTGAAGGTCCCCAAGAACACAGTGGCCTCCATCATTCTTAAATGGAATAAGTTTGGAACCACCAAGACTTCCTAGAGCTGGCCGCCCGGCCAAACTGAGCAATCAGGGGATAAGGACCTTGGTCAGAGAGGTGACCAAGAACCCGTTGGTCACTTTAACAGAGCTTCAGAGTTCCTCTGTGGTGATGGGAGAACCTTCCAGAAGGACAACCATCTCTACCAATTAGGCCTTTATGGTAGAGTGGTCAGACGGAAGCCACTTCTCAATAAAATGCACAGGACAGCCCGCTATGAGTTTGCCAAAATGCACCTAAACAAGATTCTCTGGTCTGATGAAACCAATATTGAACTCTTTGGCCTGAATGCCAAATGCCACGTCTGGAGGGCACCATCCCTACGGATGGTGGTGGCAGAATAATGCTGTGGGGATGTTTTTCAGAGGCAGGGACTGGGAGACTAGTCAGGATCGAGGCAAAGATGGAGCAAAGTACAGAGATCCTTGATGAAAACCTGCTCCAGAGCGCTCAGGATCTCAGACTGGGGCGAAGGTTCACCTTCCAACAGGACAACGGCCCTAAGCACACAACCAAGACAACGCAGGAGTGGCTTCGGGACAAGTCTCTGATTTTTATTATTATTTTATTTTAACCTTTTATTTAACTAGGCAAGTCTGTTAAGAACAAATTCTTATTTACAATGACGGTCTACCTACAGGGTCAGCCCCTGGAGCAAATTAGGGTTATGTGCCTTGCTCAAGGACACATCGTCAGGTTTTTTTTTCAGCTTGTCGGCTTGGGTATTCGAACCAGCGACCTTTCGGTTACTGGCCCAACGTTCTAATTGCTAGGCTACCTGCCGCCCCAACATGACCGAGCTGAGAGGATCTGCAGAGAATAATGGGAGAAACTCCCCAAATACAGGTGTGCCAAAGTTGTTGCGTCATACCAGTTCTAATACTTCTAAGTATTCAGTTCTATTTTTGTTTCTTCAGACCAGAGGACATTTCTCCAAAAAGTACGATCTTTGTTTGTACAGATGAACTTGGTACCTTCAGGCATTTGGAAATTGCTCCCAAGGATGAACAAGACTTATGGAGGTCTACAATTTTTTTTCTAAGGTCTTGGCTGATTTCTTTTGATTTTCCCATGATGTCGAGCAAATTGGCACTGAGTTTAAAGGTAGGCCTTGAAATACATACAGAGGTACACCTCCAATTGCCTCAAATGATGTCAGTTAGCCTATCAGAAGCTTCTAAAGCCATTACATAATTTTCTGGAATTGGAAACTTCTGACCCACTGGAAATGTGGTGAAAGAAATAAAAGCTGAAATTATTATTCTGACATTTCACATTCAATGTGAACTTCCGACTCCAACTGTATGTAACGGTGTGTGTTGTGGGTCTGTATAATAGCCTGTGTAAGGTATGTAACGGTGTGTGTTGTGGGTCTGTATAATAGCCTGTGTAAGGTATGTAACGGTGTGTGTTGTGGGTCTGTATAATAGCCTGTGTAAGATATGTAAAGATGTGTGTGTTGTCTCCTGGCTAGCTGGCGTACCTGGGCTTTCTGATGCTGTACTCGTTTGTGGTTCTGGTCCGGATGCCCGAGTTTCCCTCTCCTCAAGAGTGGGTGGTCATCCTGTACATTTTCACGTCTGCCATCGAGAAGATACGAGAGGTATGCTAATGCTGCTCCTGCCCTGTCACACATGACTCTATACTCTCTAGATCAATATGGATTTGTTGCAATTAGCACCCTATTTACTACTTTTGACAGGGCACTATGTAGGGAATAGGGTGCCATTTGGGATGCCCCCAATGACTTCATTTGTATGAGAAGGACAAGACACTTACCCAGCTTCTCCGAGGATTCAATACAATTTAGTTTTGTTCAGTTTGCTTTAAACAAGGTCCTCATTCCTATAGATAGTCCACAAGTTAAACAGAGAAGCACTGAGCTCCCATTCAGGTTGATAAAAAGTCTAAATTTCTATCACTGTTTTAAATTGTTTCTGTCTGCATGTTATTGTTGTTTTGATTTGAGATCTCAGTTCACTCGATGCACTCATCTCCTATTTCTGTGTCCTGTTGTCTGTTCTGTTTGTTTCTTAGATGTTTATGTCTGAAGCTGGGAAGATTAGCCAGAAGGTTAAAGTCTGGTTCAGTGACTATTTTAACCTCTCAGACTTCCTGGCTATTGTCACCTTCTTTGTGGGCTTTGGATTGAGGATAGGAGGAGAGGATGTGCTTGTTCCAGGCCGGACTGTGTATTGCTTGAATATCATCTTCTGGTACGTGAGACTCCTAGATATTCTGGCAGTCAACCAGCAAGCAGGACCGTATGTGATGATGATCGGTAAAATGGTGAGCATTCTTTTTTGTCTAATGCTATACTAATCCAAATATGTTTTTCAACTGTGTAATATACATTTCAATGTATATCTAAATGTTTTATAGATCAGGTTTTTCTTTATTTGCAATATTTTTTACATTGTAGAATAAAAGTGAAAACATCAAAACTATGACATAACACATATGGAATCATGTAGTAACCAAAAAGGTGTTAAACAAATCAAAATATATTTTATATTTGAGATTCTTCAAAGTAGCCACCCTTTGCCTTGATGACAGCTTTGCACACTCATGGCATTCTCTCAACCAGCTTCATGAGGACCGCCACAGGAATGGAAGACCCAGAAATACCTCTGCTGCAAAGGATAAGTAACAGACACATCTCAACATCAACTGTTTAGAGGAGACTGTGTGAATCAGGCCTTCATGGTTCATGGTTGAAACCACTACTAAAGGACACCAATAAGTAAGAAGAGACACGAGCAATGGACATTAGACCGGTGAGAATTTGTCCTTTGGTCTGGAGTCTAAATTTTGGATCCAACCTCAACCAAATGTTGATGGTTTGGGATGAGTCGGACCGCAGTGAAGGAAAAGCAGTCAACAGGTGCTCAGCATATGTGGGTACTCCTTCAAGACGGATGGAAAAGCATCCAGGTGAAGCTGGTTGAGAGAATGTCAAGGCAAAGGGTGGCTATTTGAATAATCTCAAATATAAAATATATTTTGATTTGTTTAACACTTTTGGTTACTACATAATTCCATATGTGTTATGTCATAGTTTTGATGTCTTCACTTTTATTCTACAGTCGTGGTCGTCTTAGATCTTTATATCAGTAGTTAATATGGTACACTGAAGTATAATTACAAGTATTCCATAAGTGTCAAAGGCTTTCATTGACAATGACATTCAGTTTGTGCAATGAGTCAATATTTGCAGTGTTGACCCTTCTTTTTCAAGACCTCTGCAATCCGCCCTGGCATGCTGTCAATTAACTTCTGGGCCACATCCTGACTGATGGCAGGCCATTCTTGCATAATCAATGCTTGGAGTTTGTCAGAAGTTGTGGGTTTTTGTTTGTCCACCCGACTCTTGAGGATCGACCACAAGTTCTCAATGGGATTAAGGTCTGGGGAGTTTCCTGGCCATGGACCCAAAATGTCAATGTTTTGTTCCCCGAGCCACTTAGTTATCACTTTTGCCTTATGGCAAGGTGCTCCATCATGCTAGAAAAGGCATTGGTCGTCACCAAACTGTTCTTGGATGGTTGTGTTGGTACCGTTCTTTATTCATGGCTGTGTTCTTAGGCAAAATTGTGAGTGAGCCCACTCCCTTGGCTGAGAAGCAACTCCACACATGAATAGTCTCAGGATGCTTTACTGTTGGCATGACACAGGACTGATGGTAGCGCTCACCTTGTCTTCTCCAGACAAGGTGTTTTCCGGATGGCCCAAACAATCGGAAAGGGGATTCAGAGAAAATGACTCTACCCCAGTCCTCAGCAGTCCAATCCCTGTACCTTTTGCAGAATATCAGTCTGTCCCTGATGTATTTCCTGGAGAGAAGTGGCTTCTTTGCTGCCCTTCTTGACACCAGGCCATCCTCCAAAAGTCTTCGCTTCACTGTGCGTGCAGATGCACTCACACCTGCCTGCTCCCATTCCTGAGCAAGCTCTGCACTGGTGGTGCCCCGATCCCGCAGCTGAATCAACTTTAGGTGACGGTCCTGGCGCTTGCTGGACTTTCTTGGGCGCCCTGACGCCTTCTTCACAACAATAGAACCTCTCTCCTTGAAGTTCTTGATGATCCGATAAATGGTTGATTTAGGTGCAATCTTACCAGCAGCAATATCCTTGCACATGTTTCCTTGCAGGTAACCATGGTTGACAGAGGAAGAACAATGATTTCAAGCACCACCCTCCTTTTAAAGCTTCCAGTCTGTTATTCTGACTCAATCAGCATGACAGAGTGATCTCCAGCCTTGTCCAACACTCTCACCTGTGTTAACGAGACAATCACTGACATGATGGCAGCTGGTCCTTTTGTGGCAGGGCTGAAATGCAGTGGAAATGTTTTTGGGGGATTAAGTTCATTTTCATGGCAAAGAGGGACTTTGCAATTAATTGCAATTCATCTGATCACTCTTCATGACATCCTGGAGTATATGCAAATTGACATCATCAACACTGAGGCAGCAAACTTTGTGGAGACCAATACTTGTCATTCTCAAAAGACATTGAACACTAGTCACTTTAACAATGTTTACATGCTCTTTTACCCGCTTTTAGAGCCTGCACGGGCATGAGTTATAAGTCCAAGCCTTACCCGTGTTTGCGACGTTCAGGCCTTGCCTTACCCTACCCAGGCCCGAGTTGCTTCTGCCAAATTAAAAGCCGGCCCTGCCCAACAAGAAATAACTTCCTCCGTTAGTAAATCCCTTAGCTGCTCCTCTCTGTCGGTCTCTCGCTCCCTGCGTGAAGCTCGCTCTGCATGTACTCTGAGTATCCATAGCAACGGCTCCACTTGGGCTGCTCTATTCAATGAAGAGACATGAAAGAGCAGTTAGCTACTTTTTGTCACTCTAAACTCTGACAACTCAAGGAACATTAGTTTCTCTGAAATAATCTCTCCTGTCATATATATATTTGACATCATGTTATGATCTTAGTCAGATATGACTGTGCTGCGCAGCAGAGCACACGCAAATGGCTCAGCTTCAAAATGTTAGCGATCAAGCCCGTATTATGTTCACTCCGGGGCTTGAAACTCCCCATAATTAAATTTGTGACAATTTTATATCCGCTAAGAAAAGTCAGCAAAAACCTAACATCAATGGAGAAGTCAACATACAAGTGTAAGTAAAAACGAATGCAAATAAGTTAGAAATTGTGCTACTAATGCACATGGCAGTGTGATAAAGGAATTTGTATGTTTAATGTTAATGACTAAGATGTTTTACCCTGAAACTGTGTAATGTGTAAGATGTATTAGAAATTACATAGACAATGTTTAGAATGTTACTATTTGGTAAATGAGTCAGGATGTAGTTCTTAGGCTAGCAGGAGATTAGCCATAAAAGTTTGCCACCCTCATCTATCAGAGTGGGGGTCTTGTCCCTGAGGTGTAAACATTAGCCACTGAGGAATGTCTTGAAGGGAGTGAACTGAGATAACAGAAACTTGTGTGGGTATAAATAAGGGGCTCCTCATGGGAGGGGCAGAACGTTCTCTATGAATAAAGACTGACCATTTGCAAAGCTGGAGCTCTCTCTGTATTATTTAAACAAACTGAAGAACTTACAACCTTCAGGATACAGATAGTTATAAGAGTTCATTTAGAACATTGGAATAGAAAATATCGTGACAGTGTGCAAAAAAAATGTTTTGTTTGGTTAGTTTTTGTCAAATTTTCCTTCAGAAGTTCCAGCTATGCAGGCTAACTTTAGTTTGCTAGCTATCATACAGTAGGCGTATATTAATAATTCTATAGTTAATGTAAATAAATATGCTATCATAATTGACTGTAGCGCAGATAAAGCACACACAAGCTACAGTTGGCTGAAAACACAATCATCGCGGGATGAACGAGTAGAAGTGTACACTCGTCAGACGTCATGATACGTCATCAGAAGTGTCCACTTAATTTGAGGGGTGAGGGGATTGGGTGTGTCTTAAGTGTTTGGGCCGCAGACCTGGTGGAAGGAGTTTTCTACGCACACTATTTATATTCGTCTCCTTCTGATATTTCTTTAATTTTTTGGGGGGTGGATTATGTGTGTATTGCTAGATTTCACTGCCCTGTTTGAGCTAGAATGGTGTTGGAAAACGTTGTCTCAGGCGCCTCTCCAGAATCTCCCATTTAGTGACTGAGACACACACACACACACACACTTTAAACTCCCTATACTCCTTTGAGATCCCTCTTTCAAAGTCAAGAAATATCTCTTCCTCTAGCCATGGTAGCCAAAATAATGGGCAACTGGAAATGTTTTAGATGTTAATGTTAGTTGCTTAATTAACTCAGGAACGGCACCTGTGTAGGAGCACCAGCTTTCAATATACTTTGCATCCCTCATTTTACGCAAGTGATTCCTTTAATTTGGAAGTTACCTCTATATATCAACATGTTTTACATAGTGGCAATAATGTCTACTATCAACAACATGTTTTGATAGACTACGGGGATCCAGCACCAGTTCTTTTCATTCTGAGGCGCAGTAGCTATGAGTCCGGAAATTCTCTCAGTATTTCCTGGGAACTTGGACGTTTATTCTCAGAACCTAGACCTGGTTAACTGCATGCACTTAATATAGTGGTGGTAATGTATCTATTCATACAGATGGCCACCATGTTTTATATTGTTGTGATAATGTATATATTCCTCTAGGTGGCGCTGATGTTGCGTAATGGCATTCCCCAGAAAGACATCCTGTAATAATGTGTATATATTAGGATAATGATAATGTATAGGATAATGATCGTTCGTGTGTGTGTGTGTGTGTGTGTCTGTGTGTGTATACAGCGGGTGAGATAAGTATTGAACACGTCACCATTTTTCTCAGTAAATATATTTCCAAAGGTGCTATTGACATGAAATTTTCACCAGATGTTGGTAACAACCCAAGTAATCCATACATACAGAGAAACCAAAACAAATAAGTTCAGAAATTAAGTTATGTGTAATAATGTGAAATGACACAGGGAAAAAGTATTGAACACACTTACTGATATTTATTTAATTCTTTGTACAAAAGCCTTTGTTGGTAATGACAGTTTCAAGACGCCTCCTGTATGGAGAAACTAGTCGCATGCATTGCTCTGGTGTGATTTTGGCCCATTCTTCCACACAAACAGTCTTCAAATCTTGAAGGTTCCGTGGGCCTCTTCTATGAATCTTGATCTTCAGTTCTTTCCATAGATTTTCAATGGGATTTAAGTCAGGCGATTGGCTGGGCCATTCTAGCAGCTTTATTTTCTTTATTTGAAACCAATTGAGAGTTTCCTTGGCTGTGTGTTTGGGATCATTGTCTTGCTGAAATGTCCACCCTCGTTTCATCTTCATCATCCTGGTAGATGGCAGCAGATTTTTGTCAAGAATGTCTCTGTAAATTTGCCCATTCATCCTTCCTTCAATTATGTAAAGTTTGCCAGTACCATTTGCTAAAATGCAGCCCCACACCATGATGTTCCCACCTCCAAACGTCACTGTTGGTATGGTGTTTTTAGGGTGATGTGCAGTGCCATTTCTCCTCCAAACATGGTGTGTATTATGACATCCAAACAGTTCAATTTTGCTGTCATCTGACCACACTATATTCTCCTAGTATTTCACTGGCTTTTCGAAATGTTGTGCAGCAAACTTTAAACGAGCTTCAACATGCTTTTTTTTTCAGCAATGGAGTCTTGCGTGGTGAGCGTGCATACAGGCCATGGCGGTGGAGTGCATTACTTACTGTTTTCTTTGAGACAACAAGTGGTCCTTGGCTCTTGGACAACTCTTCTGATTATTCTTTTCACTCCTCTGTCAAATCTTGCGAGGAGCACCTGGTCGAGGCAAATTTATGGTGAAATGATTGTCTTTCCACTTCCGTATTATGGCCCCAACAGTGCTCACTGGAAGATTCAGAAGCTTAGAAATGCGCCTATAACCAATGCCATCGTTATGTTTTGCAACAATTAGGTTGCGAAGGTCTTGAGACAGCTCTTTGCTTTTACCCATCATGAGATGTGTCTTGTGTGACACCTTGGCAATGAGACTTTTTTTGTAGGGCATCAGTTGGACTGAACCAGCTGAAATTAATTTGCACTGACAGGGGGCTGGATTGCTTTTTAATTACTGATAGTTTTCAGCTGTTGTCTTGGCTTTCCATGCCTTTTTGCACCTCCCCTTTCTTCATGTGTTCAATACTTTTTCCCTGTGTCATTTCACATTATTACACAACTTAATTTCTGAACTTATTTGTTTTGGTATCTTTATGTATGGATTACTTGGGTTGTTACCAACATCTGGTGAAAATGTCATGTCAATAGCACCTTTGGAAATATATTTACTGAGAAAAATGGTGACGTGTTCAATACTTATTTCACCCGCTGTATGTATGCATTGGAGAAGGATGCCATTTTTTCTTAGAGCTATAATATACTGTTTAATATGTGTGTGTGTTTATTTATTTACTCTAGGTGGCCAATATGTTTTATATCGTGGTGATCATGGCGGTGGTGTTGTTGAGTTATGGCGTGCCCCGGAAAGCCATCCTGTACCCAAATGAGGAGCCCAGTTGGACGCTGCTAAAAGACGTGGTCTTCCAGCCGTACTGGATGATGTACGGGGAAGTGTATGCGTATGAAATCGATGGTAAGGAAGACAAGCCTGGTATAAACAAGCCTGGGGCGGCAGGTTGCCGAGTGGTTAGAGTGTTGGGCCCTGTAACCGAAAGGTTAGTTAACCCACTGTTCCTAGGCCGTCATTTGAAAATAAGAATTTGTTCTTAACTGACTTGCCTTGTAAAATAAAGGAATAAAAAAATATATATAATCGAGTCCGATAATAAGAGTTTTCTTAAAGATTCTAACCACGGCATGAAATCAATCAAAAACCCACGAATGGTCTAATCAACGCATCCTGCACCGCCTCCCCTCACACCACACAGTTCCTGTGTTAGAATTTTTATATTTTTATTTATAGAATGAGACCCTAGACCCTTGGTTGGATAGGCATACGGTTCACTATGCCTATCTATTTCTTTCATAAGTAATCAAGTCCCTAGGAGGTAGGGGCTATGAGTTGATTGTGGGGCAGCAGGTAGCCTAGTGTGTAGAGAGTTGGGCCAGTAATTTGCTCCAGGGGCTGACCCTGTAGGTAGGCCGTCATTGTAAATAAGAATTTGTTCTTTGTTCTTTAACTTGCCTTAAATAAAGGTTCAATAAAAAAAAATATTAGATTATTGTACAGATTTCTCTCTTGAGGCATGTCAAATGTAAGTGATTTACTTAAAGTACAGGCTCAGAGCTTCAAAATGGTTTATCGTACACTGTCAGCATGGCATTGTCCCCCAGAAAGTAGTCTCTCTACTTAAATCCAGCTAAATTCAGGGTAGCAATGTTTTTGAGAGCTGTAGCAACACTTTTGCAGTTGTCCATAGCTTTATCTTTCCAAAATTCTGGGGTAAAGATGATCTATATACTTACCATTCTGTTATAGACCGAAGCCTGTGACATGACAGACCAATCCGGAATGATATCTCAGCATACCCAACCACTCTATTATCTCAGCCAATCATGACTAGCCAGGAAGGATCCTGTCTTTCTCCCTGTATACTGTAGCTCAGTGCTTTCTCCTTGGCTAAACTAGGCACATTTTTTTTTCTTCATATTTACAAGGCATATGAAAGTTCAAGAAGGCATTCTACAAAAAATAAATATATTTTCAAACTGCCCTACTTTAAAGAAGGAACCAGTTTCAAATGCCTCGGATTCTGTAACATTTAGTAAACATTGTTGTACACAATGGGGTTAAATCCTAACTTCCAGTTAAGGCAAATAATTTTTACTTAGTCTCCTATTGACATAATTGCGTGACTAAGTGACATTTAGATTTGCTGCATAGAACACATGTGAGATTGAGTAATGATATTTACACAAGATACATTCTGTAATATATAATAATCAAGGCTACCTATCTCGCTCATCAGAGGCTCTCCACCCCAGTTGTATGGGAGATACAGTGGCTGTGGGAAGAGACTACCTGTTGATATACAGAGCAGAATGCATACAGTAGCAGTAGATACTGTGCAGTAGTATGAAATGTTATTCCACTAGTTTTAGATGGTAGTCGCTGGTTTTACTCACCCAAATTATGTTTACTCCTAGACTCCAAAAAATCCTTTCTGTAGAGACCTATAAAATGGTAGAAAGCTTAATCTGACTGTGCAAAACCAGTCCATGGAGCTTAGACCTGTAGTGTGTGTGTGTGTGTCACTGATTGTTGTTTGGGATATGTATGAATCTGTGTGTTTTTTTTCTTGTGTTGAGATGTGTGAAGCACTGTGTGTGTGTCTGACCCAGTCCCCTCTCTCCACAGTGTGTGCCAATAATAGTGATTTGAGTGTGAAACCCCTGTGCTCCGCTTCAGTGTGGATCACTCCTTTCCTACAAGCAGTCTACCTCTTTGTCCAATACATCCTGATAGTCAACCTTCTCATCGCATTCTTCAAGTAAGACCACACACACACACACACACACACACACACACACATTGGTGTTCCATAGAGCGCTGTTCTGTGACCAATACTATTCATTAATAACATTAGTATTATTATCATGTTTTCCCTGTGTTTTCTACACCTGTCTGTGTGTGTATCCATTTTTGCCATCTCTCTCTTCTCCACAGTAATGTGTACCTCCAAGTGATGTCAATCAGTAATCTGGTATGGAAGTACCAGAGGTATCATTTCGTCATGGCCTACCATGAGAAGCCAGTCCTCCCTCCTCCCCTCATCCTCCTCTCCCACCTGGTCTCTTTCTTCTCCTTCATCTGTCACAAGAGGAAGAAGGACAGTCATTCTTACGGACCAAGTACGGGAACTACCCGTTATCTCTCTCTAAAATGTGGATTTGACAGAACAACTTGGTGATCAGAGAGGACCTAGTACCGAGCTCTGGGGGACACCAGTGGTCTATGAACAGACTATAAAATGTACAGTGGGGAGAACAAGTATTTGATACACTGCCAATTTTGCAGGTTTTCCTACTTACAAAGCATGTAGAGGTCTGTAATTTTTTTATCATAGGTACACTTCAACTGAGAGAAGGAATCTGAAACAAAAATCCAGAATATCACATTGTATGATTTTTAAATAATTAATTTGCATTTTATTGCATGACATAAGTATTTGATCACCTACCAACCAGTAAGAATTCTGGCTCTCACAGACCTGTTAGTTTTTCTTTAAGAAGACCCTCCTGTTCTCCACTCATTACCTGTATTAACTGCACCTCTTTGAACTTGTTACCTGTATAAAAGACACCTGTCCACACACTCAATCAAACAGACTCCAACCTCTCCACAATGGCCAAGGTCAGAGAGCTGTGTAAGGACATCAGGGATAAAATTGTAGACCTGCACAAGGCTGGGATGGGCTACAGGACAATAGGCAAGCAGCTTGGTGAGAAGGCAACAACTGTTGGTGCAATTATTAGAAAATGGAAGAAGTTCAAGATGACGGTCAATCTCCCTCGGTCTGGGGCACCATGCAAGATCTCACCTCGTGGGGCATCAATGACCATGAGGAAGGTGAGGGATCAGCCCAGAAATACACGGCAGGACCTGGTCAATGACCTGAAGAGAGCTGGGACCACAGTCTCAAAGAAAACCATTAGTAACACACTACACCGTCATGGATTAAAATCCTGCAGCGCACGCAAGGTCCCCCTGCTCAAGCCAGCGCATGTCCAGGCCCGTCTGAAGTTTGCCAATGACCATCTGGATGATCCAGAGGAGGACTGGGAGAAGGTCATGTGGTCTGATGAGACAAAAATAGAGCTTTTTGGTCTAAACTCCACTCACCGTGTTTGGAGGAAGAAGAAGGATGAGTTCAACCCCAAGAACACCATCCCAACCGTGAAGCATGGAGGTGGAAACATCATTCTTTGGGGATGCTTTTCTGCAAAGGGGACAGGACGACTGCACCGTATTGAGGGGAGGATGGATGGGGCCATATATTGCGAGATCTTGGCCAACAACCTCCTTCCCTCAGTAAGAGCATTGAAGATGGGTCGTGGCTGGGTCTTCCAGCATGACAACGACCCGAAACACACAGCCAGGGCAACTAAGGAGTGGCTCCGTAAGAAGCATCTCAAGGTCCTGGAGTGGCCTAGCCAGTCTCCAGACCTGAACACAATTGAAAATCTTTGGAGGGAGCTGAAAGTCCGTATTGCCCAGCGACAGCCCCGAAACCTGAAGGATCTGGAGAAGGTCTGTATGGAGGAGTGGGCCAAAATCCCTGCTGCAGTGTGTGCAAACCTGGTCAAGAACTACAGGAAACGTATGATCTCTGTAATTGCAAACAAAGGTTTCTGTACCAAATATTAAGTTCTGCTTTTCTGATGTATCAAATACTTATGTCATGCAATAAAATGCAAATTAATTATTTAAAAATCATACAATGTGATTTTCTGGATTTTTGTTTTAGATTCCGTCACTCACAGTTGAAGAGTACCTATGATAAAAATTTGACTTCTACATGCTTTGTAAGTGGGAAAACCTGCAAAATCGGCAGTGTATCAAATACTTGTTCTCCCCACTGTATAGGTGTCCTAGGGATCTCTAGTTTAACAGCAAAAATATATGCAGCTACAATAAGTTATTTTAAAACGTGTACTATTAGTTACATTGAGATCTGTAAAAGAGGTGAAATGCCTTGTTGAAACTAGAAAACTCTTCATCCTCTCCCTCCCTCCATCCCTCCTCCCTCCAGAGTTGTTTCTAACTGAGGAGGATCAGAAGAAGCTCCATGACTTTGAGGAACAGTGCGTGGAGACGTACTTCCATGAAAAAAACGACCAGTTCCACTCAGGGAGCGAAGAGCGCATCCGCCTCACCTCTGACAGGTAACTGTTACCATAGTTACCGTTCACCACAGTTTTTTTATTTTAGCCTTGCGTTGACAGTAACAGTTAGTGCGTATATAGCATAAGAGGATTAGGAGGTTTATTGAATAGTAAATGTTGAACTCTATTGCAACATTTCAACAAAGTTCAATAGATCTAGATTTATTTCCCCTTTTCTCTCCTCAGGGTTGAGACCATGTGTATCCAGCTGAAGGAGGTTGGAAATAAAGTGAACTTCATTAAGCGTTCCCTCCACACACTGGACTCTCAGATCGGCCACCTCCAGGACCTGTCAGCTCTGACCGTGGACACATTGAAGACCCTGACCGCCCAGAGGGCCTCTGAGGCCAGCAAGGTCCACAACCAGATCACCAGAGAGCTCAGTCTGTCCAAGAACTTTGCCCCCAACCTGGCCCCCACCCCCCAGGACCCTACCCCCCAATCCAAGGGGGTCAAACGCAGCGTGGGGACCTACTTCGGTTCCTCCTTCCCCCAGGTGTCCGGGGTGGTGGTGGGGTGCAACATGGCTGATTCTCTGTTTGGGAGTGGGGTGGAAGGGAGGTTGGAGACGCTGGGGAGGAGGCCTCCTGGGATGGGAATGGGGCTGGACCCAAACCCGCCCCTGACGCTCAGTCCCCCAGAGCGAAGAGGAGACTGTGCTGGGCTGGGGCGCCAAGCTATTGCTGCTATAGAGGCTGGATCCTCCACGGGTGGCAGTGCCAGTGCCAGTCACAGTGCCTTCTCACTCGACCCAGCTCCGGCGCCCCCTACTGTCAGTCCTCCAGAGCAGCGGCTACGTGGCCACTCCTTCACCCAGTGGCAGCTGACCCGTCCAGAGCAGCCGGGCCTTTCCGACTGCCCCTCCAGCCTGCCCAGCGTGCCCTCTGCTGGGGCTGCTTTCTACGTCAGCTCTACCCCCTCCCAGCCCTCCGGCTCCAGCCACCTAGAACTCAGCTTGCCTCTGCCAGACAAAGGCAGAGCCTCTGCTTCCACCTCTGCCTTTGCTGTAGAGTTTGGTGCGTTTGTTGGTAAGTACAAGTGTGAGGAGAAAGACGAGGACACTAGCTGTGTGTACCCCACTGTTGTTGTTGTTGTGTCAAAGACCTCTGACATTGCTCGCCCCGTTTGCTTGCATGCTTCCATTGAGAAACGGGAGGGGATTGGTGAGAAGGAGGGGAGGGGTGAGTTGGAGAGGAGGAGGTGTGAGAGGGAGGAGAGGGCAGAGGGGGAGGGGTATGTGAATGAGGCATTTTGCGATGACGAGGGAAGAGTCGAAGAAGTTCTGATGGGTGGGCAGGGCAGAAACGCTGAGCTTCCATTGGCTCCTGAGACCGCCAGTCAGGCCGCCCCCTCTCCTCATGCCGACGCTAACAGGAACAGCCCCCTCCCAGGCTGCACCCTGGCACCTGCAGTGGTGCCCAGGAGACCCCGCGGCCGGAGGACCAGAGAGGTGGGGTCCTCAGGCCCCGTGGCCCAGCTGGAGGCCCCTCAGCACAGGGAAAGAAGGATGGAAACCCCCGTGAGAAGTGACAAGAGGGAAACTACCAGAGACAGAGGTTTGAGTATCAGTCTGAGTTTAAGTTGGCATTTGGCAAATCTCGGATCACACTCTACCTTTCACTTGTAACACACCTTTTCCTAACCTGGGTGAAGTATGGTTTTTAGTGGTCTTAAAGGGTGGTCTGGTGTCTAACTAAAATGAAATAACCACAGGTGTGTTCTCAAACCCTATTCAAATACACTGAGCATAACCTGATATGGCACCATACTCAATCAATAGACTTCAAAATAAACCAATCAGTATGGCATCATACTCAATCAATAAACTTCATAAACTCATAGCAACGACTATGACATTCACTAGTAAAACATACACATGCAGTAACAGTCAATAAATGGTTGCAACCTTTAAAGAAAAACCTGGGGTACCCTTATATACAGTATATTCATAGCTCTGAAACTTTCTATAGTCTTACTACGTTGCAGGCCTGTGCTTCGTACCTTAACAGGGACTACATGAGGAAGAGTGGTCCTTGCACTTCTATGTGCATGTGTGTTTTCTGGAAGCGGGAGTTCCAATGCAGGCGAGGGCGGTCCGTAGCCAGTGCGGTAGTGGGAAACAGAGCTAGCGTTGCTAGTTAGCAGAATGACGTGTCTTCTCGAGACTATAAACTACTTTGACACACGGTAGTGTACTTACAATATACGTGTCTCTGCCTCTTATGGAGATGGCGTGCTACGCTAGCTATCTAGTTAGCTAGCTGGTGTTGGCTAGCTAGCAACTAATATTAGCTAGCTTCGCATCGTACCTTCAGACAGGACCCAGAGAAACTGTACAATTGCCGGTATCTAGAGTCGCTATCTTAGAGGTAGACTACGATTTGAAGCTAGATCTATTCAGACTTTTCTAAAGCTTCAGTTAGCTTCACATTCCAGCTCAATCCAACAACAGAGCTCAATTTGGCCTCTGGGGCCCCCGAAGGCTCCGCAATTGCGTCACACCATCCATAAGCGCCCCCGACTACATTTGCGGATCAAGCATTAATTGGCACTTAGTCAGCAACAGGGAATAACGCTGCATTCATAACCAAGTGGGATGTTGGTAGGTCTATTTACCACATGACTGGGAGGAATCAGGGGAGAACGGTTGCTCCCTTTCGCTGAAGCTATGAAGTTTAAGGCAGATCGTGATACTGCAGGTTGTTGTATCCAGAAAGCAGTATCCCCCATTATAGTCAATGGGACGGAGAATGGCCATCTTTGTGGTCAATATATGTGAGAAGAAAATAAAGTACGAATAATTGCTTCTATTACACAGATGTATGTCCTTGAACCAATTTGAACCAAAGGTTTTAAAATAGTTGGTTCAAGGACATACATCTGGTATAATAGAAGCAATTATTGGAATTGCACACAGAATTTGTATTTATTTGCTGCCTGTAGTACCCAGGTCAACATTCAACTTGAGGGGACAGTCGTTCTCTGGTCGCAGTCTGCAACATCACTTCCTGAAGTAGCTCAAACTGTGCATGTTATGTCTTGAGAATCCCCCCCCCCCAATGAGACACCATTTTAGCAAGCTAAAACAGACTTCCTCTGCTTCAAATGCACCATTGAGTCTTCACATAGGAATGAAGGGCATGACGTCATCCATAGATGGCTTTGTCCATTCATATACAGTCATTGGGAAAGATCCCGTTGAACGCCCCTCCAACTCATAATAACTAGTGGAAAACTTGTCTATCATCCCTGAGCTCTGACTCCTCCCACATGCTGATGTCAACTACTAAGGAAAGGACCTCGATAACAGCATTTTCGGTAGTTAAATGCAATTATTCATAAAAAGCTATTTTAGTAATTTGTTTACAAGCATGATAGCTTTAAATTTAGTTTATGGTTGACACCGCTTGTTGTAATTTTGCCAATCAGTGTTTCTCAACGAGTTCAAAGCAACTTTTACAAATGTACCACCTTTCCACTTGGTTATGAACGCAGTAGTGCACTACATAGGGAGCAGGGAGTGATGTGGGACGTAGCCTAGGAAGAGGTGCCAAGGCTGTAGGGTGCTAGGATCAGCTTTGTAATTAGCTTGTCGTCGTTGTCTCTCTTTCAGATCTGTCTCTTTTTCTCTCTCTCTCTCTCACTCTCCCTATCAATTAGTGTGTCAACCTTTTTGTCTTGTCTTATGTTGTTGTGTTGGGATGTTGGCCTCTGGTTGAAGGTGACAGGGTTGTGACTGTATCACCATGGATTGATTGATTGATTAATTGGTTGAGATTTGCAACTGTTCCTGAATTTGTCTGTATTGGT
This sequence comes from Thymallus thymallus, assembly GCA_023634145.1. Lineage (NCBI taxonomy): Eukaryota > Metazoa > Chordata > Actinopteri > Salmoniformes > Salmonidae > Thymallus > Thymallus thymallus. Next base: position 23,781,279 of record CM042381.1, read on the forward strand.
TAAAGGGTTTGTCACATGGAAAGGTGAAAGGTACCTACCCTCCGTCCGTCTGTCTTCCAGTGACTGTCCCAGAGGTCTAAGATGTTCTCTCTAAGGCACAGAACCAGGTGTGGCCAACCCCTGACCTGGATCAGGGTTGGGGTCAATTCCATTTTAAGTTATCAAATTGGAATTTAAATTAACCCCAACAAAAAAGCGTGCAACTCTGCAGCCTTCCAGTACCCATGTTGGCCACCCCTGGTGTGATGCTGTCTCTGTATCTGTCTGACTAACAGTGTTCTGGTCGTCTAGGTCATAAAGACAACCTGCACCTGGATCTGCAGCGCTCCTTCCCCAGAGACATCTCCTCCACACAGCTCAGCCCAGCCACACGCCACAGGGAACAGGTGGGATTATGTGATTGTGTTCTTCCTCCTGGGTATTGGGCGGCAGGTAGCCTAGCGGTTAGAGTGTTGGGCCAGTAACTGAAAGGTCGCTGGTTCGGATACCCAAACCGACAAGGTGAAAAACCTGTCTGTGCCCTTGAGCAAGGCACTTAACCCTAATTTGCTCCAGGAGCTGACCCTGTAGGTAGGCAGTCATTGTAAGACTTTGTTCTTAACTGACTTGCCTAGTTAAATAAAATAAATAAATACTTTCAGAGCCCAGTAGGAGGAAGTTGCTCTTACATACTGATGCCGGTGTCTTTTTCTCTGTCTGCAGGTTCATCCTGAAGGCCAAGGTAACATGAGGACAGTCAACTCGTACGCTGGCTTCACTGAGTTTGACCGGAGTCCCTCCTTACTCCACCCAGACTCCTGTAAGTCCAGGAAGATAGAGCTGTGCTGCTAGACACATGAATACACTGCAGAACCCTGACAAGACCTGCCGGAGGTCATCGACATGTCTTTTAACTGGAAGTGTCTTTGGTTGTTGTGTGTCTCTGCAGCTCTGAGTAAAAGAGAGAGGAGCAGAGTGTCAGCAGAAGACATCCTCATCCACGAAGACACCAGAGCTGCGCTACTTCTGGTGAGAACTCTTCCATAACTGTATGATGTCTCACACCCCTTCAGGTCCTGAAATCACTTCTGACTGTATGACTGACTGACTGACTGACTGGTATGTTTTCTTCTCTCTCCTCAGGAGAGGGCTCAGGTCAAGACAGCTCAGGCCAGCAGTCTGTAAGTACCTGACATGCATTCCTACCTTCATCCTGGTTTTCATCTGGGGTCCACTTATACTTACAGCCCAGGCGCTAACAGCCCTGGAAGAGAAGAGTAGAGTAGATTAATTCACCTACAGCCGTGGGTCTACTAGAGTATAGTAGATCTCTTGGTTGTTGATCAGTTCAGTGTTCCCACAGTGTGTCTCATAACCCTGGGCCAAGCCAAGACAGGAAACAAATTCCAATCATATTCCCAACACAGCCATTAGGGTGAATGGGTGATTGGTTCATAGTGTTACTTTGTTGATTAATAGGTGGACGGTGTTGTACTACTATCTGCTGTATAGGTAGTATTCTACTGTATTGTGTAGTATCAGCTGTAGAGGTGGATCATAGACTTGGACAACACATCTTTGTATCAGTCCCATTATGGCATCTGTGAGGGCATAGGCAGTGCCATTGATCTCCATTTTAAAATAGTCCATTTTCTTCTTCTACTACTACTATGAGTTGGTGAACAAACTGAAAGGGGGCATACTGCCACCTGGAGTGTGTTGTTTGAACAGGTATAAAGCCAAGGTTGGCGATGTACTGCCACCTGCAATTCTGTAATGATTGCGCACAAGTATAACTCATTGTCTGATCCTTCCTGATGACCTGGATGGAATTGTGTGATCCTTCCTTAACCCATAGGAAGTCCCACCAAGTTGACTATTTTCAAATGGTGGAAGTCATCAATGGCAATGTCCATGCAAAAACAGCTTATTTCCAAGTAATGATCTCTCTCTCTCTATGAGGTGGATGTTAATGTCTGTTGTGTTGTCTCTCTCTCAGCAGGGCACTAGGGGAGGACTCAGGAATAAATGGTATGTGTCCATTGGAACTTTCTGTCTCTACTATCACTGTAACTTGATAGTTCCTGATTTCTTTCTCTGAGATGAACAGGCTATTCACCTCTGTGGTCATGTCCCTGGCTGATGATCTCTTCTCTCCTTCCTCTCAGCTGCGTCATGTCTCTACAGACATGCCCACCTGGGGAGCAGGAAGGACTGTGAGTGGCTGGGAACTATCCCTTTAACTACTTCTAACTCCTTGAGATGTGATGTATCCCTTTTAACTATTTCTAACTCATTGTGAATCATCCCTTTAACTACTTCTAACTAACTAATTGAGATGTGAACTATCCCTTTAACTATGTCTGACTCATTGTGAAGTGAACTATCCCTTTAACTATGTCTGACTCATTGTGAAGTGAACTATCCCTTTAACTATGTCTGACTCATTGTGAAGTGAACTATCCCTGCACCACTCAAATTAATTCACCTCTTCACCTCTATGTACTTTTTCATTATTTTTCTCTTCCCTACATGCTTATTTATTTATTTTACTTTTATTAGCAAATGTCATGAGAGGAGAGCTTGCAAGTAAGCATTTTGTTGTATAGTGTATGTACACTTGTTGTAAGCCATGCATATCACAAATAAACGTTTAGATTTGATTGGACTGGATTTGAATAACTTACTTTTTAATTTGTATTTATTTACTATTATTTAATTTTTTTTAGCAATTGGTTCCCCTTTCAAGCCAATGGAAAGCTACCAATACTCAGGTGAGGTTTGGACCTTAAAACATGCTGTAGTCAGTCTCCAAGTCACACCCTATTCCCCACTACATTGAGTAGGATGTCATTTGATTACTATAGCCTTCTTCTGACAATGTAGTGTGTATTTGACACTGTGTACTTGTGTGCGCGTGTGTGTTTCCCTCCCTGTAGCTGTGGAGCGTAACAACCTGATGAGGCTGTCTCAGAGCATCCCTTTCACCCCAGTGCCACCTAGAGGTAAGATAACGTTGTAGTCTAGCTAGTTGAAAGAACTGCAGTGTTGGGGTCAATTCAGGAAGTGAACTGATATTCCATTCCCAATGTTCCTAATTTATAAACAATGAGAACTGTTTCACCCCAACCCTGGAGAACAGTATGTTAGAATGAGGATGTAAAGTGGGACATATCATGGCCAGTTAAGGGAGATAAGGAAGCTAGTTTAACCTATAAATAATAGTAATTTGGTGGGTGCTTATTTGTCCTATGTCCTATTTTATTATACATGTGTGAATTGGAAATGTGTTTTTTGCATATCCCAACTCCCCCTGACACACCCAAACCAGTTTAACCTATAAACCCTCTATCCTGTGGCTGCAGTTATGTATTTAATACACATCCACACTCTCTCTTGCACAACTCTCTGTCTGCGTCTGCTGCCCCCTGTAGGTGAGCCAGTAACAGTGTATCGTCTGGAGGAGAGTTCACCCAACACCATCAACAACAGCATGTCCTCCTGGGCTCACAAAGGTCTCTGTGCCAAGATAGAGTTCCTCAGTAAGGAGGAGATGGGAGGGGGGCTGCGACGTGCACTCAAGGTACAGTTGGTGTGTGTGTGTGTGTGTGTGTGTGTGGTCACTACTGTCTTCACTACATGTAACAGAGATGGAACTGAACATGAAAAGGTCTTGCTATTGGTTTGTTGCTTTTGTTGTTGTTGTTGGTTTGTTGCATTGTTGTACAATGTATTTCTAGAAACTATAACTATTGTATTCTACTCTAGGTGATGTGTACGTGGTCGGAGTATGACATTCTGAAGCCAGGTCACCTGTATATCGTTAAGTCCTTCCTACCAGAGGTGGTCCAGACCTGGCAGAGCATCTACAAGGAGGACACTGTGCTGCTGCTCTGTCTCAGGGTAGAGGAGAAAACACACTCTCACCCAATGATATATACACTGAGTGTACAAAACATTAGTAACACCTTCCTAATATTGAGTTGCACCCCCCCTTTGCCCTCAGAACAGCCTCAATTCGTCGGGGCATGGATTCTACAAGGTGTCGATAGTGTTCCACAGGGATGCTGGCCCATGTTTACTCCAATTCTTCCCACAGTTGGATGTCCTTTTGGTGGTGGACCATTCTTGATACACACAGGAAACTGTTGAGCGTTAACCCAGTAGCGTTGCAGTTCTTGACACACAAACTGGTGCGCCTGCCCCATACCCCATTCAAAGGCACTTAAATATTTTGTCTTGCCCATTCACCCTCTGAATGGCACATATACACAATCCATGTCTCAATTGTGTCAAGGCTTAAAAATCCTTCTTGAACCTGTCCTTCATCTACACTGATTGAAGTGGAATTATAAGGTGATCCATAAGGGATTATAGCTTTCAGCTGGATTCACCTGGTCCGTTTGTCATGGAAAGAGCCATGTTTTTCCCCGATTCATTCCCATTACTCAAAGCCCCGAAAGGACGAGTATGAATATGGCGACCTGGTGGCTTCAAAGGCTCAAAGATACAGCGTCAGCTATCCAGGGTTTACAGTGCATTCGGAAAGTGTTCAGAACCCTTGACCTTTTACACCTTATTATAAAATTGATTAAATATTTTTTTTTCATCATCAATCTACACACAATAACCTATAATGACAAAGCGAAAAACTGTTTTTTTTTTACATTTTTGCAAATGTATTAAAAATGGAAAAACGGATACCTTATTTACATCAGGATTCAGACCCTTTGCTATGAGACAGGATTGTGTCGAGGCAAAGATCTGGGGAAGGGTACCAAAACATTTCTGCAGCATTGAAGGCCCCCAAGAACACAGTGGCCTCCATCATTATTAAATGGAAGAAGTTTGGAACCACCGAGACTCTTCCTAGAGCTGGCCGCCAGCCAAACTGAGCAATCGGGGGATAAGGACCTTGGTCAGAAAGGTGACCAAGAACCCGATGGTCACTCTGATAGAGCTCCAGAGTTCCTTTGTGGAGATGGGAGAACCTTCCAGAAGGACAACCATCTCTGCAGCACTCCACCAATCAGGCCTTTATGGTAGTGTGGCCAGACAGAAGCCACTCTTCAGTAAAAGGCACATGACAGCCCGCATGGAGTTTGCCAAAAGGCACCTGAAGGACTCTGACCATGAGAAACAAGATTCTCTGGTCTGATGAAACCAAGGTTGAACTCTCTGGCCTGAATGCCAAGCATCATGTCTGGAGGAAACCTGGGAACCACACATGCGGGGATCACCCGTTCACCTACTCAGCATCTCACAAAGACACAGCGATTTCCACCGGTCTAATGTCCATTGCTTGTGAAGTAAAAGCAGCCAACAAATGCTCAGCATATGTGGGAACTCCTTCAAGACTGTTGGAAAAACATTCCAGGTGAAGCTGGTTGAGAGAATGCCAAGAGTGTGCAAAGCTGTCATCAAGGCAAAGGGTGGCTACTTTAAAGAATCTCAAATATAAAATATATTTGTTTAACACTTATTTGGTTACTACATGATTCCATATGTGTTATTTCATAGTTTTGATGTCTTCACTACTATTCTACAATGTAAAAAAAAAAATGAAAATTGAAAAATAAAGAAGAACCCTTGAATGAGTAGGTGTGTCCAAACTTTTGACTGGTACTGTATGTAAATATTGTATTTTTAATACATTTGCAAACATTTCTAAAAACCTGTTTTTGCTTTGTCATTATGGGGTATTGTGTGTAAATTAATGAGGTGAGAAAACTATTTTAATCAATTTTAGAATAAGGCTGTAACAAAATGTGGAAAAGGTCAAGGGATCTGAATACTTTCCGAATGCACTGTATATACGTCATTGGCTTCATCTCTGTGTAAACACACACACACACACTCTTCATAATGACACACCATAGCAGGACACAGCTCTATGGTTAAGTTTTCCTTTTAATAGATTATCATTTCCACCACCCTCTATTCTATTCATATATCCTTCCTTCTTCCTCTCTTGTGTATTCAAGGCTATCTATTTTTATTTTTTTTAACTAGGCAAGTCAGTTAATAACAAATTCTTATTTACAATGACGGTATTTCCATATTTAATGTGGAAATATGGAAATACCTCATACACTGGGATCATCGCTCTCTCTCTCATTCATTCATTCATTCATTCATTTGTTCTCTCTTGACAGGAAATTCAACAGCAGAGAGCTGCTCAGAAACTGACATTTGCCTTCAACCAAATAAGGCCCAAGACAATCCCTTACTCTCCGAGGTAAACACACACACACACACACACACACCAGAGCTATATGGCACACTTCTCATTTAGCTGCTTGGTTTCAGGTGTTTTCAGCTGCTAACATTAAAAATGAATGTCTTTTGGCATTTTAAACATGAATTTCAGAAGACACAGTGCCCACCTCTCTCTCTAGGTTTCTGGAGGTGTTTCTGCTGTACTGTCACTCAGCAGGCCAGTGGTTCGCTATAGAGGAGTGTATTACTGGAGAGTTCAGGAAGTTTAACAATAACAACGGGGACGAGATCGTCCCGACCAACCTTCTGGAGGAGACCATGCTGGCCTTCAGCCACTGGACATACGAGTACACCCGGGGAGAGCTGCTAGTGCTGGACCTACAAGGTAATACTGAGTTTCAACCCCTAACCCTTCAGTGACTAGACATATGAGTAAACCCGGGGAGAGCTGTTAGTGCTGGAACTACAAGGTAATTCTGACCTTTAACCCCTGACCCTTCAGTGACTGGACATATGAGTACACCCGGGGAGAGCTGCTAGTGCTGGACATACAAGATAATACTAACCTTCAACCCCTAACCTTTAACCCCTGACCCTTCAGTGACTGGATATACGAGAACACCAGGGGAGAGTTGTGCTGGGCTGGTCAAAATCCTGTAAATATAAGTCCCTCCTATTAGTAACTGCCATCTCTGTGTTTGTTCTTTTTAGGAGTGGGGGAGATTCTAACTGATCCTTCTGTCATAAAGAGTGGAGAGAAGGGGTGTGTAAACCTGTTTCTGTTCTCTCATGTTTCACTTTGTTGTTAAACCTTTAACACTCCAATATTTTGACCTTTTTAGAATGCTCACACAATTAATAATAATGTTCTCTTGACTAATCTGTAGGTCATATGACATGATATTTGGTCCTGCCAACCTGGGAGACGACGCCATCAGAAACTTCCGGGCAAAACACCACTGCAACTCCTGCTGCCGGAAACTCAAACTTCCAGGTAGGGAATTCCGTTTGCATCCGAGTGTGTCCGTTACTATGGAGACTGGGTGAGCTTATCTGTTGCTATTGGGACAGAGGACTGTGGGCGAGAGGGGACAATGCAGATTCAAATAAGGCTCTAGAACAATGGAGTAGTGACATTGTTATATCAGCTTTATGTACAGTAGTAGATGGATGCCTGCCTATCTGCCTCATCTCTCCCCTCCTCCTGTGTCTGTTCAGATCTGAAGAGAAACGAGTACACGCCGGACAAACTGATGCTGCCTCAGGACGAATCACACAACCCCGGAAGCGGGACCCGCCACTCAATGAGGCTCATGCTCTGATCCTATTGGACAGAGCCAGAGAGAAGAGGCCGGAGCTGTTATTCTATTGGCCAATGCCAGAGAGGCGGAATGAAGAAGTAGTGCACACACCTCATCGGTCATGGCTAGAAGGGATCCAGCTTTTGTCAAATTAGTGTCAGATTTTACTGGAGAACTTAACGCAGCAGGTTAGGAGAATTAGGTTAATGTTAAGAAAAAGAAAAGGGTTTGGGTTAGCAAAAAAACCAAAAAAAAACATTTTACAATAATTTGTCAAAAGTTGGATGAAGGTGGGTTTAGCCATGACCCACCTCATCCAATCAACTGGAAGAGCCACACCTGTGTATCCAAGGAGAACAATGCATGCATGCAGAACTGTGTTACTTTTGTATATGTCCCACCAGAAACTGTCCAACCAACTCCAATCAGCAACCAAGATGATTTTTTTTTTAAATGGGTAAATGGGGAACAACTTTTTAAATATGTTTTTTACTACAAGTTTATATGTTATGAGTGTGTACATATATCTATATATAAATGGCTATCAACAGGTGCAATATCATTGCATAAAGAGACGGTATAGTACTTATTCTGAACTATGAAAAGTTGCCTTGTATAAACTAAAGCAAAACTGAAGTGCATTGTCTGTTTCTGTAGGGCAGGACTGTAAGGGTTAACCTGCAAAGATATAACACTTTATACAAAATGTCACCAGATACTTTTTTATAATTGTAAAATACATGTATTATTATGGCATTAGTGGTTCATATTTAATGAGAAGACACATTTAATTTGAAAATCTTGTAAAATATGGGCAGATTGCAATGCAACTTTTACAGTACATATGTAATTGTATTGAACTCTTCTAAAATGTGTACACCAAATATTCCTGATTTAGTTTTTAAATGTTACAAAGCCGGTACTATTGTTGTTATTTCTGTGTCATCACTTATTGTATGAGCAAATACCAATCTAGTGTATCTTATAGATACTTATATCTGGTACTGAGCAGAAGCAGATATTTTATTCAGGGGAGTGGAAGTCTATTACACTATACATTTTCTACTGTATAACATTTTAAAATAAAATAATAATAAAATGAAAAGCAGACAGTTGTATGTCCCATTCCTTGTACAGTATGAGGTTGATACTGTCTAGTGGGGATGAGGCCCCCACATTCTTCAGTATGACTGCAGCTGCTGGCATAGACACACACAGAGAATTGTTCTCTCACACCTGTTGATGAGCCAGCTGATTAAAAAAAAAACAGTAGACAAGCTATTCATCAGTTACTCAAGACTATTCGTCTGTAACCCAACACCATTACCCTACAGTTAGGTAGGAATGTGAGACGTACTCTACACCTCGATTAGGACGATAAAAATCGAATAATTTTCTAATTTAAACGTAATCCATTTCGATATAGCCTACAATTTCTCCGTTTTTTTTTTAACAACTTCCTGTCTAGGTTAGATAAACCAGTCTGCTTGTTACCTGGAAGGTCGGGGCCCGTGACTGCAGTTTACTCAATCTGTAACAGTGCTTACATACTTTCACTTCTGTCTCTTTCGCATTGCTCTCACATACACAGGTCTTAGAGAGGAGAAACTACCAAGAGAGAAGAATCATGTCTGTGGAAGTCCACATAGAATATTGGTGAGTTATTGTCTAATGTTTTACTACATCTGTTCATGTCTACTCTAAAATGTTATTAGATCTGTTGTTATAACCAAGAAAACACCAACAGCGAGACAGTGTACAAACTGCCTGAATGTGTTGGTGTGGAACCAATAGAATTCCTATTGCTTCAGGTTATTGATTTAAAAGTGTTAGTTTGCACACAAAACATTTACATGATTGTCCACTTAGAATTATGTAAAAAAAAAAATGTTTCTCGAACTTTTACAAAAGGATTAACCACCCTCTCCATTTCTATTGTCCAGTGTAAAGTTATAGATATGACATGCTATGTACAGTCTGTGTGACGGTGTGTGTGTAACGGTGTGTTTTTGTTGTGGTCTGCAGTAGTGGATGAGGGTACGAGTCTCGCTATCAGGACCTGGCATCCGCCATCAAGCGGAACGTTCCTGATGCGACGGTGACGGGAACCACGGGGCGGCGCTGTAAATTACGCACACACAGCGTGAAGTTACCCTGTCAGATACAGTGACGTCATAGCTGTTCTTCACACACAGAACGACTTCACAGATCCAATCGGACTTCAATAGATTATTATGTTCTATTCTATTCTAACTGCTCATGGTTTGTCCCACAGCCAGTTTCGAGGTAACAGTGAATGGTAAACTGGCCTACTCTAAACTGGAGGCAGGAGGATTCCCAGACACCAATGAGGTGGGTGTTATTCCTGTTTTATACAACGGGTGAGTCTAATCATGAATGCTGATTGATTAAAAGCGCATTCCACCCGGTGTCTATTCTACAAGTTACCGCCACAAATTACCATGCCGTTAAAATGCCTATTTACTCGTTCCATCTGACTGCGCAATTCACTCATAAGCCCAGGCAGGGAAGTTATAAACTTGATCTCCACTATCAAAAGCATCTAGACATTATTTCACATGGCTGTTTCATTTTTTTTTTATGGCGGTTTGATCACGGGGGAGGCACTAGTAATGTCTGAGGTTTTCGGTTTGGCTATTTGTTTTAAGTGTATTAGTCTATAAATACATATCTTTGCCAACATTCGTCATCTCTCCTATGTCTTATTCGACTAGTATTTTAGAAAGTGCAAGGATAATAATTCAGCCATAGTTGTTCTGAAATGTTTATTGCTTGCCTACATTATACTCCCTCCTCTATGTTTAATATAACACACATACATTAATTATTAATTTCGGTTGCCTATCCAGAAGTGAAGTTTGTTCTATAGAAAGTATTTGACTGATGTGTGCCATAAAGTATTTGACTATTTTCTTGCCTGCCGAAGTCTGTGATTTAAGTAAAATACTCTCATCCTGTCTGGTTTATACTGTTATGTTGTAATGTAATGTAGTAATGCAATGTTGTAATGTAGTTATCCCTCTGTATTTACATCATACAGACAGGGATATTATATTAGACTAGCATTTAGATTTATATTCCATAAGTTATATTCTACTCACTATTGATCTCTGCAGTTGTACATGTATTTTTAAATGATCAAATAAATTAAATCAATCAGTTCATATTGAGTGTGTGTGTTGGGAAGGTAGAAGTTAGGGGAGCGGGGCACACACACCCACTGCACTTTACCTTACCAGGTAACATCCACACACTCCAGCAGCATCACAGACTGGCCTACCAGGTGACAGTACTGCGTGCACAATTGTCAGATAAAATCTCACACCACCTGAGATCAGAGCACCCATCTACCGCAGGCTTCCTGCCCAGATTGTCATCTCTCCCTCTCCATCCCACCGGGTTCTGAATGATCAGAGATGGAAATAACAGTTCTATACACAAATCAACACCCGACTGCTATCGCACAGTGGCACACGGGCAGTGACATTAGTGGTGCAAAGTATTTTTTACTTAAGTTGTTTTTTGGTGTATCTGTACTTTACTATTTATATTTTGGACTACTTTTACTTCACTACATTCCTAAAGAAAATTATGTACTTTTTACTGCACACCCAAAAGTACTTGTTACATTTTCACACATTTATCAAGATAAAAAATTCCCTGTTAATCTCTACAGCATCTGATCTGGCGGACTTACTAAACACAAATTCTTCATTTGTAAATTATGACTGAGTGTTGGAGTGTGCCCCTGGTTATCTGTAAAAAAATATAAAACCGTGCTGTCTGGTTTGCTTAATATAAGGATTTTGAAATGAATTTGATACTTAAGTATATTTTAGCAATTACATTTGAGTGCCGGCTAGTCAGAGAGCAAGGCTTGTGTGTGTGTCAGCAGACAGAGTGCTGGTAGTATAAACAGATTGGAGAGAGAGGAGCAGATAATGCTGCTCTTCCCATGGCTCAGGGGTGTGTGTGAGAATAAATGTGATGAAAGCGTGTCAGATGGAAAGCCAAAAAAGTTAAAAGATGGCATAACAGAAACCACAAGCTGTCATCAAGATGAGGCCAGATAGTGACAGACTCTGTATGTCTGTCCATCCTGGTAGATAAGGATAAGATAGACAGAATGGTTATTATATTTTAGCAATTACATTTACTTTTGATACTTAAGTATATTTAAAACCAAAACCAACATTACGAACACCTATGCACCCACCTGCCACATGTAACACAGCTACTGTAAGAGCATAGATCAAACTCACAGCACAAAACCACCCAAGAGAAGCAAACCAAACATGCACTAGTCCCTGTCCAAGTCCACAGTCTAGGTCAGTGTCTAGTGACATTCACTGTCCACAGTCTAGAGATACTGTATCATTCACTGTTCCCTTTTCAGTCTATAGATATCATTCACTGCCCACAGTCCTCAGCCATCATTCTTCTGCTACTGGGTGTCTAAGGTCAGAGAGTTTAACATGTTTCTCAAACCCCCGGACCTGTCTCTGACTCCCTGCCTCTCCTTCCCTCGCTCCATTCTGGTCCCTCGTCAATTCCTCCCCCCTTCCAGTCTCTCCCTTTGCTTGTTTTTGAGATCCAGTCCCGAGAGTCCCATCTGGAGGCCAGTAAGGATGTCCCCATTCATCGGTAATCTCTATAATCCATCATCTAAACAGACAGCTTGTGTCAATAGAAATAGTGATAATAACTAGGCATTACATGTCAGCCAGTTCACCATGATGAAACACAGCAGTGAAGGACTGCTGTTAGTCTACTGTCAACAGGATATAACAAAGAGTCACACATTAACAACATCAGCTTAGCTCTCAGCCATATGTGAGTGTGTGTTGTACTCGTTCTATGGTAGGAAATCAGGTCAGTCTCAGTGTTCTGAGGGAACCAGATATACAATGGCTGGTCTCACGATTAACTCCATCCCTCACTCCGGATCCCCTCCTCCATCCCAGAGCCTATTGGTGACATAAAACAGTCACTCTTAGCAGGAAATCTACTCTCGGGCAGAGAGAGAGGGGCAGAGCAAGAGAGAGACTGTATTGGAAGCAAGGAAAAGGGGTCAAACTCGTTTGCAAGGTTTACTTGGCTGCTTGGGGTGAAATATGGACTCTGCCACAGAGCTTCCTCCTCACCTAATGTGTGTCAGCAGACAGAGTGCTGATAGTATAAACAGATTGGAGAGAGAGGAGCAGATAATGCTGCTCTTCCCATGGCTCAGGGGTGTGTGTGAGAATAAATGTGATGAAAGCGTGTCAGATGGAAAGCCAAAAAAGGTAAGACGGCATAACAGAAACTACAAGCTGTCATCAAGATGAGGCCAGATAGTGACAGACTGTACGTCTGTCCATCCTGGTAGATAAGGATAAGATAGACAGAATGGTTATGGCCCTCAGGACTGATCTAACCATATTGTCGGTATTCGAACCTGCGACCTTTTGGTTACTGGCCAACACTACTAACATTAGGCTACCTGCCCCCGGAAAATAGAGGTAGCTGCAGTTGTGTAACAGGATACAAGTCAGCGGTTTTATTTCTGATGATTCTGAGAAGCGTATCGGAGAGACAAGATGTGGAGCATGAGGCCTGCCTCGACAGACTATGACGGGGAAGGAGGGGGAGGGTGTAGGCTGCTAAACACACACACACACACACACACACACACACACACAAACCAAGCACTTAAGTGACAATAACAAGAACAAAGCACTCAAAAGGAGTCCTGATGCCATAGTGGTGTGTGTGTGTCACAGTTCACATGCAGTGTGTCAAAGTGAAACCAATAGGACTCCTGGGCTATCAGTGACTTTACTATCCTGCAGTCTCACTCACCCTGGTTTAACAAAAAGACAATACTGTAACTCCATGATTGCAACTTTTTATTTAGAAAAAGACAAATAAATAAAAGTAAATCCCTATAGGGAATAGGGTGCCATTTGGGACGCAGTCCATGTCTAGTTCATTGGTCTGAGGTGAGGCAGACATGATATGCTTAATATAATATCACACTGTAGCACCACTGTCTGTCTGTAAAGCCTTGAAAAACATTACATTACACACCATCTCAGACACAGAGATAGAAACATACACAGACAGACCAAGGATATTTAACTGCAGGCCTGGAGGACCTAAACACTTCTGGTTTTCATTCTCTCCTTCTAATCAGAGATGGGAGGCGGGACGTATGTAGACTCTGGCCAATCAGTGACATTAATCAATCAATCAATTAGCAGGTAGAAAATAATCAAGCAGTACTATGGACCTCCAGGCCTGGCGTAGAATAACCCTGTTGTTGTAAACCATAGATGGATGTTTAACATGAGAAAACAGGTAAAAACTAAAATTGAAATCTGCCAAGTGTCAATTCAAAGATAGCCACAGTTTACATTTTCATTTCATATAAATATAATATATTAATGTATATGTTTATTACACTAAAAAAGGCTTCTTTCCACACACACACACACACACACTTGAAGTAGAAAGGCAAGAGAGACATTTATACATTTAAGTCAGGATACTAAACCAATAGACAAAATGATGTGGTTCATCCCAAATGGCACCCCATTCCTATATAAGGAAGGGATATTGAAATCTGGACCTCCAAGCCACTTCCACTGTTCATTTCCATTCTCCCCCTTTTACCAGGGAAGAGACCTGACACCAGTTGGGTGTAATTAATTATCAGGTAGAACAGAAAAACAGGACTACTTCAGAACTTCAGGCTTGGATTTGAATACCCCTGATATAGAGAAGAAGTTGTCATTTGGGAAGCAGCCACTGACATCTAATCTTTGTAGCTGCACGGTCGAACAGAATGCTACCAACCATAGTAGTCCAGTTGTGGTCAACACAACATGTGGTCCCCTGTGCACTTGCTTTGACAAAATACAATATTTTAATAACATAACAGGGGAAAGATATGCAAACTAATAGTATTCACATATTCCATCATTTCAGAAGGCATTTCGTTTGTTGTGTTACAATCTCCAGGTATGACTGAATAATATAGTTGGTAATGGTTGAAGGTATTACTGCGGGGCTGAAAGATGTGGAAACATTCAGTTGATGGATGAATGAATTTAAAAAGTAAACCATGTAATGGAATCCTGCTTCAATGTGACACATGGGTGTAATTCACAAGGGGGTGAAGGAGGATGTGCCCCCCCATATTCAAAAAAGTTATATTGGCCCTAAGTTAGTCTACTCCCCCCCCACCCCCACTTCATTTTCAAGACACTGTTTCACCCCTGTTGTGGCACCATTCAACCCATTAAAGACCTACCACACTGTCATCACTTTGAAATGAGGATGATGATGCAGCAGGGCCTGTGCTGTGTGTTAGCGGACCAGGAGGAAGGTTAACCCTGCAATGCCCACGCCAGCGGCAGCAAACAGGGCAGTCTTCAAGGACGAGTCCTGGTTCACCACTCTTCCTTTGTGGAAGAACTTACAGAATCCCTCCTAGAAGTGAGCGGAGAGAGGATTATGGTTAGATCTATATCTTTTATTGAACACTTATTCAAGGCATAAGGGTGTATAAAAAAAACACAGGCTAGAGGTCAAAATAAGGAAGTCGAGAAAACCGTTTTGCTTCAATACTGCTCAAAAAGCCCCATTTCCTCTCGTGTTTTCAGACTGGGAGACAGCTGCCTGCGGACATTCCCTGCTTTAACAGACCTGCGTCGTGATAAGTAAGGCCCATTTCAGAATGTGGTTGTGTTTGTCAGTCCTTATTGGTTGTACTGATCCAGACTAGTGTTTGAGTATTAACGACCGTTGTGTGCTTGGAGGTCACCAGAGTGTTACGGTAGAGACAGTACATATGGCTGTTGGGACCAGCTGGCTAGAGGAGGGGTGTGTGTGGTAAATTCACAAAAGCAGTCAACAAATTGAGCTGCAGCTGTGCTTGTTGTTACCCCAGCTCTTCACAGCACTACAGTCCTATGTTGTTTTGGAGTACCCCAGTAACCCCATTACCCCTAATCCACTTTATGACTATAGTGGCTGTGTGGCTACCTTGTACAAACCCTCCTCTTTAAAGTGGCAGGTAGATCTGTGATCTCAGACTACCAGGGTTTATAGTCTACACCACAGTAAAATCACTGAGTGCATTGTCTGAAGACTTATACATGTATAATCTACTGTGACACACTTATAACATCCTACTGATATGTAACACATTACAAATCAAAGACCCATTTCTAATAAGCATTCAACAAAAACAGACACAGATTAATAATTCTCAAATGGGAATTCTCAATTGAGCTTGTCCTTTAGGCCAGAACTACAACCTTTTACAGTCCTTTAGTAGACGCTCTTAACCTTAATTCCTCCTGTAAGTCGCTCTGGATAAGTGCCTTGCTCAAGGACACACCGGTACATTTTTCACCTAGTTGTCTCGGGGATTCTAACCAGCGACCTACCCGTTACTGGCTACAACGCTCTTAATACCTAGGCTACCTGCTGCCGCTAGACTTAAAGTGTGTCCAGGAAACTGTCTCCCAATATTGTCGCATTTCTTGTAGCGTAAAAAGCCTGTGTTAAACAGTAATTCCTGGGTTAGAACTGATGATAGTCTTGGTATCACACACATTCCAGACATTCTTGGCTGACACCACTCTCTAATTGACAAACACAGCAAGCAGTAGCCACATAGCAAGAAGCCACAAGGTGTCTGAATCATAGAAATGATTATGACTATATAGAATGTGTCTGAATCATAGACATTATGACTATAGAAGGTGTTTCTCTTAGCTTGACAGAGATGACTAGTGCCCGCTGATATGAGCCCAGATTCCCATCTCTAATGTGTGTGTGATGCTCACTGCTGAAACCTACCCAGCCTTTGTTCTGCAGCATCCAGTCCCTCTTCTCTTCTCCTAGGTAGTCTGCTAAGGTCTCCGCCAGCGCCCTGCAGCTCTTCTCCCCCCCCAGCCCCATCCCATTACCCAGCCCCTTCCTCGTGTTCTCTACCTGTAGTTCTCTGACCAGCACCCCAGTGAAGGTGAACAGAGAGACCACCCGCCCCCAGTTCATCTGTCCGTCTCCCAGCAGCTCCTCCATCACCCTCCTCAGACAGGTGCAGGGGTCTGGCCCACACTGGCACAGGAAGCTGTGTGCCAGGGTGTGGAAGCGGGCCTGGTGCTGGGACTCCATGTCTCGGGCCAGGTATCGCATGGCTGCAGCCAATTCGCTGGGAGGAGGAGTGGGCTGGGCTTTCCGGGACCCACTGGCGGGTACGATACTGCAGACAGACAGGTAGTCCTCTGCTAAAGCCAGGGTTTCTTTCCTCAGCCCGCATGACATTGTCTACAGGAAGACATACATTATCATCACATACAGTTAATACATTATCTATAGCCTACATATCAGAAAGGTCCTCTGTTACAGCCAGGGATTTTCCCACACCAGCACATTATGGTATATACAGGATACATTATCAATACATTATGCTCAAACATTACCAGTACATTATCACATGCAGATACTTTTTCCCACCCCACACTACAAGGTCTAGAGTAGACTATAGAGGAAACATTATCAATAATCATATAGTTAGGGCTAAAGGTAACACATTATACAGCAGGCTTCTTTCCACCCACCCAACATGGTCTATTGGAAATAACCTCAAACTAACCCGAAGAGCTGACATCCTGTGTGCAATACCAAGAAGAGGCTCGTATTCAAAACTGAAAACAAACCTACGTTTCCCAATGAGCTGCATAGACCACATAGCAATTTGATGCAAGCAGCACGGTGACTTGATGTTAACATGTGATGTCTAGTCTGGGGCCTGCTTGAACTATTCAGTAAGTAGAAAGGTCAACTGTTGGGTAGCTAAATAACTGGCCATGTGAGCAAGCCAATCAAGTCTAACTCCCTTGCACTTGCAGGCAGGAATTTTTTATTTATTTTTTATTTCACCTTTATTTAACCAGGTAGGCCAGTTGAGAACAAGTTCTCATTTACAACTGTGACCTGGCCAAGATAAAGCAAAGCAGTGCGACAAAAAACAACACATATGGGTTACATATGGGATAAACAAACGTACAGTCAATAACACAATAGAAAAAGCTATATACAGTGTGTGCAAATGTAGTAAGATTAGGAAGGTAAGGCAATAAATAGGCCATAGTGGCGAAATAATTACAATTTAGCATTAACACTGGAGTGATAGCTGTGCAGATGATGATGTGCAAATAGAGATACTGGGGTGCAAATGACAGTATGGGGATGAAGTAGCTGGGTGGGCTATTTAGAGATGGGCTGTGTACAGGTGCAGTGATCGGTAAGCTGCTCTGACACCTGATGCTTAAAGTTATTGAGTGAGATGGTAGTCTCCAGCTTCAATGATTTTTGCAATTCGTTCCAGTCATTGGCAGCAGAGAACTGGAAGGAATGGCGGCCAAAGGAGGTGTTGGTTTTGGGGATGACCAGTGAAATATACAGTTGAAGTCGGAAGTTTACATACACCTCAGCCAAATACATTTAAACTCAGTTTTTCACAATTCCTGACATTTAATCCTAGTAAAAATTCCCTGTTTTAAATCAGTTAGGATTACCACTTTATTTTAAGAATGTGAAATGTCAGAATAATAGTAGAGAATGATTTATTTCAGCTTTTATTTCTTTCATCACATTCCCTATGGGTCAGAAGTTTACATACACTCAATTAATATTTGGTAGAATTGCCTTTAAATTGTTTAACTTGGGTCAAACGTTTCAGGTAGCCTTCTACAAGCTTCCCACATCAAGTTGGGTGAATTTTGGCCCATTCCTCCTGACAGAACTGATGTAGACCTCCTTGCTCGCACACACCTTTTCAGGTCTGCCCACAACTTTTTTATAGGATTGAGGTCAGGGCTTTGTGATGGCCACTCCAATACCTTGACTTTGTTGTCCTTAAGCCATTTTGCCACAACTTTGGAAGTATGCTCCAAATTGTCCATTTGGAAGACCCATTTGCGACCAAGCTTTAACTTCCTGACTGATGTCTTGAGACGTTGCTTCAATATATCCACATTATTTTCCTTCCTCATGATGCCATCTATTTTTTGAAGTGCACCAGTCCCTCCTGCAGCAAAACAACCCCACAACATGATGCTGCCACCCCGTGCTTCACGGTTGGGATGGTGTTCTTCGGCTTGCAAGCCTCCCCCTTTTTCCTCCAAACATAACGATGGTCATTATGGCCAAACAGTTTTATAAAAAAGTACAATCTTTGTCCCTTGTGCAGTTGCAAACTATAGTCTGGCTTTTTTATGGCGGTTTTGGAGCAGTGGCTTCTTCCTTGCTGAGCGGCCTTTCAGGTTATGTCGATATAGGACTCATTTTGCTGTGGATATAGATACTTTTGTACCTGTTTCCTCCAGCATCTTCACAAGGTCCTTTGCTGTTGTTCTAGGATTGATTTGCACTTTTCGCACCAAAGTACATTCATCTCTAGGAGACAGAACACGTCTCCTTCCTGAGCGGTATGACGGCTGTGTGGTCCCATGGTGTTTATACTTGCGTACTATTGTTTGTACAGATGAACGTGGTACCTTCAGGCGTTTAGGAAATTGCTCCGAAGGATGAACCATACTTGTGGAGGTCTTGGCTGATTTCTTTAGATTTTCGAGCAAAGAGGCACTGAGTTTGAAGGTAGGCCTTGAAATACAGCCACAGGTACACCTCCAATTGACTCAAATTATGTCAATTAGCCCATCAGAAGCTTCTAAAGCCATGGCATCATTTTCTGGAATTTTCCAAGTTGTTTAAAGGAACAGTCAACTTAATGTAAGTAAGCTTCTGACCCACTGGAATTGTGATATAGTGAATTAAATAATCTGTCTGTAAACAATTGTTGGAAGAATTACTTGTGTCATGCACAAAGTAGATGTCCTAAACGACTTGCCAAAACTTTAGTTTGCTAACATTAAATCTGTGGAGTGGTTGAAAAATGAGTTTTAATGACTTCAACTTAAGTGTGTGTGTAAACTTCCGACTTCAACTGTACCTGCTGGAGCGCATGCTACGGGTGGGTGTTGCTATGGTGACCAGCGAGCTGAGATAAGGCGGGGATTTACCTAATAAAGACTTATAGATGACCAGGAACCAGTGGGTTTGGCGACGAGTGTGTAGTGAGGGCCAGCCAACGAGAGCATACAGGTCGCAGTGGTGGGTACGGATGACACTGTGATAGACTACATCCAATTTGCTGAGTAATGTTGGAGGCTATTTTGTAAATGAAATCGCCTAAGTCAAGGATCGGTATGATAGTCCGTTTTACGAGGGCACGTTTGGCAACATGAATGAAGGAGGCTTTGTTGCTAAATAGGAAGCCGATTAAATGATTAAATACGTGTCATGAAGGAAACACGGTTGTAGCTAGAACTAATAGTTAGCTACTGTATAAAGCAAACATAATTGACTTAAACGGACATCTTTGTACTTTCTAGCTAGGTTGACTGTCAAATCGCAGGCAAATGATCACCCAATGATACATGCAATCTAGCTACTGTGGCTAGCTAAATTAGCTATCTAGCTAACGTTGAGTGGTTGGATTGTTTTACATTTTCTTGTCAACATCGGAAAATAGACAATCAGTCTGGGTTTGGATAAGAGTAAGAAAACCTTCTCGCGAACGTTAGCCGTTTCTGGCTAGCAGCTGATAGCTAACTAGCATAGCTGGATCTGTCAATGAATATTGGCACACAAAGGACCAGAGAACAGGGGCAGCGAAGAACGTCAGTAAATCAAACCGCATCGATCCATTCACTCAAAGTTTGTAAAACCGAAGCTTGACTGACGTATTCAAGAATAGTTCAAGTTTAAGAAAAAAACAATCGCATATTCAAGGTAGAAGAAGGCAACAAAAAGCTCACCCTCCCAGCGATCAGACTGCTTTCTCTAAGTACAGGCGGAAGAAGGAGGATCACTGTTATCAACGGTATTTCCTCCGCACCAGCCTCTCGCCATTCTTTATACTGTCGGTTCCGCCTCACCAAGTAACGTCACAAAAATGTCATTTCCCTGAATTCTCTTCCGCTAGAAGAGAATCAGATGTAATGGAAATACCACTGTCTCCATATCATCATCCTCTTCGTCCTTCACATCACTACGATCATCATAACCATAGCATAAAACAAACTTTTAACACAGCATGAATCAATAATTTAAATAACATGTCTTTATTTCACAAGAAGAACACTATGACTCCAAATGAACAATACTTCAAACACTCCCTTTTTCTCCCTCTCTGGCTAACCACAGTCTATGGTCGGATTGTATTGACCAGTAGTACTGCACTTTAGATCTCAGGGCAGACTGACTGACTGGTAGACTACAGACTGAAGCAGGTAACAGGTTTAAAGGGTGACTAGGGAGTATAAAAGCAGCAGTGTGTTAGCTTCTATACAGGACAGTCAGTACTGCATGGCATTGGCTAGGTCCTACTGTAGATGTAAAACTGTGCTCAACTGGCTTTATTTTTGTATTTTTATTAACTAGGCCAGTCAGTTAAGAACACATTCTTATTTACAATGACGGCCTACACCGGCCAAACTCAGACGACACTGGGCCAATTGTGCGCCGCCCTATGGGACTCCCAATCAAGGCCGGTTGTGATACAGCCTGGAATCGAACCAGGGTGTCTTTAGTGACGCTTCTAGCACTGATATGCAGTGTGTTAGACAGCTGCGCCACAAATAATACAATAGTAATAATAAGTGTAATACTGTGATATTAATAATATTAATATTAATACTGCTAATAATAAAGCTTTAGGAACTGATTGACCTGATGGGCATTTGGTATAGTCCAACTTCAATCAAATAAATAGTCTCTGTGAGTCAAACCTAGATAGTTTATTATTGTGTGTGTGTGTGTGTGTGTGTGTAACTGAATAGAGTTTCTATAGGCAGACTCTTGCTGCGTCAGTGTGTGTTCCAGGGGCACTCTGGGTCGACTGGTCACATGACTCTGGTCCTGACCCTTAACCTCTGACCCCTGACTTCTAGGGGTTTGCTCTCGCTCTGATGACATCACAGCAGCTCTAGGCCCAGATCTGTCAGAGAAAGAGCACAGAACATCAGTAAATCACCTTGTATTCATTAAGACATTTAAACAACAACACAAAAAGTATATTACAGTAGCCCAGCCTAGACCCCAAAGAGCAAGCAGCAGCATAGTGCCAACGAAAAACTCCCTGGAAGGAAGAAACTTTGAAAGGAATCAGATTTTTTGGGAGATGGAGAATCCTCCTTTGTCAGACCAGTGTAGATCATGAAGCCGAACAACTCGGTGAGGAAGTGGTCACGTGTGGCTCAGTTGGTAGAGCGTGGTGCTTGACAGACTAATGCTGTGTTACTGTACTTCCACAGACATTAATGAGGAACAACTACTACAGTATTTCTCAGTGGTGGTTTCCATGTCCTGCATTGTGGCTGGAGAGGACAACAGAGGTACGTACTGGATTATTATTGTAATGTGGGGATCATCTTTAATGAGGAACAACTACTACAGTATTTCTGAGTGGTGGTTTCCATGTCCTGCATTGTGGCTGGAGAGGAAAACGGAAGTACATACTGGATTATTAATGTGACGTGGGGATCATCTGACGCATGACTCTGCAGAACCAGGGTTTTCCACAATAGGGACACTCATCTTTTCACTCTCACTCTCAGCCGCTCCCCCCCTGTCTAGACCATAAGGTGTTGTCCCTCCTTGTTTAATTTCCCTTCCGACCCCCCCTACCCTTCCCCCCTCGTGTCTCACCCGTAGAGTATTGTCCCAGGACCCGGAGCAGAAAGCGGTTCCATCAGGAGAGACTTTGAGTGAGCTGACTCTGTTCTCATGACCAAACAGGATGGCTACTCTGGTCCCCTTCAGAACATCCCACACATTGATGGTGTAGTCGTTATAGCCAGCAAACAAAAGACGACCTGGAGGAGGGGTTGAGGGCGAGGGAGAGGGAGAGAGGATATCACAGAACAGATGTATTACAGTTTAAAGAGCATTCTATTAAATTCTATTAAAGGCTAATAGAATGGATAGAATGAATAATAAATCATTTCTAAATTCCATGGAATACAGTGGGTGGTAAAATGTATAAATAAAAAACAAAACACTTTGTACCTCTACAATCATATAACACACAGAGAAATAACATTTTTGGGGGATATAATCCAGTCTCGGCCTAAACACAAAATCAGATAAGATCAAATAAAATCCCTTGACTGCTATAAAGGCCATGGCAGTATATCTATTGCATCATCACACCTGGTAAGAAAGAAAGTGAAAGAGGCAAAGGTGGGAAAGTTTGCCTGTTACAACAACACCCAATAATAACACCACCAGTAAATGTCCAACAGCATAATTGTAAATCTGTTCATGATCGGGGGACCAATGGATGTTTAGTTGACTTTAGTCTCTGTTTAGAGGGAGCTAATGAAGAGGTATTATTTGTCAAATAGTTTCTGACTTTTGTCAACATCTTACCACTAAGAGAGAAGTCAACACTGGCGGCTCCAAATATGATGCTGTCTTTAGAGTAGATGGACACCTCACGATCAGCCCTGAGATCAAACAGACGGCACTGGAACAAACACACACACAATCAATGGGACGTTTTTATTCCATTTTTTATTTAAGCCATCACATGCTAGTTGTTGTTTCTGTCTGTGTTGTGAACTCAAAGGCCCGGCATATTTCCTCATGATACAATAAAGTTACATTGTAATTTTCCCATGAGGTACAATAAAGTTATATTATAATGCATTGTATTTTTTCTAATTGGCCTGAATAACACTTCTTAAAACAATACAAACCTGTGAAGTAACGTACAACAGTGGGATGTTTTGACACATGTACTGTATGATGTGGTCAAAGAAAAGAGTGGTCTTTGACCAGTGGCATCACAGTAATATAACAGAATCTCTCAGAGAGAATTGATTAAATCAATGCCACACACAACACACAGAATCACATCAAAGGTCAATAATCTCTCTTATTCCCTTTATAGTGCACTACCTTTCATTAGAGCTTTTTAGTGGCAACTCTGGCTTTGCTCAAGAGTAGTGCACTAAGTAGGGCGTATAAGTGTGCTATACGTGCGTTATAAACTCACGGTAGAGTCGTCAGAAGCAGAGGCAAAAGCATCGCCACTGGGGTAGTACCTGGAGAGAGAGAGAGAGAGAGAGAGCGCGAGGGAGAGAGAAAAATAAAAAAAGAAAGAAAGAAATAAAGAGAGAGAAAGAGGGACAAAGCAAGATGACTAGAGAGGATGATGTGGACACTAAGCTGTATGAAGGGTTAGGTTTAGGGACGATGGATGCTGTTAGCTGTACTGTAGAGATTATGTAGATACTATAAGGATAGGTGATCTGGGGACAGTGAAGATGTATAAAGGGTTAGGGTTGATGTGGATGCTGCTACTTACTTGACACAGTTGATGTCAGAGTCGTGGGTATCAAACGACTGGACGTTCTGCCCTGAGCGCAAGTCCCAAACGTTAGCCTTCTTATCAGAACCCTGGAACGAACAGACAGACATATTAGGGAAGGGAGAGAAAGAGACAGAGACAGACAGAGCGAGAGAGCGAGAGACAGACAAGACAGGCACACACATAGACTGACCCCGGAAACGAAGGTGTTTCCAGTCTCAGAGGGGGCGAGGTCCAGAGTAAGGACATCAGCAGAGTGACCATGGAAACTCTGCAGCAGCTGGCCACTCTCCACATCCCACAGCGCACTGGTACCGTCACCACTGGACGTCAAGATCTACACACACACACGCAACGTGCACAGAGTTTGTTAGAATACTGAAACACACACTATGATGTATTCCTTAACATGGGGCAATGTGTGATCCTACTACCCTTTTGTGGTGGTTTGGTGTAATATAACTAATCTATGGCCATTCCACAAAGCTGGTTAACTACTGGGGTGTACCCAGCTAGCACACAACGTTTTGAGAACCATATGTTTCTTAGAGCTTGGTGAGAGAGTGGTTGTCCCATGGTTATTTTGCATACAACCTTCCCATAACTTTCTGGGAATGGTGCAGGATAGTTGCTAGGCTTTGAACATTCTCAGCACATTTAAGGAAAAAAACATTATGTTCTTGGTATTTCATTACTTTAACAGAACGTTTCCTCAAAGTTCAAACATGTATTTATGATCAATCTGATGTTATTTTAATGGACAAAAAAAATGTGTTTCTTTCAAAAACAAGGAAATTTTAAGTGACCCCAAACCTTTGAACGGTAGTGTACATTCTGTTCTTACCATCAACAAAACTCTCTCTATCCTCTCTTGTTAAGTGTGCTCAGGTGTGTTGCCCGCGCCCATTAATTGGCCACACCTGATCTTAAAAAGTGCTTGTCCTTTGAAATGGGGTCTGTTTGAATTGACAAAAATTAACAGCTTTGTATGTGTAAAAAAACATGGCATGCTAGCTCCATCCTGGTGGTGCAGTGGACTAATTCCATGGCTTGAGAACAGCAGATTATACAGTTGAAGTCGGAAGTTTACATACACTTAGGTTGAAGTCATTAAAACTATATTTTTCAACCACTCCACAGATTTCATGTTAACAAACTATAGTTTTGGCATGTCGGTTAGGACATCTACTTTGTGCATGACACAAGTCATTCTTCCAACAATTGTTTACAGACAGATTATTTCACTTATAATTCACTATCACAATTCCAGTGGATCAGAAGACCTCAGAAAACAAATTTTAGACCTCCACAAGTCTGGTTCATCCTTGGGAGCAATTTCCAAATGCCTGAAAGTACCACGTTCATCTGTACAAACAATAGTACGCAAGTATAAACACCATGGGACCACGCAGTCTCCTAGAGATGAACGTACTTTGGTGCGAAAAGTGCAAATCAATCCCAGAACAACAGCAAAGGACCTTGTGAAGATGCAGGATGAAACAGGTACAAAAGTATCTATATCCACAGTAAAACGAGTCCCATATCGACATAACCTGAAACGCAAATGGGTCTTTCAAATGGACAATGACCCCAAGCATACTTCCAAGGTTATGGCAAAATGTCTTAAGACCTAGATAGATAGATAGATAGATAGATAGATAGATAGATAGATAGATAGATAGATAGATAGATAGATAGATAGATAGATAGATAGATAGATAGATAGATAGATAGATAGATAGATAGATAGATAGATAGATAGATAGATAGATAGATAGATAGATAGATAGATAGATAGATAGATAGATAGATAGATAGATAGATAGATAGATAGATAGATAGATAGATAGATACAGTGGGGAGAACAAGTATTTGATACACTGCTGATTTTGCTGGTTTTCCCACTTACAAAGCATGTAAAAGTCTGTAATTTTTATCATAGGTACTCTTCAACTGTGAGTGACGGAATCTAAAACAAAAATCCAGAAAATCCCATTGTATGATTTTTAAGTAATTAATTTGCATTTTATTGCATGACATAAGTATTTGATTCATCAGAAAAGCAGAACCTAATATTTGGTACAGAAACCTTTGTTTGCAATTACAGAGATCATACGTTTCCTGTAGTTCTTGACCAGGTTTGCACACACTGCAGCAGGGATTTCTCCAGACCTTCTCCAGATCCTTCAGGTTTCGTGGCTGTCGCTGGGCAATACGGACTTTCAGCTCCCTCCAAAGATTTTCTATTGGGTTCAGGTCTGGAGACTGGCTAGGCCACTCCAGGACCTTGAGATGCTTCTTACGGAGCCACTCCTTAGTTGCCCTGGCTGTGTGTTTCAATGCTCTTACTGAGGGAAGGAGGTTGTTGGCCAAGATCTCGCGATACATGGCCCCATCCATCCTCCCCTCAATACGGTGCAGTCGTCCTGTCCCCTTTGCAGAACAGCATCCCCAAAGAATGATGTTTCCACCTCCATGCTTCACGGTTGGGATGGTGTTCTTGGGGTTGTACTCATCCTTCTTCTTCCTCCAAACACGGCGAGTGGAGTTTAGACCAAAAAGCTTTTTTTTGTCTCATCAGACCACATGACCTTCTCCCATTCCTCCTCTGGATCATACCAGATGGTCATTGGCAAACTTCAGACGGGCCTGGACATGCGCTGGCTTGAGCAGGGGGACCTTGTGTGCGCTGCAGGATTTTAATCCATGACGGTGTAGTGTGTTACTAATGGTTTTCTTTGAGACTGTGGTCCCAGCTCTCTTCAGGTCATTGATCAGGTCCTGCCGTGTAGTTCTGGGCTGATCCCTCACCTTCCTCATGATCATTGATGCCCCACGAGGTGAGATCTTGCATGGTGCCCCAGACCGAGGGAGATTGACCGTCATCTTGAACTTCTTCCATTTTCTAATAATTGCGCCAACAGTTGTTGCCTTCTCACCAAGCTGCTTGCCTATTGTCCTGTAGCCCATCCCAGCCTTGTGCAGGTCTACAATTTTATCCCTGATGTCCTTACACAGCTCTCTGGCCTTGGCCATTGTGGAGAGGTTGGAGTCTGTTTGATTGAGTGTGTGGACAGGTGTCTTTTATACAGGTAACGAGTTCAAACAGGTGCAGTTAATACAGGTAATGAGTGGAGAACAGGAGGGCTTCTTAAAGAAAAACTAACAGGTCTGTGAGAGCCGGAATTCTTACTGGTTGGTAGGTGATCAAATACTTATGTCATGCAATAAAATGCAAATTAATTATTTAAAAATCATACAATGTGATTTTCTGGATTTTTGTTTAAGATTCCGTCTCTCACAGTTGAAGTGTACCTATGATAAAAATTACAGACCTCTACATGCTTTGTAAGTAGGAAAACCTGCAAAATCGGCAGTGTATCAAATACTTGTTCTCCCCACGGTAGGTAGGTAGATAGGTAGATAGGTAGATAGGTAGATAGGTAGATAGGTAGATAGGTAGATAGGTAGATAGGTAGATAGATAGATAGATAGATAGATAGGTAGATAGATAGATAGATAGATAGATAGATAGATAGATAGATAGATAGATAGATAGATAGATAGATAGATAGATAGATAGATAGATAGATAGATATCTGGAGTGCAAAAAAAGCTATAAAAAGACTGCATAGTATGGGTGGTTGGCTGAATATGTACACTATACATTGGTGGATGTTGGATGGTTAACTATACTTTACAGGTCGACGGCAGAGAAATACTTCAGTAGCTAAAAATGCATATGATATGAGCGAGGGTAATAATAGTTTACTTAATAGACAGACTGGCTAAATTAACAGGTAAGTGAATATTTTGCATGGTTAAATTAGCTGTACAGGTAAATATACAGTTATATTTACAGACAAGTGAATACTTGCATGGTTACATAAACTGTACAGGTAAATGACAGGAAGAGATACTTAAATAGCTAAATGTGTATATGATATAATTTGGGGTAATAATAGTAATTCCCTTAAAATACAGTCCTTAGTGCGCAGGGTTTAATTACGGACAACTGCACGTAGTCAAGGTATTGGAGTGGCCATCACAAAGCCCTGACCTCAATACTATATAAAAGTTGTGTCTCTCTCCTCGTTGTGTTGTGTGCACTTGCGTCTGTGTGTGTGTGTGTCTAGTCCCTAACCTGCATGTCAGAGTTGGTGAAGGTGCAGCCGGACAGGTAGTTGGTGTGCATGGCAACCGACTTCTTCTTGGCCGCCAAGTTCTCGTCCTTGTCCAATGAGAGAGGGTATACCGAACACTTATTATCCAATCCGCTGTCAGACAGAGAGACAGACAGACAGAGGAGAGAGATATTTGTTGGGCGTTACTTTAACATCAAGCCCTCAAGCCAATACTTTAGCATCGAGCCAATACTTTTCTTGGGACTAAGGGGTTAACGGTCAGAGGTTAGGGTCGACTCACCCACAGGCAATGGCACAGCCAGAAGGGGCGTAGGCACATGCCATCACCCAGGTAGTCGGCATGGACACTGCATGTTCCTAGAACACAGTGTGCATATACTGTACATTAACATAAATAAGCACACTCACTCCACTTTCCAGTGTTAATAGAACTGTGCTCTTAGCAGCCTGGTAAAGACTGCTCCACCATGGGACTGGCTGCCATTAGTACACTCACACACATTCAGGCTGCTTTTACTAACCTTATTTGTGGTGAAAGCATCCCACACGATAACCTTCCCATCCTGGTAGACAGAAGACAAGGAAAAGAAGCACAGAGATCACATGGACATACAGGGAGAGATGATGATTAAATGGCTGGGGAGAATAACATGGAGGAGGCAGGGAGGGAGGGAGGCATGAAGAAGGGAGGAGAGAGGGGGGAAGATGGGAGGAGAGAGGGGGGAAGAAGGGAGGATGGAGGGAGGAATGTGTCATGCCAACAGTAAAGCATCCTCAGACCATTCATGTGTGGGGTTGCTTCTCAGCCAAGGGAGTGGGCTCACTCACAATTTTGCCTAAGAACACAGCCATGAATAAAGAATGGTACCAACACATCCTCCGAGAGCAACTTCTCCCAACCATCCAAGAACAGTTTGGTGACGATCAATGTGTTTTCCAGCATGATGGAGCACCTTGCCATAAGGCAAAAGTGATAACTAAGTGGCTCGGGGAACAAAACATCGACATTTTGGGTCCATGGCCAGGAAACTCCCCAGACCTTAATCCCATTGAGAACTTGTGGTCGATCCTCAAGAGGCGGGTGGACAAACAAAAACCCACAACTTCTGACAAACTCCAAGCATTGATTATGCAAGAATGGCCTGCCATCAGTCAGGATGTGGCCCAGAAGTTAATTGACAGCATGCCAGGGCGGATTGCAGAGGTCTTGAAAAAGAAGGGTCAACACTGCAAATATTGACTCTTTGCATAAACTGAATGTCATTGTCAATGAAAGCCTTTGACACTTATGGAATACTTGTAATTACACTTCAGTGTACCATAGTAACTACTGACATAAAGATCTAAGAACACTGAAGCAGCAAACTTTGTGGAGACCAATACTTGTGTAATTCTCAAAAGTTTTGGCCACGACTGTATGTATGTATGTATGTATGTATGTATGTATGTATGTATGTATGTATGTATGTATGTATGTATGTATGTATGTATGTATGTATGTATGTATGTATGTATGTATGTATGTATGTATGTATGTATGTATGTATTTATGTATGTATGTATGTATGTATGTATACCTGTGAGGAGCTGACAATG
This sequence comes from Thymallus thymallus, assembly GCA_023634145.1. Taxonomy (NCBI): domain Eukaryota; kingdom Metazoa; phylum Chordata; class Actinopteri; order Salmoniformes; family Salmonidae; genus Thymallus; species Thymallus thymallus. The sequence goes on from CM042381.1 coordinate 23,810,975, forward strand.
CGTCGTTTGTCTTTGCACCAGTCCATACAGAGCACCTTGTTGCCATGGCCCTTCAGTGTCCTCCGAGTCTTCATGTTTAACTCACCCAGAGCTTCCGCCTTCTCAGCTACCTTCTCCACTACACACACACACACACACACACACACACACACACAGTTAAAAACTCCAGTAATGACAATGAATTGTCTTGTAAATTAATATATATGATCTTTATTTGATCAGGAGAACTTTCCTGCAATGCACTATATTAACTATATTCTGGTAGCATATCTAATGCGGTTTCATAGCCACGGGCAAATCTCTGCAAGAATGTAAATTACATATCAGATGTTTTTTGGCATGAATATCAAATTCCATTCGTATATAATAATGTATATAATAACAGTTTCTGCGCAACTTTCATGTTTGGGGTACAGTCGGTAAACATTGTGTGCATGGCGAGGCACCTCTCCCTCCCTCCCATTAAACACTCACACTCCACATCGTGCAGCTTCTTCCGCTCCTCCTCGAGCTTCTTCCTCAGCGTCTCGCTCTCCGCCTTCAGCGACTTCAGAGTCTCGCCGCTCGCAAGGCCCTGGCACGCCATCTTTAGAGGAGAGGAAGAATGAAAAAAAGGGAACGGTGGAAAGGAGAAAAAAAAAAGGGACCGGCAAGAGCATGTTTTTAGTCGCGCACTGGCTGCGCCCGTCAAGGCGGCTGTGTGCTGTCCTACAGTTGGGGCATATTCATTATGCCAATTATGTTGCAAAACGTACCAAAACGTATCTTAAACGGAAGCAAACGGAACGAAGCGGGGAGAGACCTACCTGCATTTGTCCAATATAAACTCTCGTTTTACTTCCAAAACGTTACGTTTTGCAACTGTTTGGACTAATGAATATGCCCCGGATGCTGCTGCTGCGCTGACGTGCTCATTCTACCCTCTCTCTCTCTCCCTCTTTCCCCGTCTCTTCTCTCACTCGCTCTCTGGCAAGTCTCTACTTCTTTCTCTCTCCCCCTCCCTCTTTCTCTATCTCTGTTTTTCTCGCCCCAGAGATGCCACTAGTAATTTCACTAAATATAGCCTAACTTTTCTCTAATATTATTAATGTAAACACTTTACAGGAAACTCACATTTTCCTTATTTTGAACCACATTGCAATTAGTTTACTTGTTGAAATGTATGTTTCCCTTTAAAAACGGTATTCGCACCTATAGTAGGCCTATTGCTGTTTAGAGAAGTGAAAGACAAGGTTGCTATCAGTGAGGATGAGCTGCCAGAGAGAAGGGAGTACAGATAAGATGAGGTGGTGAATTCATCCAGGCATGGTGTGAGTGTGTATGTGTATGTGTGTGTATGTGTGTGTGTTGGTGCTGAAAGAGGCTCTCTGCTACTGTACTGTATATCAGGCTGCATTCTTAGAGGGGCCCTCTCCAACACCCTAAAAATACATCAATAATCTATATAGGTCCAGGATGGAGCAGGGTTAGTCAGAGGTCAGGGGTTAAGGGACATACAATCTCCATGCATAGTGAGCAGTAGTTGATGGGTTCAGTCTTGATGTACAGGTTCATCAAGGGACGGTTCTCCGAGCAGCTGTCACACGGCCCGAAGGTGATGGCCACAAACGTCTGGTCACACATGGCTGCAGCTGGCTAACCACACACCTGTATAGGGGAGAAGAGGAACTCTATGTTAACATTCAGGTACGAGAGATAACACACATACACACTGTTATCGATTCACCTGAAGGAAGCATTGCTATTTTGTGTGTGTGTGTGTGTGTTTGACAGAGATAGAGAGAGATAGAGAAAAAGAGATGAGAGAGAGAGCGAGAGAATATGTGTATGTGTGAGTCAGTTAGAGAGATAGTGAACAAGAGAATGAGAGAGAGGGAGTGAGAGTGTGTGTGTCCTGACAGCTGTAGTGAGGATAAGCAGTGGGTAATCTCCCTCCTGCCTGATCCTGCTCAGAGAAGGGAAGAGCATAGGCCTATTTAGGGATGTACATTATTACAGTGTGTATAATTATTATTACAGTCTGCCGCACTATGTATCATGTATCTGTCTTTTGTGTATTTCGTTTGTGTAGCTGCTTGACAAAGACATTTTCCCCCGGGGATCAATAAAGTATCTATCTATCTACCTATCTACCTATCTATGGGGATAGGTAACTGCCACTGAAAGTGATAGTCTGGGGAATTAATTATAGACACACAGACCTGGATATGGACCTGCAATATACACAGTGTAGAAATATAACAGACTATGGCGCAGTGGTCTAAGACACTGCATCTCAGTGCTAAAAGGCGTCACTACAGACAACCTGGTTAGAATCCAGGCTGTATCACAACCGGCCGTGATTGGGAGTCCCATAGGGCGGCGCACAAATGGCCCAGCGTCGTCAAGGTTTGGCCGGTGTAGACCGTCATTGTAAATAAGAATTTGTTCTTAACCGACTTGCCTAGTTAAATAAAGGTTAAATGTAATATTTTAATAAAAAAATGACCTGCAATATAGAGACTGTAGAAATAGAACCACCGATAGATAATGACCTGCAATATACACACTGTAGAAATAGAACATATAGATAAAACTGCAATATACACACTTTAGAAATATAACTGATAGATAATGACCTGCAATATACACACTGTAGAAATATAACTGATAGATAACCTGTAAAAGAAAAAACACTGTAGAAATAGAACCACCAACAGATAATAACCTGCAATATACACACTGTAGAAATAGAACATATAGATAAAACTGCAATATACACACTTTAGAAATAGAATAGATAGATAACGACCTGCAATATACACACTGTAGAAATAGAACTGATAGATAACCTGTAAAAAAAACACTGTAGAAATAGAACCATCGATAGATAACGACCTGCAATATACACACTGTAGAAATAGAACTGATAGATAATAACCTGCAATATACACACTGTAGAAATAGAACCGATAGATAATGACCTGCAATATACACACTGTAGAAATAGAACCGATAGATAATGACCTGCAATATACACACTGTAGAAATAGAACTGATAGATAATGACCTGCAATATACACACTGTAGAAATAGAACATATAGATAAAACTGCAATATACACACTTTAGAAATAGAATAGATAGATAACGACCTGCAATATACACACTGTAGAAATATAATAGATAGATAACAACCTGCAATATACACACTGTAGAAATAGAACTGATAGATAACCTGTAAAAAAACACTGTAGAAATAGAACCATCGATAGATAATGACCTGCAATATACACACTGTAGAAATAGAATTGATAGATAATAACCTGCAATATACACACTGTAGAAATAGAACCGATAGATAATGACCTGCAATATACACACTGTAGAAATAGAACCGATAGATAATGACCTGCAATATACACACTGTAGAAATAGAACTGATAGATAATGACCTGCAATATACACACTGTAGAAATAGAACCAATAGATAATGAACTGCAATATGCACACTGTAGAAATAGAACTGATAGATAATGACCTGCAATATACACACTGTAGAAATAGAACCAATAGATAATGACCTGCAATATGCACACTGTAGAAATAGAACCGATAGATAATGACCTGCAATATACACACTGTAGAAATAGAACTGATAGATAACCTGTAAAAAAAAAACACTGTAGAAATAGAACCATCGATAGATAATGACCTGCAATATACACACTGTAGAAATAGAACCGATAGATAATGACCTGCAATATACACACTGTAGAAATAGAACCGATAGATAATGACCTGCAATATACACACCGTAGAAATAGAACCGATAGATAATGACCTGCAATATACACACTGTAGAATAGAACCACAATCTGATACAGACAAATACTGTATAAATACATTGTTGGCTGTAACAGATACATAAGGATGGAGATATACACACTGTATAAATAGAACACTGCATTACACACTAGAAATATAACACTGCATTACACACACTAGAAATATAACACTGCATTAGACACACTGTAGAAATAGAACACTGCATTAGACACACTGTAGAAATAGAACACTGCATTACACACACTGTAGAAATAGAACACTGCATTAGACACACTAGAAATAGAACACTGCATTAGACACACTAGAAATAGAACACTGCATTAGACACACTAGAAATAGAACAATGCATTAGACACACTAGAAATAGAACACTGCATTAGACACACTATAAATAGAACACTGCATTAGACACACTAGAAATAGAACACTGCATTAGACACACTATAAATAGAACACTGCATTAGACACACTAGAAATAGAACAGTGCATTAGACACACTAGAAATAGAACAGTGCATTAGACACACTAGAAATAGAACACTGCATTAGACACACTAGAAATATAACACGGCATTACACAAACTGTAGAAATATAACACGGCATTACACAAACTGTAGAAATATAACACTGCATTACACACACTAGAAATAGAACACTGCATTACACACACTAGAAATAGAACACTGCATTACACACACTAGAAATAGAACAGTGCATCCGAGGAGCACAGGGTCAACCGCAATACAGCACCCCTGGAGCTATGTGGGGGTTATGCAGGAGTGAGTGCCTTGCTCGAGGGCACAATGGTAGTGGATGGTCCCCACAAACTTCCTAACACTGTATTAATCACCAACTTCCTATATTAATGTACACCATTCTGTACTGTACTGTACTAGCCACATGCTTAAAATCAGTGGTGTAAAGTACTTAAGTGAAAGTACTTTAAAGTACTACTTAAGTATTTTTTGGGGGTATCGGTACTTTACTTGACTATTTCCATTTTTGACAACCTTTACTTTTACTTCACTACATTCCTAAAGAAAATAATGTACTTTTTACTCCATACATTTTCCTTTACACCCAAAAGTACTCCTTACATTTTGAATGCTTAGCAGGACAGGAAAATAGTCCAATTCACACACTTATCAACCGAATATCCCTGGTCATCCTTACTGCCTCTGATCTGGCGCACTCACTAAACATACATGCATCATTTGTAAATGATGTCTGAGTGTTGGAACGTCCCCAGGGCTTTCCGTAAATTTCAAAAACAAGAAAATGGTGCCATCTGGTTTGCTTAATGTAAGAAATTTGACATGATTTATACTTCTACTTTTAAGTACATTTTAGCAATTACATTTACTTTTGATACGTGAGTGTTTTTTAAACCAAATACTTTTAGACTTCTACTAAAAGTAGAATTTTACTGGGTGACTTCAACTTTTACTTGAGTCATTTTCTATTAAAGGTATCTTTACTTTTACTCAAGTATGACAGTTGGGTACTTTTCCCACAACTGCTTAAAATAGACTGAAAAATAGGCTTTATTGTTACAGTGCTGATAGTGACCCAGCCTAGCCCTAGGCCCTATATAGTCTATGTATGGCTTTTCAGTAGTTTATCAAATTCTCACTCAAAGTAATATTCTAAATACATTACTGAAGGCCATGTATATTGAATTATAACTAAGTCAACACCTTGTCATTATTTAAAATCATAATCTCATATTGTACATGCTTACAGACCTGACATGCCTTAAATAGAAAAGTTATAAAAAAATAAATAATCTTGCTGACCAACTGTTTCCAACACAACTGCATGACATCAAGATAACAAACATATAATTTAGTTCTTACCTAGCGAGGGAAGTTGGTCTGTCTGTCAGACCGTATGCTATCCTGAGGAGACAATGTTTTCCAAGGTTAGTTAGTTAGTTAGAGGATTGGAGGCCAGGGACAAAGAGGGAACACTAAGCTACTTACCAAGGGCTTTGACCACGCCACAGTATTGCCCTCAGGTACACAGACCAGGGCTACGTCCCAAATGGCACCATATCCCCTATAAAGTGCACTTCTTATGTCCAGAACTCTATGGCCTGGTCAAAGGTAGTGTCCTGGTCAAAAGTAGTGCACTACAAAGGGAATAGAGTGCTAAAGGTTATCTGATCCTAGATCCGTTGTTAATAAGGGCTGTATTAACTATTCAGGCTATAGGTCAGCTAGTCACTGGACGGTCTAAGGGCAGAAATATTAAGCGCTATAACGTATTCAATATTAACTTAACATTACGTTTTAAACATAAAGCAAACATTTCACGGCAGAATATTTATTTTCCCTTTAACAAATTATTATTTACAATGACGGCCTTCCCCGGCCAAACCCGGGCGACACTAGGCGCCGCCCTATGGGACTCCTAATCACAGCCGGATTATGATACAGCCTGGCCTCGAACTAGGGTCTGTAGTGACGCCTCTAGGACTGAGATTCAGTGCATTAGACCACTGCGCCACTCGGGAGCCCATTATAAGTAATTCAATATTATAATAACTGCTATTGCTTTCATTCCCATTCTTGACCACAGCTTGCCTTTCACTTTGGACAAAAAAAGAAACAAATATTTACAGTGCCAAATTCCTTTATTTGTCTTTTACAGAGTTTGACAATTTTAACTTATTCAAAGTTTCTTAATGGTGAACACATTCACTAAGTACAGCTACCAGGAATTATACACACAGTCCAGTTCTCCTGATGTACACATGGGAGGAGAGAGGAGAGGAGAAAGAGGCGAATAGAAGAGAGAGGAGAAGAGCAGAGTTCAGCATCTCTACCACAGGTGGACTGTATGATGTCTTTAGATCATTTGAACACTGAGTGATGATGTCATGACTTTAAAATATGATACTTTAGCATTGGCCTCAATTGTCAAAACCAAAGTATCTATTTTAAGAACCATCTGGAGATGTTAAAATGTTTCTCTCAAATGAGGTGAAGACCGGTCGTACCACAGAGTGACTACATGAACAAGCCTGTCTGAGGCACAGGGCATGTACAGAGTGGGACACTATAAGGGGAAGGGGAGAGGGGTCCATCTACACTGCTTAAAGAGGGCTAATCATAGAAATGGACTAAAGGTACATACCAAATGGCACCCTATTCCTTATGGGCCCTGGTCAAACGTTGTGCATTATATAGTGAATATCATGCCTTTTGGGATACTTACTAAGACTATAGCCTTCTACTGTGTAAATGACTACAGTTATATGACCTATCTGAAGGAACATTAACCACAATGATGAACACAAAGAAATGATAATAATATCAGATAGGTTAAGGGCAGACAGAGCTAACTTTACCAGAGTTTATTAAACTTGTTCAGTAAATATTTCAAAAAGTGCATCTAGACAGAAAGCAGAACAATCCTTCCATCCCAGCCTATCAAAACTTTTTAAAACAGTAGTTGTGTAACAGACAGACAGACAATGACAGGAGATGATAGTGTTTTAAAATATGTAAGGCTTTGTCCAAAACATGAGTAACAATGAAGTCATCCTATATGTATGATCAACAAACATTCTGATGGGTAAAACCTGGAGTATTGCCAGTATCGTTTTCCAGTATCGTCCAAGGTGCAGATATGCATTTTAGATCTGGTATCACTGTACACGTTGAACAACCTATCACCTATTCCTAAAAATCCTTCATTAAAATGCAACGCTGCAAAAATGTAACAAAAAGGCCATTTTTAATGTTTACACAATACACTCATGGTGGTCCCAATAATAAATATGAATATTAATTAATTTATATAAATTAAATTGCACCACAAAACAAGTTTAAACATGAACCTGACGCCTACATCAACGATAGTAATAATAATGTGGTTTTCTGAGTCGCGTGTCTCTCTATAGGCCAGGGAACAAAGGTCAAAGGTCAGGGTTGGCAGGCAAATAAAGGTCACGGTAAACAATAAGGTTGATGGTTAAATAAAGTTGATGGACAGATAGGGTATAGGTGAACACTGATGGCACAAGTAAGGAAGAGAGGCAACGATGATATGATGATAAATGTATTTCTATCCTTTCTACCACTCAGCGGTTGACCAGTAAGAGAGGTTAGAAGGGCCTTAGTAGTAGGGATTATAATGTTAGTAGATCTTCTTTGATTCTAAAAGAACATCTAGCAGAACCTCTGGTTCTACAGAAGCCACAGTCATGTGAGCTAGTGTCTAATGTCGCCCTCTCCTGGTCACCATCTGGTGCTGAGTAACAACATGGCTGCTTTCTCTAAAAGTAGAGCCATGAAAACAGACTTGGCTGATGTTGGGACAGTGCAGAGGGGGTTGGGGAGACAGTGAAGGAGTTAGAGTAGTTTGGTAGGAAATGAAAGAAGGGGGTAAGAGAGAGAGTAGGTTAGAGTAGAGACAGTGCATGTAATAGTTTGTCTACAAAGCAGTGATTTAGTTACTGGAGTAAAGCTGGCATGATAGCATTATTATACAGGCTGTAGGGAAAAACATTCAAGGCATGGTTGATATTGGGTCTAAATCCGATGGATTACGAGAACAACTACAGTAAAACAGACTGACTGTTAGACCGGCTCAGTGACACACACAACCTCCTTTCAAAGGCTATAATACTGTAGTAGTTGGTAGTACAGGATTGGCCAACTTTTTTGGTCCACAGACCCATTTTAATATTTAAAAGAATGTGCGACTCCACCAAGTAAAAAAAAAAAAAGGTGATGTAATCAACGGCTAATGTAAACAAAAAAAATATAATTAGTTTTTAAATTGGGGCTATGACAGTCTATTACAAATAAGTCTGATAGTACCTTTGACAGTATTTCAATCTGCAGGAAGAATGGTTTGAAGTGCATCAGAAAGGTATTGGGAAGTTCAGACAATCATTTTGTATGATCTTCTGTGTAGAAAAGAACATCATCATTGACCCCACGTGGGGTAGCGACCAATAGTTACAACTGCATCTTGCGGCTACTGGAGGTTACCGATGTAACCCCTGTTCTATGAACCAAGCACGTTTTTATTTTTTCCGAACCCATTTTTAAAATCAGGCGACCCCAGATGGAGCCGCGACCAATAAGGGAAACGCTGCGGTAGTGGATATGTATGATCCAGTGTGCTTCTGTTTTTAACAACAGTCACTAGTGTGTGTGAGTGAGTCCTCTGTAGGGGTTGGAACCAAACTACTTCCTTAAAATGGAGAAGCAAGTACAGTAGCTGAAACTGTCTAAACCTGCTGGTTTTATCCTTCTATACCCATAGCTATCTAAACTACTCGTCCAGTCCAACCATCTATATCGTACCTGTCTAAACTACTCGTCCAGTCCAACCATCTATATCATACCTGTCTAAACTACTCGTCCAGTCCAACCATCTATATCATACCTGTCTAAACTACTCGTCCAGTCCAACCATCTATTTAAAGTCTATCTATTTCAACCTCTGTTCCAGTCTAATCCTCCATTTGAACCTCTGTTCCAGTCTAATCCTCTATTTCAACCTTTGTTCCAGTTTAATCCTATATCTATTTCAACCTTGCGTGCAGCGGTGCTAAAGTGCAGATCGACTAAAGAAGCAGGTTACACAAGACAAAACTACAGCAGAGAGAGATCTTAAAGCACAATAAAAACCTACATTAAATAGTGCTAATTAAATTATACTACATAGTTAATCTGCTATCGACATAAATATAACTATAATACTATAGGACTGTAGTCGTCTTTCCATGGCCATACTTCTCTCCGGCCTGGAGAGCTGGAGAGATAGGCCTAACTGTCTATGATATCTATGTTTTCTGTTTGCAAAGAAAAACTTATTTTAGGGAAGGGAGTGGAATAAATGCAATAAATAAAATACCCTAGCGTGATATATATATATATTTATATGTATTTATATATGTATAAGAAGTATGGTACAGACAACAGGTACTGCACTTGGCTTGACTGTGTTCAGTGGGTGAGTTCACAACGACATACTCAGAACTGATGCTAGCTAGCTAACTGTAGAAGCGCTAGCTAGCGTTAGCATCACATCAAAACAAAAACGATCCAATGCTAGCTATGCTAACTGTAGAAGCAATAGCGTTAGCATCCTATCATAACACAACAGATGCTAGCTGAGCTTAGCTAAAGGAGCTAGCTAGCTGTGATGCTAGCCCTGGACAGCTAGCTTTAGTGTACCGTAATACATTCCTATGGGAGAACCGGACTGCTAGAAAACTCTACACTACTGAGAAGAGAACACAGAGGAGAAAAGAGAGGACTGGGGGAACATGGTACTAGGTCTTAAATGGGGTTCTAGTTGGGGTGTGTAGCTCAGTAAAAGGGATAGGAGAAAAAGGTGGCCTGTAGAGTTGAGCATTTGTACACGCGGAGGAGGATGGACTTTTAACTACTGGAAGCTGAGCGTGTGTACTGTATGTAAGTGTTTGGATGTGTTAGAAAGTGAATGGTTTGTGTATGTGAATGCACGTGTACCTATGTATAGCCTATCTATTAGTCGTGTGTGTGTGTGTGTGTGTGTGTGTTAGACACGGGTAAGGAAGGCTAGGTTGAGGGAGCCTGGTATTTGGATAGTCTCCAGGGCCAAAGAGGAGGGGTTGAAAGGGAAGGTGACGGGGTAGATGATCTTAGTGTCCATCAACAGCTGAGGAGTCTCACACCGGTCCCGCAAACGTGTCTGAGAGACAGAGAGAGAGAGAGACAGAGAGACAGAGAGGGAAGGACAGGGAGAGAGAGAGAGGGAGATACAAAGAGGGAGGGAAGGAGAGAGAATATACACATTAGTTACAGTTACTTATATGCACAGACAGACAGACAGACAGACAGACAGACAGACAGACAGACAGACAGACAGACAGACAGACAGACAGACAGACAGACCTTACCTGTATGGTTCTTATGAAGGTAACAGACACCCTCTCTTCAAACTCGTTGACTGGAGTGTACAGGTTTAACACCTTCACAATCTGGGAACACAGAAACACAGTGACAAACTTAATTAGTTGAACCTTTACTCAACTGATCCCCTGTCCCATTCTCCGCCGTGATTGGGCTTGATTGGTAAGTTGAGTACCTAAGGGCTGGGATTGGTTAGTTCGGGACCTAAGTGGTAGAGAGTGCTGTGATTGACTAGTTTAGTACCTGAGTGGTAGAGAGGGCTGTGATTTGTTAGTTCAGTACCTGAGCGGTAGAGGGCTGTGATTGGCTAGTTTAGTACCTGAGCGGTAGAGGGCTGTGATTGGCTAGTTTAGTACCTGAGCGGTAGAGGGCTGTGATTGGCTAGTTTAGTACCTGAGTGGTAGAAAGGGCTGTTATTGGCTGGTTAAGTACATGAGAGGTAGAAAGGGCTCTAATTGGTTAGTTTAGTACATGAGCAGTATAGTGAGCTGTGATTGGTTACCTGAGATGTGGAGAGGCTGTTGCACATGGAGCAGATGGCCTCTGCATCTTCGTCCGTCTTCTTCTTGACCTGCAGCAGCTGAGCAGCCTGAATAAGAGGCTCCAGAGTTTCCTTGGCTCCACACAGCATCAGAGACTTGTCACGCAGCCACTCCTCCAGCTGACTCACGTTATACCTGGTACACACACATTATATACGTTACACACACACATTATATACGTTACACACACACACACACACACACACACACACACACAGTCTATACATACGAACAAACATTACACCCTCTCTGAACTGACCTGATCTGCATGCCCTTGCTCCAGGAGCACATGTCTTTACGCAGTAGCAGATTGTTGAGAGTCACAGCTCCAATGATGTAGAACTGCTGTTTCACAACCTGGGGGTCAGAACACAACCAAGGGCCAGGGTCAGACACTTGCACACACACAGGGTCAGACAAATGCACGCGCACACACACCGTCACACACCTGTTTGATGAGTTCAGGGTCGGTACCGTGCTGACACATGGTGGAGTGGAAAGCGCTGAGCTGGCGTAAAATGGATTCCAGCGTGTAAGTTCCCTCGTCAGCGATACTCGATGTCCGTTTACGCAGACCGGTTGGCTTAACCCCCGACACACCCTGGATGGTCTCATGCTCCAACATACCAGAGACTGGGACACACACACACACACACACGTTAGTGGTGGGATGTTCTCCTACACACACACCGTACACACAGCGTGGTGTACTCACCGATCATGGGCTGTAGGATGTTCTCCATGCATTTGATGAGCTGCTGGTAGATCTGAATGGCCAGGTCACTGAGGACCTGACGGTACTCAGCCAGGTCAAAGTTCGACAGGCAGTGATCATTCTGCTTAGGAGTGTTGTGCTTCATAAACGACTGCAGGAACAGAGAGGAGGAGAAAGAGAGAGAAAAAGATACAAACACATACGTTGGAGCAGCGCAAGAATAAAGTGTGTCTGTGTTTTGGGGTGTACCTCATCTCCGCTGTACTGTTTGAGACTAAGCATTTGTTTGAGTAAGTGTGTGTGTGTCTCGGTCTGTAAGCATTTGGGTGTGTGTGTGCGTGTGCTGGGTCCAGTCTCACCTCATCTCCGCTGTACTGTTTGAGACAGTGTAGGAAGCGGCAGGTGTTGGACAGCCAGAAGGAGACGGTCTCAAAGTCATCCCCCCGTTTCTGCCAGAGAAGGATAAGAAGAGATGGAGGATAATAACAAGAGATCCATAGTCAGCATTGTTACCAGTGTAATTACAGGGTTACTACACAAGTACAAGATCCATAGTCAGCATTGTTACCAGTGTAATTACAGGGTTACTACACAAGCATAAGATCCATAGTCAGCATTGTTACCAGTGTAATTACAGGGTTACTACACAAGTATAAGAGCAACTTCATGTAGTGTTACTGACATCATAGGGTGTGCGCCCCAAATGGCATCCCTCCTATTCCCTATGAGCACCGGTCAAAAGTGGTCCATTTGGGACGCAGCACAGATCAATATCAAAGACGTCCACCCCCCCCCTCAAACGCACCTTGAGTATCTTCTTGATGCTGTTGATGGTGGATGTGAGCAGTGTTCTGACCTTCTGGTCATCGTTGACATAGTCAGCATGTCTCAGACACATGAAGAGGATGTAGGCTGGAAGGCCTGGGATCAGATTCACCGCTACACCACGAGGCTTCAACTCTGTTAGAGATAATAGATTTGTTACAATAGACTATTGGATTACCTATGTATATGCCTGTATCTACGTATAAACAGAAAAACGTATCTCTAACACTCAGAGAGGTGGTGAGAGAGGTGGTGAGAGAGGTGAGAGAGAGAGAGACTACTGTTAATTGTTATTGTTTACTATCTACTTGACTTGTTTTGGCAATGTTAAGATATGTTTACCATGCCAATAAAGCCCTTAAATTGAAATTGAATTGAGAGAGGGGGGGGGGGAATAAAAGAGGGTGTGCAAGATTGAGAATGGTTAGAGGTCGGGGTTATAGATCAGAGTGGCAGTTACATACCCAGTATGAGGTTCTTAACCAGTTTTAGCTCATCTTCCTTCTTGTACTCTAACATTCCCTGGAAGTCTTTCTCCCGACGAGGAATGTTCACCGGACGGACAGTCTCTTCAACCATCTGACCCGGAGATATAGTCTCACCCTGCCCAGCTACACACACACACACACACACACACACACACACACACACACACACACACACACACACACACACACACACACACGGTTAGGTACATATACACACAGTCAGATATTCACAAGTTCAGGTCCAACAGACACCCATCTACACACACGGTCAGATATGTCTCCTTCCTTACCTCCCATTTCTCCAATCTTCTTAGAGAACACCTTCAGCTGTTTCTTAAGTTTACGGATAGTCTTATCCTGCTTCTCCAGCTGTTCCATGAGGTCCTGAGAGACAGAGAGAGAGAGAAGTGAGGTTGGCAGTAGTCGATCAGTTTATCAAAGCAAAGGGATCAGCGTTCAAACAGGAAGCTGACAAAGGTCCAAGTTCAGACAAAGAACAGGCTCCATTACCCAGTGGGTTGGAAAGAGAGGGGGTTGATATAAAATAGGGGGTACTTATTTGGTCCTCTGTGGTAGAGAGGGGGTGCTGATTTGAAAGAAGGCTTGGCTGTGTGTTAACAGAGAGAAGAGGTGCTGGGTTTAATACATTGACCTCCTGTGTGAATTAGAGAGAAGAGGTGCTGGGTTTAATACATTGACCTCCTGTGTGAATTAGAGAGAAGAGGTGCTGGGTTTAATACATTGACCTCCTCTGTGAATTAGAGAGAAGAGGTGCTGGGTTTAATACATTGACCTCCTGTGTGAATTAGAGAGAAGAGGTGCTGGGCTTAACACATTGACCTCCTGTGTGAGTTAGAGAAAAGAGGTGCTCTGCTGGATTTGTCTGCCGTGGGTTAAAACAGAGTTAAAGTAGAAATCTGACACAGCTCCGTAAAAAACACACCAAACTCTGTTAGTGGTCACACACGTGCAGAGAAACACACACAATGTCCTTAGACTCTACATACAACCATCCGTCGTAATATGTTGACTTTGGCGCTGCGATATGCTGTTGGATCCTCAGTCCGCAGCATCTCCTGTTAGGTGACATCCACACATCAGTGTGTTCTTACAGCACACACCCCCTCAGTAAAACAGTAACTATCACAGTACCGACCAATAAGGGAAGTGCTGGTTGATGGAACCAGATTAGGCACCAGGTTCTCTTTGGTGGGGCCAGTGATCTTGTATGTGTGTGTGTTTTCATGCATTTATGACCTTTTGAATGTTTAAATTATTTAGCAAAAGTAATACAATTCGTTTTTTTAATTTGTGTGTGTGTGCGCGACTGTTTACACGTTTAGATGTTTGTAAGCGTGTGTATACACTGAGTTTACAAAACATTAAAGGACACCTTCCTAATATTGAGTTGCGCACCCAGCAGCGCTGCAGTTCTCGACACAAACCGGTGGACCTGGCACCTACTACCATACCCTGTTCAAACCCACTTAAATCTTTTGTCTTGCCCATTCACCCTCTGAATGGCACACATACACAATCCACACTTAAAAATAGTTATTTAACCTATCTCCTCCCCTTCATCTACACTGATTGAAGTGTATTTAACAAGTTACATCAATAAGGGATCATAGCTTTCACCTGGATTCACCTGGTCAGTCTATGTCATGAAAAGAGCAGGTGTCCTTAATGTTTTGTACACCCAGTGTCCACTGTGTGTAAACGTGTGTGTGTGTGTGTGTGTGTGTGTGTGTGTGTGTGTGTGTGTGTGTGTGTGTGTGTGTGTGTGTGTGTGTGTGTGTGTGTGTGTGTGTGTGTGTATACACTCTTAGAATAAAAGGGTTCTTCGGCTGTCCCCATAGGAGAACCCTTTTTGGATCCAAGTAGAACCATTGTGGGTTCCATGTAGAACCCTCTGTGGAAATGGTTCTACATGGAACTCACAAAAGGTTCTATTTGGAACCAAAAAGGGTTCTACCTGGAACCAAAAAGGGTTATCCTATGGAGACAGCCAAAGAACCATTTTAGGTTCTAAATAGCACCGTTTGTTCTAAGAGTGTGTATATATACAGTTGAAGTCGGAAGTTTACATACACCTTAGCCAAATACATTTAAACTCAGTTTTTCACAATTCCTGACATTTAATCCTAGTAAAAATTCCCTGTCTTAGATCAATTAGGATCACCACTTTATTTTAAGAATATGAAATGTCAGAATATTAGTTGAGAGATTTATTTATTTAAACTTGTATTTCTTTCATCACATTCCCAGTGGGTCAGAAGTTTCCATACACTCAATTAGAATTTGGTAACGTTGCCTTTAAATTGGGTCAAACATTTTGGGTAGCCTTCCACAAGCTTCCCACAATAAGTTGGGTGAATTTTAGCCCATTCCTCCTGACAGAACTGGTGTAACTGAGTCAGGTTGGTAGGCCTCCTTGCTCGCACACCTATATATTTTCTATAGGATTGAGATCAGGGCTTTGTGATGGCCACTCCAATACCTTGACTTTGTTGTCCTTAAGCCATTTTGCCACAACTTTGGAAGTATGCTTGGGATGTTGAGATGTTGCTTCAATATATCCACATAATTTTCCTTCCTCATGATGCCATCTATTTACTGAAGTGCACCAGTCCCTCTTGCAGAAAAGCACCCCCACAACATGATGCTGCCACCATCATGCTTCACGGTTGGGATAGTGTTCTTCGGCTTGCAAGCATCCCCCTTTTTCCTCCAAACATAACGATGGTCATTATAGCCAATCAGTTCTTTTCCCATGATGTTGAGGAAAGAGGCACTGAGTTTGAAAGTAGGCCTTGAAATACATCCACAAATACACCTCTAATTGACTCAAATTATGTCAATTAGCCTATCAGAATCTTCTAAAATTATTTTCTGGAATTTTCCAAGCAGTTTAAAGGCACAGTCAACTTAGTGTATGTAAACTTCTGACCTACTGGAATTGTGATATAGTGAATTATAAGTGACAAAATCTGTCTGTAAACAATTGTTGGAAGAATTACTTGTGTCATGCACAAAGTAGATGTCCTAACAGACTTGCCAAAACTATAGTTTGTTAACATGAAATCTGTGGAGTGGTTGAAAAATGTGTTTTAATGACTTCAACCCATGTGTATGTAAACTTCGGACTTCAACTGTGATATATATACAGTGGGGAGAACAAGTATTTGATACACTGCCGATTTTGCAGGTTTTCCTACTTACAAAGCATGTAGAGGTCTGTAATTTTTATCATAGGTACACTTCAACTGTGAGAGACGGAATCTTAAACAAAAATCCAGAAAATCACATTGTATGATTTTTAAATAATTAATTTGCATTTTATCGCATGACATAAGTATTTGATCACCTACCAACCAGTAAGAATTCCGGCTCTTACAGACCTGTTAGTTTTTCTTTAAGAAGCCCTCCTGTTCTCCACTCATTACCTGTATTAACTGCACCTGTTTGAACTTGTTACCTGTATAAAAGACACCTCTCCACACACTCAATCAAACAGACTCCAACCTCTCCACAATGGCCAAGGCCAGAGAGCTGTGTAAGGACATCAGGGATAGAATTGTAGACCTGCACAAGGCTGGGATGGGCTACAGGACAATAGGCAAGCATCTTGGTGAGAAGGCAACAACTGTTGGCGCAATTATTAGAAAATGGAAGAAGTTCAAGATG
Source organism: Thymallus thymallus (assembly GCA_023634145.1). Taxonomy (NCBI): domain Eukaryota; kingdom Metazoa; phylum Chordata; class Actinopteri; order Salmoniformes; family Salmonidae; genus Thymallus; species Thymallus thymallus. The sequence continues at coordinate 23,827,976 of CM042381.1, forward strand.
ACTGTCAATCTCCCTCAGTCTGGGGCACCATGCAAGATCTCACCTCGTGGGGCATCAATGATCATGAGGAAGGTGAGGGATCATCCCAGAACTACACGGCAGGACCTGGTCAATGACCTGAAGAGAGCTGGGACCACAGTCTCAAAGAAAACCATTAGTAACACACTACGCCGTCATGGATTAAAATCCTGCAGCGCACGCAAGGTCCCCCTGCTCAAGCCAGCGCATGTCCAGGCCCGTCTGAAGTTTGCCAATGACCATCTGGATGATCCAGAGGAGGAATGGGAGAAGGTCATGTGGTCTGATGAGACAAAAATATAGCTTTTTGGTCTAAACTCCACTCCCCGTGTTTGGAGGAAAAAGAAGGATGAGTACAACCCCAAGAACATCATCCCAACCGTGAAGCATGGAGGTGGAAACATCATTCTTTGGGGATGCTTTTCTGCAAAGGGGACAGGACGACTGCACCGTATTGAGGGGAGGATGGATGGGGCCATGTATCGCGAGATCTTGGCCAACAACCTCCTTCCCTCAGTAAGAGCATTGAAGATGGGTCGTGGCTGGGTCTTCCAGCATGACAATGACCCGAAACACACAGCCAGGGCAACTAAGGAGTGGCTCCGTAAGAAGCATCTCAAGGTCCTGGAGTGGCCTAGCCAGTCTCCAGACCTGAACCCAATAGAAAATCTTTGGAGGGAGCTGAAAGTCCGTATTGCCCAGCGACAGCCCCAAAACCTGAAGGATCTGTATGGAGGAGTGGGCCAAAATCCCTGCTGCAGTGTGTGCAAACCTGGTCAAGAACTACAGGAAACATATGATCTCTGTAATTGCAAACAAAGGTTTCTGTACCAAATATTAAGTTCTGCTTTTCTGATGTATCAAATACTTATGTCATGCAATAAAATGCAAATTAATTACTTAAAAATCATACAATGTGATTTTCTGGATTTTTGTTTTAGATTCCGTCTCTCACAGTTGAAGTGTACCTATGATAAAAATTACAGACCTCTACATGCTTTGTAAGTAGGAAAACCTGCAAAATCGGCAGTGTATCAAATACTTGTTCTCCCCACTGTATATATATGTGTATATGTGTGTGTGTGTGTGTGTATCGTACCAGGTTTTCGTTGGTGAGTCGTGTGATCTCATGCTGTAGACTAGCCTCTATGCGTGCCTCTGGCGGGAGCTGCAGGTTCTGGGCCAGCAGCTGTTGTTGGCGGTTATTCTCCTCTTTAACACTCTGTAACTCCCCTCGCAACACCTCCACCTCGTTGTCATAGCTACGCCGCTGCTGCTGCATCTGGCCCTCCAACATTCTGAGAGGGGGGGATGGAGAACAGAGAATAATTCTTAGAACTACTATAGGAGGTTGGGAAAGGGGGAAGGAGAAAATATGGGATGAGGGAGCAAGAGCAAACAACCCCACACCATCCCTTGTCCACACACACACACACACACGGTTAACCTGTTGGTCTCCTTTAACCCTTCATATACGAGCCACAGCTCTCCGTCCTCATTCAGCCTATGGAAGTCAGCAGTGGTGGATCTGACACACAAACACAAAGGAAAGAAAGGGAACATAAACAAGGCAAAATAAAGAGGTGGATGAGGGATGATGGTGGACTAGAGGAGGTGGGGTGGTGGTGGACTAGGGGAGGTGGTGGACTATGGGAGGCGGGGGGGTGGTCTCATGCTGTGTGTTGAGAACAGGGGTTTGAACCGGTTCAGAGAACAAAACCAGAAAATAAAGACATTTTTCAAGGAACAGAATCAGAACAAAAGTGATCCATACTGTTCCGGAAACGTTAATAACGTTATTTTACTTTCCGTGCATTTTCTTCCAGTCCCACAAAAAAAAAAAACGTAACGAAGCGCATATGCCAAGCCCTCTCTGTCACTCAGAAAAGTATTTCAGTGTCTGCCAGTGTGTGCGTAGTGTAGTCTAGTAGCCTGCTGACGTTACAAGTGTGATTCAGAAGTTAGGGAGGGAGATTTTTTATTAGAGAAGAATTGATTAACAAACCTTTTCAATGCTAGTTAAGGATACTATAGCTATCACGTTTCAATATCTCCTGAAAAAGGTGTGTAGTGAAACAGCTTTGGTTTATATACGCTCACGTGTTTGATACAGAGCAGCACAGGATAAAACAATAACAATTTAAAAAAGAAATAGGAGGAAAAAGTATAAAAACTGAAACATTGCCATGACATGATTATTAAAACCCTTTTGAGGAATACAAATCAGTTTGAAAAAAGATAACTAGATTAGACTCTCCTGTGATAAATTGTCAGTGCTCATATGACTTGAATTAACTAAAGAATGATGGCTTTCATGCTTAAAAAGGCCACTTTTCACAATGGTGAAGACAAGAGATCAGTCTGAGAATATCATAAATGCTATTATCACCAAACACAAGAATTCTGAAGGGTACAAGGCCATCTCCAAAGACCTTGGCATCCCTGTTTCAACAGTTCGCAATGTTATTAAAAAGTTTGCTACTCATGGAACTGTCAAGAACCTCCAGGGAAATGGTGGAAAGAGGACAATCGATGAGAGAAGTCTTCGAAGGTTGGTACGAACTGTGGAAAAAAAACCATGTAAAACATCCTAAGAGCTTAAGGCTGAACTGGAGCAATCTGGAGTGATGGTTTCAACCTGTACCATACGCCGCACACTAAACCAAGAAGGGCTTTATGGGCGAAGGCTAAGGAGGACCCCACCGCTGAAAGAAAGACATAAAAAGGCACGACTGATCTTTGCCAAAACCTACCTAGGCAAACCACAATCCTTCTGAGAAAATGTTCTATGGACAGATGAAACCAAATTAGAGCTCTTTGGCAATGCAAACCAGTGATTTGTTTATAGGCGACAAAATTAAGCTTTAAGGAAAAGAACACCCTACCTACAGTTAAACATGGTGGAGGATCGGTAATGTTGTGGGGCTGCTTTGCTGCCTCTGGTACTGGAGGCCTTGAACGTATTAAAGGAATCACGAAATCAGAGGATTACCAAGGCATTTTAGAGCGAAATGTGTTACACAGTGTAAGAAAACTAGGTTTGGGTTGAAGATCATGGGTCCTCCAGCAGGATAAGGACTCAAAGCACACATCCAAACACACAACAGAATGGTTGAAAAGGGCAAAATGGACTGATCTCAATCCGATTGAAAATCTTTGGAGAGAGCCGTTTCAAGCAAAAGCCTCCTCCACCCTCTCTGGCCCTCTCCCCACCTGCAAAATTTCAGTCGCATCCAACGCCCTACACTCATCTGTCCCACGCATGTAAATAGCTTACCCGCTCCATAGCAAGCTGCTATATCCTCACTGATTGGTGAAGTAATTTAATGTCGAACTAAATTGAAAAAATTTCAATTTCAGAGGTTTAAAAACGAACAGAAAGGAACTATATAAACAGTTACTTTTTGGGGGGTTTGAACCGGTTCAGAACTTTATTTTGCTGGTCGGAACAGTGAAACGGGAAAATAAAATGCATGGTTCTGTTCAGAATTTTTTGGGGGGAAAAACATTGGTTCCAACCCCTGGTTCAGAACAAGCAAAATTAACAAAATCTGAAAAGAAAAGGATTCTTAATGCAACTTAACACACAGGGGGGTAGCAACATGATGGAACAAAACACAACACAGGGAAACACATGGTTGGTAAAGATGCAGGTTTGATTCCATGCAGAAGACGACATTCCATAGGAGCTGATTAGTAATTTAGAGTCTGTGCATCATTCATGCCTAACCCTTAACCAATACGGAGGCTAACCTAGCTTAGCTTTAACATGCTAGTTAGATGACCAGTGCTATGTAGGCTAACCTAGCGTAACCATGCTATTTCGATGACCAATGCTACTGAGGCTAACCTAGCTTAGCGTCATCATCATACTAGTTAGTAGGCCGGCTTATGCCGGCTTATGCCGCCTACGCTGCTTACAGTACAGGCGTGCAAAACAAGCAGACCCACTGCTACTGAAGCAAACCTAGCTTAGTTTAATCACCTACATAATATATAATTAATATAGCATTCAATATCAGCCAGCCATCAAACTATATTAGCCTATCCAATAAAACGCCTCTGCTCAGTCTTGCTCATTCCCCATTGGTCAGCGTGGTCACGCATGCTCTGCCTCATGATGCTAAGGCCACATCTGATTGGTTACCTGAGCCGATTTAGGAGCTCATTGGCTTCTAGTGGTTTACGCAAGAACCTGGGAGATCTGCACAAAACAGAGAGAGGAGTTCACACACACACACACACACACACACACACACACCACACACACCGAGTATACTGGAGTACATCACACATACTGGCGGAGAGCTGTAATGTAATGAGTCCTCTGTGGACCTCTAGGGGGAGGAAGGGAAAGAGGGAAGGACAGACAGACAGACAGAAGGAGAGAGACAGACAAAGACAGACAAAGACAGAAAGACAGAGACAAAGAGACAAAGATAGACAGACAGGCAGACAGAAGGAGCGACGGAGAGACAGACAGAAGGAGAGACAGACAGGAGAGACAGACAGACAGAAGGAGAGACAGACAGGAGAGACAGACAGACAGAAGGAGAGACAGACAGACAGACAGACAGACAGACAGAAGGAGAAAGAGGGACAGCGAGAGAGAGAAAGCAAGAGATAGAGATGTACCTGTTGGTCTCTTTGAGTCCTAGATAAGCCTGAGTGATTGCACCAGAGTCCTTCATCTTATGGACATCCTCTGCATAGTACACTGGCTCTGTCATTGTCTCCTGGAGATGGAGATGGAGCGAGAGAGTGGGATAAGAACCATCAGTCATGTAGATAAAAACAGATGACAGAGAACAGAGCAGACACTATGATACTATTATGACACTTGACCCATCCATTATTGTGAACCTAAAGACCATACATACGGTGGTGTTACATGCAAATAATCAGTGGCGAGTGTGTGCGTGTTTAAGCTAGTCATTCCTAGAGCATGCAGTCAGTGGCGTTTGTGCGAGTGTGTGATGTGTTTAAGCTAGTCATTCCTGCAGTCAGCAGGGGAGTTCTAGTACCTTCTGATCCTTTAGGAAGACATGGGAGGAGGGAGAGATAGAAGGAGAGAAGAGACTGGAGTGTTAGAAGCATTGTTAGTGCAGCGGACAGACATGAAAACATTTCATGTGTGTGTAGGTCTATATACAGTGGGGAGAACAAGTATTTGATACACTGCCGATTTTGCAGGTTTTCCTACTTATAAAGCATGTAGAGGTCTGTAATTTTTATCATAGGTACACTTCAACTGTGAGAGACGGAATCTAAAACAAAAATCCAGAAAATCACATTGTATGATTTTTAAATAATTAATTTGCATTTTATTGCATGACATAAGTATTTGATCACCTACCAACCAGTAAGAATTCCGGCTCTCACAGACCTGTTCGTTTTTCTTTAAGAAGCCCTCCTGTTCTCCACTCATTACCTGTATTAACTGCACCTGTTTGAACTCGTTACCTGTATAAAAGACACCTGTCCACACACTCAATCAAACAGACTCCAACCTCTCCACAATGGCCAAGACCAGAGAGCGGTGTAAGGACATCAAGGATAAAATTGTAGACCTGCACAAGGCTGGGATGGGCTACAGGACAATAGGCAAGCAGCTTGGTGAGAAGGCAACAACTGTTGGCGCAATTATTAGAAAATGGAAGAAGTTCAAGATGACGGTCAATCTCCCTCAGTCTGGGGCACCATGCAAGATCTCACCTCGTGGGGCATCAATGATCATGAGGAAGGTGAGGGATCAGCCCAGAACTACACGGCAGGACCTGGTCAATGACCTGAAGAGAGCTGGGACCACAGTCTCAAAGAAAACCATTAGTAACACACTACGCCGTCATGGATTAAAATCCTGCAGCGCACGCAAGGTCCCCCTGCTCAAGCCAGCGCATGTCCAGGCCCGTCTGAAGTTTGCCAATGACCATCTGGATGATCCAGAGGAGGAATGGGAGGTCATGTGGTCTGATGAGACAAAAATATAGCTTTTTGGTCTGAACTCCACTCGCCGTGTTTGGAGGAAGAAGAAGGATGAGTACAACCCCAAGAACACCATCCCAACCGTGAAGCATGGAGGTGGAAACATCATTCTTTGGGGATGCTTTTCTGCAAAGGGGACAGGACGACTGCACCGTATTGAGGGGAGGCTGGATGGGGCCATGTATCGCGAGATCTTGGCCAACAACCTCCTTCCCTCAGTAAGAGCATTGAAGATGAGTCGTGGCTGGGTCTTCCAGCATGACAACGACCCGAAACACACAGCCAGGGCAACTAAGGAGTGGCTCTGTAAGAAGCATCTCAAGGTCCTGGAGTGGCCTAGCCAGTCTCCAGACCTGAACCCAATAGAAAATCTTTGGAGGGAGCTGAAAGTCCGTATTGCCCAGCGACAGCCCCGAAACCTGAAGGATCTGGAGAAGGTCTGTATGGAGGAGTGGGCCAAAATCCCTGCTGCAGTGTGTGCAAACCTGGTCAAGAACTACAGGAAACGTATGATCTCTGTAATTGCAAACAAAGGTTTCTGTACCAAATATTAAGTTCTGCTTTTCTGATGTATCAAATACTTATGTCATGCAATAAAATGCTAATTAATTACTTAAAAATCATACAATGTGATTTTCTGGATTTTTGTTTTAGATTCCGTCACTCACAGTTGAAGAGTACCTATGATAAAAATGTCAGACTTCTACATGCTTTGTAAGTGGGAAAACCTGCAAAATCGGCAGTGTATCAAATACTTGTTCTCCCCACTGTGTACGTATGTATGTATGTATGTATGTATGTATGTATGTATGTATGTATGTATGTATGTATGTATGTATGTATGTATATATATATATAATGTATATGTGTGTATATGCGTGTGTGTGTGGGTCCCTCCATGTCTCCTACCTTGTGCTGCATGGCCTCCTTCTGAGAGACGAGTTGGGATCGTAGAATTAGCACCTCCTCTTTCCGCACCTCCAGCTCCTCGCACGAGGAGTTCAGTTGGTCCATCAGAACTTTGTAGGGTGGACTTCCTGGTGCACCTGCTCCAGCGCCTGCATTACCCAGCAGGCTCTGCCTCATGGCGGTCAGGTCATGCTTCAGCTTCTTGTTCTCAGAATCCAGCTCCTGGCGCTGTGAAATAAAGATGGATGCCGCCGGCGGCATGCAGAGAGCTAATACACAACCATAGAGATGGCAAGAGATCTCTATGTCAATCAGGTTATATCCATATAGAGATCTCTATCTATCTCTATGTACACAACACACTCACCCAGCTAATACACACCCATAGAGATGGCAAAGTCAATGCTAAATCGAGGTTATATCCATATAGGCCGTAAGTCCTAGCCCCTACCCGCTAGACATTAGTGTAGATTGGATATCTATTGGGATTACAACACAATACCTTGAGAGACTCGTACTCCAGTTCTGCTCCACGTGATTTCTTATGCTCCTCATCATCCTGACACACAGACAGAGAGACAGAAAGAGAGGTCCGACAGTAAAGGAAGTAAGAATGTGGTTGTAATACTGTAATACAGCATAGTACTGTAGTAATATTGTGTAGTACTGTCGTACCCTGACTCTAGCCCGCTGGAACTGCTCCTCCTTGTTTTCTAGCTCGTTGCGGAGAGAGGATTTCTCCTGCTCCAGCTCCGTCACACGCTTCTGCAGCTTCAGAGTCAGCGACGTGTCCATGCCCCGAGTCACATCCTGTCACAACAGGAAGTGAGGTCAGAGACAGGAAGGACACTGACAGGTGGAGCTTCGGGGCATCATCAGGGCATTAAATACATTAGCTGTCAACACTAAAACATTACAGAACATTTTTTACTGTTTGATTACAAATTCTGCAGTTGTAGTTGTAATAACTGTTAAAATAACTACAGAACAGTTTGGAGCAACATACAGGTTTTTGTAACATTTTCAAATGGTTAGAGGAAGTTCCTGTCTAAGCCCCGCCCCACTCACTTCTCCATGTCGGGAACTTTCTTCTGATTCGGCGAACTCGGAGTTGTAGGTGCACTCTGATCCGTTGCTGCTGTGGGTGGAGTCTCTTCTCCTGTGGCCGGGCTTGGGCACGTTCTGGATAAAAGAGGTGCAAGGGGACGTTAGTGTGTGTGTGTGTGTGTGTGTGTGAGTGTGTTTGTGTGTGCGTGTGTGTAGTATGGTAGGGCGGTGTGGCGTGTCTAAGTGTGTGTGGTCTGGTTCGGTCCAGTGTTTGTGAGTGTGAAAATGTTGACATGCTATGCATGTGCCTCCTACCACAGAGAGGGTGATTTCTTCCTTGAGGTCGTCGTAGCGTTCCTCCAGTCTCAGGTGCTCTGTTAGGAGGTTCTGATAGCGAGACCTCTCCTCGTTCAGATCGCTCTCCAACTGCTGAGTCTCCTCCGCTAATGCACGAGCCATTTTCTCTGAGAGGGGGAGATGGGGAGGGAGGGAGGAGATAAAGGACAGAGAGAATAAGGGAGAGAGGGAAAGGGAGAGGGAGAGGAGAGAAGGGGGAGAAAGAAGACAAGTTTAGCACGCGTGGGGGACAAATCATCAATTCTCTGTATGGAACTTCAACAATGACTGATTGGTCTAAAAGTATTAACACAGAATGTGATTGGTCTAAAGCTAGTAACAGTGATTGGTTGGTACCGGTCATCTGCTGGCTCTGTTCCTTGATCATTCGGTTCAGGTCGTCTTTCTCGGTCTTCAGCAGACCATTCTGCTCCTTCAGCTCTGCTACCATCTACACACACAGGAGAAAATACTTAAAATCAAGTCTACCACAGCCTATTGGTCAGTAATCCATCAATCATGTGATTTGAGAACACTAGCAGATCTGGGTTTCAAATACTTAAAGGTGCACTTGATTTGCTGGACCAGAGTGGGTGGCGTTTCCATTGGTTCCAGTGTGAGACAAATCACGTGCATCTTCAGTATTTGACAGATGTTATGTATCTGACCAAGGTCTGGACCGTAGGGACACTGGGCTTCTGGAAGACTGCTCTACTGTACTGCATAGCTACCACTCATCTACCTGTCTCACCTACACTAGTCTACTGGTCTCACCTACACTAGTCTACTGGTCTCACCTACACTACACTAGTCTATTGGTCTCACCTACACTACACTAGTCTACTGGTCTCACCTACCCTACACTAGTCTACTGGTCTCACCTACACTACACTAGTCTACTGGTCTCACCTACACTAGTCTACTGGTCTCACCTACACTAGTCTACTGGTCTCACCTACACTAGTCTACTGGTCTCACCTACACTAGTCTACTGGTCTCACCTACACTACACTAGTCTATTGGTCTCACCTACACTACACTAGTCTATTGGTCTCACCTACACTAGTCTACTGGTCTCACCTACACTAGTCTACTGGTCTCACCTACACTAGTCTACTGGTCTCACCTACACTAGTCTACTGGTCTCACCTACACTAGTCTACTGGTCTCACCTGCACCAAGGCAATGGCCTCCCAGCCCGCCATGCGCCCAGTCTGCAGTAGATTCCCCTGGGTCCTAAACCATTGAACCATGACACACAGACTGGATCCTCTTGCAAAAACATCTTTACACATTCTTATACAAACTTGCCAAACTTCTATGGGGCCACTATGGGAAAGATGTATGAAAGGGAGACACTTAACTTAAATATATCTGAGAAGTGACTGGAGGAGAGAAGATGAAGAGATGACTAGAGTAGGTGAGTCGTTTTCTATCCCACCACCCTCCTCATCCCACCTCCCCCTCTCCCTAACCCCCTCACCTTTTCCATCTCATCCCTGTACTTGGTAGCCCAGTCCTCTATGGTCTTCTTCTCTTTCTGGGTGGTGGTCAGCTCCTTCCTCAGCCTCTCCAGCTCCTCCTGAAGGGAAGTGACACGGTTGGCGTTGTTCTTGGCTTCCTCTTCTATTCCCTTCAGCTTAGACACCTCCACCTTCAGCTTCTCACTCTCCACCGCGTGGGACGTCTCCAGACAGTTCAGCCGCTCATTAGTCACACGGTTGTCTTTAGCCTGGGGAGAGGTAGAGGGAGAGGGGAGGGAGAGGGAGAGAGAGCGAGAAGTAGGGTTAGTCCATGTTAATGTAATGTGTGAAGATGCATATTCTATTCTATTTGAGCAGTCACTCTTGGAGGAGAGTTGGTTATTAGGGTGGCTACTTCCAGCAGCACAAAGATCCAAAATGGCCTCCTGGTTTCCACAGAGACCGACCTGTTCGTCTATCTTCCTCTGCAGCTGCATGATCTTGTTTTCCATGCCGAAGTTAAGCTTCTTGAAATGTTCAACAGAGCGGGCCTCGATTTTCAGCTTCTTCAGCTCTTTCTTGGCCTTCATCCTCCTGATGCAGCACTGCAGATAGACGATGGCTCGCAGGGAGCGCTTGTACCGCTGTCTGGCCAGCCAGCCACGCACGTGTTTCTGGATGAACACAGCTTTGTGGTTACGCAGCAACTGTGGAGAGAGGGAGAAAGAGTTAGTTCCTGTGAATGCAATGTGAGAGTTCTGGTGAATTCCTATTGGTCTCCTGGGCTTCATATTGCTGTTAATCCACAACAACAGAAGATATATCTACTGTCTACTCTTCTACCTAATATAACAAATTAGTGATGACAGAGGGAGACAGAGAGACAGAGGCAGAGAGAGACAGAGAGAGAGAGGTATCCTGGCAGGGTTATGTTAAAGAGGTCAGCTGTGTGTGTCAGTCATTGGGACAGTCCCTAACTACTGGCATGTCATCTAACCCTAACATGGCCCCAGTGACCAGAGAGGCACCAGCCTAGTTCTCTCCCTAGCTCCCAGTGACCAGAGAGACACCAGCCTAGTTCTCTCCCTAGCTCCCAGTGACCAGAGACACACCAGCCTAGTTCTCTCTCTAGCTGCCTGAGAGTGGTCCAGGTATGTCATAGAGATGCTTGCTTGCACAACTAACCTTGTTGGGACATACAATTCAGTCCCAATCAAAATCCTATTTTCCCTAACCCGTACCCTTACCCTAAACCTAGCTCCTAACCCTAATTCTAACCTTAACCCTAAACCCCCTAGACGTTGCACTGGAGTTATTTATAAACCACGCTGCTGACAGACATGCAGGAGGGCTGTGTTATTAGCTGGCAGTGCGAGGAGTGTGTGTGTGTTGGTTCTTCTATTCTTGTGGGGAGCACAAGACAAAGGCTATTTTAAGCTTAGGGGTTAGGTTTAGGGTTCGGGTTACAGTTAGGGTTAGGGTAAAGGACTAGTGGTTAGGTTTAGGATTCGGGTTACGGGTTAAGGTTAAGATTAGGGTTATGGTAAGGGAAAACAGGATTTTTAATGGAAATACATTTTAGATCCACACAAGGATAGAATTACATAACGTGTGTGTATGAGTCTCTCACCCCTTGATATTTCTGTCGGGCCATGTATGCTCTGAGGATAGTCTGCATGACCAGGGCAGCAGCCTGCTTCTGGAGGTACAGTTTCCTCTGGACACACATCCTCTGGAACTTCTGGATGGTGATGGCTGCCAGGGTCTGACGCATGTACTTAACCAGACTGGGGGGGGGGGGAGAAAGAAAGAAAGAAAGAGAGAGAGAGAGAGAGAGAGAGGAGAGAGAGGAGGAAGAGGCACAGGAGAGCGAGAATGAAGGTGGAAAGAGGAGGCAGTGGAGAGAGAGAGAGAGAGGTGAAACATGCTGTTGAATTACTATAATTTACCCACAAATAACCTCCAACTGATCGGATTAACAAATCAATCAAATCACAAATAAATGTTCCCACTTCCTACAATACATCAGGAAGTCACACCATCTAAACTGCTTTTATCTGTATTGTGAGTGTCCAAAGGGTGTTGAGTGACAGGTGTGTGCTCCACTGACCAGCGGGCCTGGTGTCCGCGGGTGTATCTTTGGATGGTGATGGCGGCATGCTTCTTGCGGAGGTACTTCTTGCGTACCAGCCAGCAGCGGATGGTCTTCTGGATGCGGACACACGCCTTTCTCAGCTTATCAGCCCTCAGCTTCTCCAGGTAAGCAACCTGACCAGCCCTGAAGAAGATTTTAGTCTTACCAAACTGGTACTTATCCTGGTCCTGGAGAGGGAGAAAGGGAGAGAAATAAAGAAAGAAAGAAAGGAGAAAAAGAAAGATAGAGGGGGAAGAGAGAGCGTGTTTTAGGGGATCAGTTTGAGCAAGGTGAATTGCTCATTTTGACCACATAAATCAGCGATTGGCAATTCAATTCCTCGGCGGCCTGATTGGTGTCACACTTTTTCCCCAGCCCCCGCTAACAAACCTGACTCCAATAATCAACTAATCATGCAATTAGTTTAATCAGCTGTGTTTGATAGGGTCAAAGTGTCACCAAGTGTGTAGATCTTTGATTCTGCGCGGTCTGATTGCAATGTAGTCGATCTCAAACACGCCTGCCCTCTTACCCCTGACCCCTCGTACCTGCACCAGTTTCTCCAGGACGTTCCTACAGGTCAGCCTCCTGTCCGACAGGACGTCTTTCTGCTTCATCAGAACTCGGTAACGACTGAAGAACTCCTGGTAGGTCCACCTGGATGGGAAGCCTGCGGCTGAGATGCGGATGGTCTCCAGAACACCACAGGCTCGGAGCTGCTGCACCGCTCGCTTAGGGTCAAATCTAAAGACAACATTCACCTAACGTTAGGGTTAGACCCACACACAACATTCACCTCAACTCAAGGGTCAACCTAAAGACAACATTCCACTAATATACAGTACATCACCATTTCATTCACCATTACATTCACCTAACGTTATCTTTCCAAGTCAGATGGTACTATGGTAACTTAACCAGAGAGTAGCATGCAGACACTCACGTGAAGGGGAACTTGAGGTCGTTGGGCTTGATGCAGCGAACATAGTGAGGAGTGGTCGCATTCAGAGTCTCCATCAACATAGCCAGAGAGTTACGGAACTACAGGGGGAGATGAGAGGGGGAGAAGAGAGGACAGAGAGGAGGAGAAAAGAGGACAGAGAGGAGGAGAAAAGAGGACAGAGAGGAGGAGAAAAGAGGACAGAGAGGGGAGATTATTAAAGTCCTTTACTTTTACATTTCAGAATAGTAAACTATCAAAAATTGTACCACAACTGGAAATGCTATTTCCAGGGGTTTAGGGTTAAAGTTAGAATTAGTGTTAGGGTTAGAATTAGGGTTAGGAGCTAGGGTTAGGGTACAGGTTAGGGAAAATTGGATTTTGAATGGGACTGAATTGTATGTCCAAACAAGGTTAGTTGTGCAAGCGAGCGTCTCTATGATGTAGTCTACCTGGCAGCCAACAGTCTTCTTGTGCTCCTTGCTGCTTGCTCCAGGTCTGATCTCTTTTGGTTTGACGCTGAGTCGTGTTCGACCTCCTGGAGCGGTCCCTGTCGGACTGGTCGCCTTCTCCTCATCCTGAAACAGCTCCACTAGCAGGTCCAACTACACACACACACACACACACACACACACACACACCTCGTCATTGCAAATAAGACACTGTTCTTAATTTACTTACCTGTATAAATAAAAGGTAGAAGCAGACAACAGACAGTTATGTCACAAACTTGCTAAACTAACAATGCTAACTATGTTAGCCATTGGTATCTGTGGGTGGTGGTGGATAGGCTAGGCTAGCAAACAGTGCTAATAATGTTTGTGGCTAAAGCTGCTGACAGACTGGCTATTAGCAGAATGGTACAACAAGACAACAGGAAACTCTGAATAGAAAATGTGTGTAGTCTAATTAATACATCTTCTTAGTTTTTTGGACCAACCACAATGTGGACCAATAAAAGTCCTTGATAAGGAATGAGATGATGCTGACCACAAAAAAAAAAAATGACAACAAAAAACATTGTAAATGTTATGGTTCGAGGAGAAAGCGATTGGTTAGTGCGTTCTCTGTATTACGGTTGGTTAAGTTGTAGTTGGGGAGGGGGCCTCAGTACCGAGTTTGGTAAACAATGCTTCAGCTCCATTAAGCAGGTAGATACAGCCAAAACATCTCAAATCTCCTCCCCAACACCCCTCCCCTGTGAGGTAGTCCCCAGTGTTGCAGCCCCCCACGCAGCCTCACCCTCACCCCCTCGCCTCCACCCCACACACTTAAGTGCCATTAGAACTACTGTGAGACCACGGTGACAAAGAATGCATGGTGTGAGTTAGAGAGTCAGGGAGAAAGAGAGGATGACGATGGTGTGGGTTAGCGAGTCAGGGAGAAAGAGGATGATGAAGGATAGAGAGTAAGAACTAATAAACGTGGAGACAGAAAGAGAGATAAATGAAGAGGGCAGCATGTTTACCTTTAGCTGTTTAAGGGTTGTTGTCATGACGGGACAGACACACATGGACAACAGATGTAAACAACAACAAAACAACAAAATAAAGATTAACCAAAAATGAAAGAAACCAAGGGAATCCAAATCATTGCAGTACACACATCTAAAAACACAATCCAAACCAAAGGGCCATCGGATCAGGCAGGGTAGGTGGCATGGTGTCTGCTGCCGAAGGCTGTTTGTAATGATAACACACCATTCAAACATCGCATCAGACCATAGACGTGGCACTATGTTTGACGGCTCAGACAGCATAACACATGACTGAGCCACCTCTTTGCTGATGGTAGGCAGAAGGAATGTGTTTCTTGTAGACATAAACACACACACAGAACCTCTCTCTTTCTCTCGCACACCATGATGATGGGTTGAATGGCTAGATTTCTATAGCTTCGTTCTCGTTAAGAGTCATTATCACTTCTACACCATTACTGGTTAGTCAAGTGGGTTTCATGGCAACACACACGCACACACACACACACACACACACACACACACACACACACACACACACACACACACACACACACACACAGTATTGCCATGGCTGATTGTTCCAGTGTAGTTAACCCTGTGTGTGTTTAGGGTGTTAGGGGTTAAAGGAGTGTTTTAACCCTTACCCCTCTCTTCTGCTGCTGGCCTCTACAACAGAACAACGGGCACAGTGAGTCTTTATACACACACACACACACACACACACACTCGCCCACACTTACAGACGCACACACTGCAAGGCCTATTTGGCGGAAAGAAAATGTCTCCCATTGCGTGCACATCATCATTACACCACATGGACAGCAGATGGTGCTGTTTCTCCTGACCTTCACTGGGTTCCCTGTCTGAGGTCATTCAACGAGACAACACTGAGATTGTTACCCGTTGAATGTGCGATGTGTGTGCGTGTATGAGTGTGGCAGGGACACACACCTTGCTGGCCTTCAGGACATTTATCTGCTCCTCATTCACTGTGTCCTTGTTCTTCTCCAGAAAGCCATCACACTGGTACTGGACCTGGACACAACAGTTAGAAAACAAAGTAATTTTGCTGACTTTTACTCAGATTATGAATCAGAATAGCATTAATTTTACTCAAGAGAAAAATAAATGCTTCCCTCTCTCTGTAACCTGACACTGAGACTAAAACAGAACTGGGTCAGCCAAGACATCAACACTGCACACACAGTGATCAGCACCTTGTCAGCGAAGTGTCGTATGATGAAGGCTTTGTTGGACATGCGAGGTTTCTCAAACAGAGAGCAGGTCTTCAGATGGGTGTTGTACAGCTTCTGGGCCCACGAGTCATCTGAACCTTTAGGCATCTGGACACACAGAACACTGGTTCACACTAGTTACTCTGTATGTGTATGTGTCTGTGTGAGAGTGTGAGTGCCTCTGCAATATGTGTATGTGTGTGTGTGTGTGTGTGTACCTTGCACTCTTCGTCCAGCAGGTCTAGTACTCCCATCTTGGCCTCTATGAGGTTGATACATGGCTGGTTATCATAGAAGTCTATCAGTGTCCAGGGAATCTGCTCCTTCAAATACTCCTCCTGCTCAAGCTTGAACACATGCTGTAGAGAGGTGAGGGGAAGAGGAGAGAGAAGGGGGGGAAAGAGAGGAGAGGAGAGAAGGTCAGCATGTACAGAGAGCATCACATTGTTACTGCGCATCAATAATCAAAGATATCAATCTATTTCTATTGTTATACTTTTACACACCGAGAGGGTTATTTAGACAACGACACCACAGGAGTTCAGTTTCAGACAGGACAGTTTTCTCACCATGTTAAATTGCTGTTGCAGCTTCTCGTTAGCGTAGTTGATACAGAACTGTTCAAAACTGTTGATCTCAAACGTCTCAAACCTGGAGAACAGAGGAGAGGTCAGAGTGATTGTCACACACACACACACACACACACACACACACACCCACCCATAGATATCCAGGACTCCTATGAAGGAGTGCTGTTTGACGGCGGCGCGCAGAGATTTGTTGACGTGGTCCACGATCCAGTTGAAGACTTTGGCGTAGATGTGTTTGGCGAGCGCGTCTCGGGCATTGGAGGCTTGCAGCCGAGGGATGGGCTTGATGTAGGTCTCCTGGGCTGTCTTCAGCTTCTTGTGGCACAGCCAATGAGACATGTCCTGGTAGGTCACGCCCATCAGCTCACAGAACACCGTTAGGTGGCGGTTATTGGGCTGAGAGGGGGGAGAGAGAGGGATTCATGGACATTTCAATCAAATCAATTCATCTTTCTGCTATTCTTCCCATCTCCTCAACCCTTCTCAACCGTATTGGGAAAAGGTCCAAGGTCCCTCCTCCAATGGGTTTTGAGAAGGAGGTGAGGAGAGAGGATGTGAGGAATTGAGTCAAGACAATTTGAGAAAGAGTAAATGATTAGGAGAGGTCAGAGGATTAATAATAGAGGTTAGAGGTCAGAGAGGTTGGAGCGGTCTCCTCACAGGTATGATGCTGCTGTCAGAGTCACGGTCCTTGATCTCCACGTTGCCCAGATGTAAGATGGCCGCCAGGACCTGGAACAGCCCTATCTGGTTCAACTCGTTGATGCCTGAACACAAATACACACAAAACAATACTATCAAAATCAACACTACACTAAAAACCAAATAGGACAGAGGAAATTAATGCCTGGGAAATATTAAGATGTGTGATGTGGTGTTTGTGTGACCTAGGACAGTAGGGTAGCCTAGCGGTTAGAGTGTTGGTCCAGTAACCAAAAGGTAGCTGGTTCAAATACACAAGCCAACAAGGTAAACATCTGTAGATGTTTCCTTGAGCAAAGCACTTAACCCTAATTTGCTCCAGTGGTGCCATACTACTATTGCTTGACCCTGTAAAACAACAAATTTCACTGCACCTGTCCGGTGTATGTCCTAATTAAACTTAGTTGTGTGTGTATATATTACCTAGCAGAGAGAAGGAATGTCAGGTGTGTGTATATATTACCTAGCAGAGAGAAGGAATGTCAGGTGTGTGTATATATATTACCTAGCAGAGATAAGGAATGTCAGGTGTGTGTATATATATATTACCTAGCAGAGAGAAGGAATGTCAGGTGTGTGTATATATTACCTAGCAGAGAGAAGGAATGCCAGGTGTGTGTATATATTACCTAACAGAGAGAAGGAATGCCAGGTGTGTGTATATATATTACCTAGCAGAGAGAAGGAATGCCAGGTGTGTGTATATATTACCTAGCAGAGAGAAGGAATGTCAGGTGTGTGTATATATTACCTAGCAGAGAGAAGGAATGCCAGGTGTGTGTATATATTACCTAGCAGAGAGAAGGAATGTCAGGTGTGTGTATATATTACCTAGCAGAGAGAAGGAATGCCAGGTGTGTGTATATATTACCTAGCAGAGAGAAGGAATGCCAGGTGTGTGTATATATTACCTAGCAGAGAGAAGGAATGTCAGGTGTGTGTATATATTACCTAGCAGAGAGAAGGAATGCTAGGTGTGTGTATATATTACCTAGCAGAGAGAAGGAATGCCAGGTGTGTGTATATATTACCTAGCAGAGAGAAGGCATGTCGTGTTGTGCACATCTCTTTAGCGTCGTCCACTCCATCGATGACCGGGTTTCGACCCTGGTTGGTGCAGTGGAAGTCATCAGCACTACCTGCATGGACACACAAGTAACATTGCAAAAATCTGACATTTTTTGTCCAAAAGATTTTTTGTCACTTCTAGATTAGATTACTGCAATGCTCTACTCTCCAGCTACCCGCATAAAGCACTAAATAAACTTCAATTTGTACTAAACACGGCTGCTAGAATCTTGGCTAGAACCAAAAAATGTGATCATATTACTCCCGCTAGCCTCTCTACACTGGCTTCCTGTTAAGGCTAGGGCTGATTTCAAGGTTTTACTGCTAACCTACAAAGCATTACATGGGCTTGCTCCTACTTATCTCTCAGATTTGGTCCTGCCGTACATACCTACACGTACGCTCCGGTCACAAGACGCAGGCCTCCTTATTGTCCCTAGAATTTCTAAGCAAACAGCTGGAGGCAGGGCTTTCTCCTATAGAGCACCATTTTTATGGAATGGTCTGCCTATCCATGTGAGAGACGCAGACTCCGTCTCAACCTTTAAGTCTTTACTGAAGACGCATCTCTTCAGTATGTCCTATTATTGAGTGTAGTCTGGCCCAGGGGTGCAAGGGTGAACGGCAAGGCTCTGGAGCGACGAACCACCCTTGCGGTCTCTGCCTGGCCGGTTCCCGTCTCTCCATTGGGATTCTCTGCCTCTGACCCTATTAAGGGGGCTGAGTCACTGGCTTACTGGTGCTTTCCATGCCATCCCTAGGAGGGGTGCACTTCCTGTCCGGTTTGTCGCCCCCTCGGGCTTGTGCAGTGGATCTTTCGTGGGCTATACTCAGCCTTGTCTCAGGGTAGTAAGTTGGTGGTTGTTGATATCCTTCTATTGGTGTGGGGGCTGTGCTTTGGCAGAGTGGGTGAGATTATATCCTGCCTGGTTGGCCCTGCCCGGGGGTATTGTCGGAGGGGGCCACAATGTCTCCTGACCCCCCCCTGTCTCAGCCTCCAGTATCTATGCTGCAATAGTCTATGTGCTGTGGGGCTAGGGTCAGTTTGTTAAATCTGATATTATTATCCGGTGTCTTGTGTGAATTTAAGTATGCTCCCTCTAATTCTCTCTCTCTCCCACTCTACCTCCTCTCCCGGAGGACCTGAGCCTACCCGGAGGACCATGCTTCAGGACCACCTGCCCTGATGACTCCTAGCTGTCCCCAGTCCACCTGGTCGTGCTGCTGCACCGGTATCAACTCTTCTGCCTGCGGTTATGGAACCCTGACCTGTTCATTGGACGTGCCACCTTGTCCCAGACCTACTGTTTTCATCTCACATCTCGCTCTACCGCACCTGCGCTCTATTGCACTGAAAAGCCAAGTGACATTCACTCCTGATGTATTTACCTGTTGCAACCTCCACAACTACTATTATTATTACTATTATTATTACTATTATTATTATTATTATTATTATTATTATTATTATTATTATTATTATTATTATACCCTACTGGTCATCCATGAACATTTGAACATCTTGGAGAAAGAACTGGCCTTAATGGCCATGAATTGTTATCATCTCTACCCGGCACAGCCAGAAGAGGACTGGCCACCCCTCAGAGCCTGGTTCCTCTCTAGGTTTTGCCTTTCTAGGGAGTTTTTCCTAGCCACTGTGCTTCTACATCTACATTGCTTGCTGTTTGGGGTTTTAGGCTGGGTTTCTGTATAGCACTTTGTGACATCGGCTGATGTAAAAAGGGCTTTATAAATACATTTTATTTTATTTTATTTGACAAACACACGCACAGAAAATCAACAGTGGTTAATCAGCAGCCTATAGAACGTTTTCTATTCTATTAGACTGTTTAGAGCAGCTGACCAGGAGAATACGACTACATTAAATCCTGACCTGATCAAAATCCTGACCTGATGTTTGAGTGTGACACATTGAATACTCTTATTAATATGTGCATGCATTAAGTATGCACACACACACACACACACACACACACACACTCACAAGACAAAGCCTTCTCTAGATTAAAGCAACCATAGCCTGTTGCCTGGCAACTCAGGGCTGATATCATCGTGACAACCCCTCCATTTTGGGGGTGTGTCTCTGCCAAGGGGCCAGCTGAGAGAGACTAGGGCAGTGTGTGTGTGTGTGTGGCAGAGATGAAATGTGTGTGTATGTGTGTTTGTGCAACACACAGCCTTGTTAGATAACACACACGGTCTCTCTTTCTGCCATCACACACACATGCTCTCTCCCTCCATCTCTCTCTGTGGGCAGCAGGGCACTGCCTCACACCCACAACATGATCTCTGATCTAACAGGAGCTTTACTGTAGTTAATATGATCCCACAGTTAATAAGACTCAACACGGTTGCTATCTGTCAGTCCTCACGTTTCTGTTTGTTTACACATACACTGTACTCCTTCCTCTACCCCTGTTACACATCTCACCTATATGATCTAATATGGTCGTCTATGATCATGGAGAATGAGTGGGGCACCATTTTGAATGATCCATTTGCCATTTATTGACGACTCATCCTGAATTTAATTCCGCTGCTCGACCAATCACTTTATACATTCAGTCTGAAACTGCCATCCCAGAAGTCATTTGTGCAATCAATAAACAAATAAATAGATACGTTTCAAAGCTTAGGAAGCGTCCAACCATCCAGTGGAGCGTGTGTGTGTGTGTGTGTCTTACCTAGCTTCAGATTCTTGAACTCTGGTAGATGGGAGGACGCACACAGCTGATAGAAGATGTGATAGTTCCTCTCCTCGTCCGCCTGCACAGACAGAGACAGACAGACAGTCAATAAGTTTCAGGTAGTGTATGTGCTATACAGTCAGCAGATACCTGTGTGCAATGTTGTGTACAGACAAGAGAACACTGTCATACTGTTCAGAATCTCGGATTGTTTTAATGTTGCAACATTTCCACCACAGACTAAGACACACACACACACACCCAGGTGCTGTTGCAGAAAGGAATGTGGGGAATGCATGTTGCAGTACAGAACTCATAGCGGCTTTCCCAGGTCTGGGAAGACATGCTATACTCCTCTATCCTCATCTCAACACTGTCAGTGTGTTTGTGTGTGCATGTGTGTTTGTCTGTGTGTATCTGTGTGGGAGTGTGTGTATGTATGTATGTATGTATGTATGTATGTATGTATGTATGTATGTATGTATGTATGTATGTATGTATGTATGTATGTATGTATGTATGTATGTATGTATGTATGTATGTATGTATGTATGTATGTATCTGTGTGCATCTGTTCGTGTGTGCGTTTGCACTTTCCAAGTTGTGCACATTCCTGATCGACACAGAGAAGAGAAGAAAAGAAAAAAGAGAAGTGAAGAGAAGAGGAGAGGAGGAGAGAACTAGAGAGAGAGCGAGATAGAAAGAGAAAGGACGACTTATTCATTAGGCTCTCATCAGGAAGGAGCTGGACACGGAAGGAAGGACAGAACAGGTAAAGTGACAGGTGAAGAGAAGGAGTGTGTTCTGATGTGTGTGTTCTGTCTCCCGTGTTCTGTCTCGTGTTCTGTCTCCCGTGTTCTGTCTCCCGTGTTCTGTGTCCAGTCTCCTGATGTGTGTGTCCTGATGTGTGTGTCCTGATGTGTGTGTTTTCCTGACCTGGGTGGAGGAAGAGGAAAGACAGTGGAAGGAGAGACAGCCAGAAGGATAAGAGAGAGAGAGAGCGAGAGAGACAGCGAGACAGACAGAGCCAGAGAGAGAGACAGCCAGAGAGAGAGAGAGAGTTTGATTTTTAAAGAACATTCTTTGGGTCTGAGAACCCACAGCACAATAAACACTCAAACAACACTCAAACAACAAAGCAGATATCATGGGCATCTGGATCAGGACTTTATGGTTTCCTTTTGTCATCAGCACTTTAAGATCTGCCAATTGTTCACGTGGACAGGAGAATGCTATACGTCCAAAGGCTGTCCCATGGTCTACTGTCCCAACAATGTTCTGAAGCTCTAGTTTACACTGAGTGTCTGCGAATCCCATCAGCACAGTCTTCTTCTCCTCATTTCTCTCTTTCCGTTGTCTTGCTCCATGTTCCATCATAAGGGACATTACAAGTGGCTTTACATCCCTCTTCATCCCTGACGCAAAATCTCGGTAAAAGGTGGCCGTTTCGCTTCTGTTGCCCACTTTGAAAGCTAACTGCAAGGCTCGCCTCAAAGCCATGATAACCCAAGTGAGTTTGCTATGTACTATACGATTATATAGCACGCTCAGTTTGTCTTCGTTGATTGAGGATCCTTGCAGTTGATTGCCATATAGAAAAGAGAAAGGAAAAAACCAAAGGAACCACAGAGAAACCATACAAAGACAGAAAAACATCCTGTGAGGCATGATCATCATAGTTTTAATTTTCTCTTAACCTTACCACGTTTCCCACTACCTTTTGCTGCCGTGACAACAGTAACACATTTCCTCAAGCGGAAACGCTTCTTCACACTCAACTGATCTAACCCCACTGTCTTCTGTAACACCACAGCTGACCTCGCAAACGTATCAATACCAAGAGAATGCCAAGAGTGTGCAAAGCTGTCATCAAGGCAAAGGGTGGCTTCTTTGAAGAATCTCAAATAACACTTTTTTGGTTACTACATGATTCCATATGTGTTATGTCATAGTTTTGATGTCGTCACTTTTATTCTACAATTTAGAAAATAGTGCAAATAAAGAAAAACCCTTGAATGAGTAATATTCCAAACTTTTGGCCCACAGTGTATGTACAGTATATGGCCTGTCTGTTTTCCTGAACTGGGGTGGAGTCACTGCTAAGTATTGAACTTCTTTAGAGAGACATTCACTGCCTAAACACACTCACTCACACACACACACACACACGGTAGAGTTATGGGGTACTGAATACACACTGATTACACCCAACCACACATCGCACACAGAGAGCACTGTAGGGATAGCGCCACACACTACACACACAGTGCTGTGGAAAGAGAGAGGGAGTGTTTGAGGCTCCCAGTATAACCTATACATAGAGCATTGAGTGTTCCTGACCAGGTCCTACCCATAACCCCTAATCCAGATTACTCCACCCGACTTCCCTGGTCCTACTGAGTGTTTGTGGTGCTGTTGATGTGCGTCACCTGGAACACCACTCTAGACTTCTCCAGTAGATATGTCCTCATGTTAGCTCCGATGATGCGGTAGCGTTTGTCGAAGCCGATCTCGATGTACTTCCCGAAACGACTGCTGTTGTCGTTACGAGTCGTCTTAGCGTTTCCTATCGCCTAGAGAACACACACACGGACACACAGACACACACGGACAGAGAGAGAAATATAGATTAGGTCAGCAACATCAGCATATCACCCTCCCTTTACAACAAGGCAGTGTTTTGACATTAGTATTCAGTGTGCATTCCAGGCTAGCTGGGTCATGTGATGGTGTAGAACTAAACTATCCAGCAGGGAGGGGAGGGACAGGGGGAGACAGATACTGTGGTGGTGCTGCTGCTGTGAATCATGGGGGATGGAGTCCTGCTGGGTCTGCAGTCAAAGCACAGCACAGCACAGTAGTCAGTGGTGATGTTCCAGGTTGTCTTTATTGTGCAGTCGCGCTGCCCAGGTAATCAGATCTCACAACGCCAGCACAGGGACGGAAAATGCTTAAAGCCAATATCACCAACTGACTAACTGCAGTGGAAATCAGCTCTGCTACACACACACACAATATAGGGGTTAAAATGTGTGTAAGGAGAGAGCTCTCCTCTAGCTGAGCTAAGAGAAAACACACTGTTACTGTTCCCTAAAGACAAGGAGGCTTTCAGCTGCACAGGCAGGTATGGTAATGTGTCCTTACATCAACACACACACACAGCAGGAAGAAGGCTGACCACTGATTGGCCGACAGGGCTGTGAGAGGAGTGATGTCATCCTTACACCAAGCTGGAAAGAGAGGGAAGGGAGGAGAGGAGAGAAAGAGAGGAAATGGGGGAGAGGCCATATGGGCACAGGGGAGAGCACTAACCCTCCCAGACTCCACATGAACACACCATGAAGCAGGCTTTGCAGAGGACTGGAGAGGGTAGAGGAGAGGAGAGGGTAGAGGAGAGGAGAGGAGAGTCATACCTCCATGATGGGGTTGGATGCGAGGACCTTCTCCTCTACGTTGGCCTCTGTGGCTGCTCCGCTGACAGTAGCAAAGTAACGCATTGCGTATTTAGCCGAAACAGTCTTCCCTGCTCCCGACTCACCGCTTACGATTATAGACTGGTTCCTCTCATCTCTAATACAGGAGAGAAGGAAGATAGTGAGGGAAGCAAGAGTCTGCTATGTATTGGCTCAGTCATGCCAATACAACAATACAATATCACAGAAGATAAAAACGTATAGTCTCTAGACTTATTTCCATTATGGTTCTCAAAAACAGTGTGTGTGTGTGTTTGAGGTCACTCTAGCTGACATCGTGCTGTACAGTATAGATGCCAACTGGGACCACAGGTCACCACAAGGTTACTATGCTACAGACCCTGAGAGAGAGAGAGAGCTGTGTGTGTGTGTTCACTAGGTGTGGGTGAAAAAGCTCTGTGTATAAAATAGGTATGTTTTTTGTGTATGTGAGAGAGTGCTCTGTGTGCTCATTAAGTCAAACAGAAAGATATATGCCACGCCATACTAAGTTTTCAGGTGTGTGTGTATATGTGACAGAGAGAGAGAAAGAGAGAGAAAGAAAGAGAGAGAACAAGAAGAGCAGGGGTGTCAAACATACAGCATAAAAAGGAAAGAAAGAAAGAAAGAAAGAAAGAAAGAAAGAAAGAGAGAGAGAGAGAGAGAGAGAGAGAGAAACCCCCAGTTTATTTCTGTTTTAGTTCTGACCTACAAACCCTAAGAAACAGTTAGAGGGAGGGGCCAGGAGCAGAGGGAGGGGCCAGGAGAAGAGGAAGAGGCCAGGAGCAGAGGGAGGGGGACAGGAGCAGAGGGAGAGATGTCCGTTTGACATTGTTTGAACCATGGGAAAACTGTGTATACACTACCTTTGAGCAGGTAACACTCGACGCACGCCACACACACACACACACACACCTGGCCATCTGTTTGTAAGCCTCCTCAGCCACAGCGAAGATGTGAGGGTCCATGTCTCCCATGTTCTGGCCGCTATATGCATTGATGATGTCACTACCGTAGATAGGCAGGTTCTCATAGGGATTAATGGCCACCAGCACAATACCTACAGGAAGAGAGAGGAGAGGAGAGGAGAGAGGGGGTTGGTGTGTGTGTGTGTGTGTGTGTGTGTGTGCGCGTGTGTGTGAGACCCTTGTGTGTCTGTGTGTGCATACCACAGTACGTGTAGATGAGTTTGGAGTCGGTGAAGCGGACTTTAAGGTTGTGCAGGACGGCAGGCTCGTGGAGGTAGCTGAGAGCTGTGAGGTCATTCTCCCCCACCAGGATGTCAGGGTTCCGGAGGTGAGGAAGGTTCTTCGTCTTATCATCCAGCTTGTGCTCAATGTCCTGGACAACACAGATTAAACACAGACGTTACCACACACAATATATGTGTGTATCACAGGCACCTTTATTGGGGACTACGGGCTCATAGTAATGGCTGGAACGAAATTAATGGAACGGCATGTTTCTTTTTTTTTTTTTTTCATACCACTCAATTTAGTCCATTCCAGCCATTATTGTAATCCATCCCCCTCTCACCAGCCTCCTGTGGTGTGTGTGTGTGTGTGTGTGTGTTTGCTGAGTAGGCTCTTGGCTTTATGTAACCCAGTGACATAAAAAGCAGACAGTTAGTGAACATAAACTCAGCCAAGCCTCACCTATGTACCAAAATATGCCACCAAATGGGACAGGT
Organism: Thymallus thymallus; assembly: GCA_023634145.1. Classification (NCBI taxonomy): domain Eukaryota; kingdom Metazoa; phylum Chordata; class Actinopteri; order Salmoniformes; family Salmonidae; genus Thymallus; species Thymallus thymallus. The sequence goes on from CM042381.1 coordinate 23,853,733, forward strand.
TTCTGGAAGCTCCACTGGGCTGGGTTGACTTAGTTTACATATGGACAGGTTTTTATGACATGTATGGTGATATATGGTATATTGCAATGTGAACACAACAGCCCTTTACAACTACTCTGAGTCTTCACTGGAACATACTGTTTCATTTCTGGAGAGTGCTTACACAGGAAAACCAATAACCAATAATGAGATAGATTCCCTGTGTGTGTGTGTAATGTGAATCTCATCACAAATTAGAAGATGTTATACAACCACCCAACCCTAAACCCCTCTTCTCCCCCTTCTCCTCCTCCTTTCCTCCAGTACTCACCATTCCATCCTCCAGTGTGAGGTGTAGGGTGGAATCGCCATGTTTGTAGTTCTTAGTGAGCTCTGCTGACTTCCACACCTCCTCTGCATCAGGGATCCACACCCGAGCAAACTGAGACAGAGAGACAGAGAGAGAGAGAGAGAGAGAGAGAGAGAGAGAGAGAGAGAGAGAGAGAGAGAGATAGAGAGAGAGAGAGAAATAGGAGAAAGAAGGGAGAGAAAGGTTATACATTACATAAATACACACTACAGAGTGTATTCTCTAAGTCATAAAGCTACATAAGGCCTACATCAGTACAGTGCTCTCCCCAGGCTCAATTTCTACTGCATAGAGAGAGCCTGTTGGTTTACCAGATTAGTACAGTGCTGACTGAGGCTGTTGTATCTCTATGGTTGGTTGGATATGATTTCACCATCTAACATGATCAATACTGCTGGCCATTCATAAAGTCCCAAACCCAATACACATGATTCTGTGACCAATCACAATAGGTTAGGAATGCTTTCAGAGCCCAGCCCTGCCCTGTGGCAAGAGCCTGTCAGCTGATCAAAGACATGTGAAACACACAGTCACACTGTGTTACTGACTAGGTTTGATCCCGAGTCTTCAGCCTTCCACTAGACTATGTTAGGAAGCCAAAGCAAGTCGTCAGGTTATAGCATGGGCAGCTAACAGAAGTCTTCAGGCCTCAGGCTCACAAGAGTGAAATTCACAGAACCACATCCGTAACACACACATTGGTCGAAAAGCACTCCAGTCACCAGAGGAGAGCTGACTGGTAGATCCCAGCTCTAACAGCTGCCATTGTAAAGGTCAAACAGATGGCCTATCAGATGGCCAATCAGTGATCTTTACAACTCAATGATGATCAGCGCTACCCTAAGCTTATCATCGATGACCCTAATCCATTATTACCACCAGCAGACCTATATATGAAGACCTTTCAGAGGCACACACACAGCAGGCCAGCCTGGGTCTCATTCCATAGGGCTAGAATGTTTAGCCCACATTGCCATGATACTGCTTGTTCAGGAGAACAGTCAGTAAAATGTGTTATTGGTAGGAAGGATTTACATGAAGACTGAAACCAGGCTTCAGTGTGTGTGTGTGTGTGTGTGTGTGTGTGTGTGTGAGAGAGAGAGAGCATGTGTGTTAGCACTATGATAGGATGCTCTCATGTCCTCATGCCTCACCCTAACCTTCCAGGTCTAATGTTCTAGCTCAAAGCACTCACACAGACGGCCAATAATCCCCATTGTAGGAGGTTGCTTACATATTCAGACCTATGTCATCGTCATGCCATCATGGTTTATTACTATGTAATGGAAAAGGTATTCTTGTGATGCTTTCACACCAGCGTTTTTAACACTGAAAGGTCAGAGAAGTGTGTGTAGCGGTCAGCAGAGATTCAGTCAACCTAGAACAGGGTTACTGAGGCTATTTTCTTCCTTCCTTCCTTCCTTCCTTCCTTCCTTCCTTCCTTCCTTCCTTCCTTCCTTCCTTCCTTCCTTCCTTCCTTTCTTTTTCCTTTCTTTCTTTTTCCTTCCTTCCTTCCTTCCTTTCTTTTTCCTTTCTTTCTTTTTCCTTCCTTCCTTCCTTCCTTCCTTCCTTCCTTCCTTCCTTCCTTCCTTCCTTCCTTCCTTCCTTCCTTCCTTCCTTCCTTCCTTCCTTCCTTCCTTCCTTCCTTGCTTCCTTGAGAGCCCTTCACAGCCCAGCTCCTACTGCAGCAATGGAAAGGAGGCGTGAGAGAGAGCGATAGAACGAGGGAGATGGAGAAAGAAAAAAAAGAGAGGGGAGGATGGAGGTAAAAAAATAGCCTCACACACTGTGACATCACCATACACCACTGAGCACACTTCCTGATCCTCCTAATCTCACACACACACACTTTCTGCATATACTAGTCCACGTTGTGAAGAGAGGCGGGGGAGAGAGAGAGAGAGAGCAGTGGGACTGAGTCATATTTATAGACAGATCCCCAGGGTTACAGTAGAGGAGAGATGAAGGGTACACCAAGCACACACACACACACACACAGAGAGAGAGAGGAGTCAGAGGGACCCTGTCTGCCACATGGTGCTAATGGGGGTCAGCTAGACTGGTCAACTATACAGGGGAGGAGGAGGAGAGGAATGAGGAGGAAGATGCAGGAAGAGAAGGGGAGATGATCCCCCTTGTGACATCAGCCCTCATGACTCAGAGTGAAGGGCTTCTCATCACACACACCCTCTGCTTTCCTGGCTCATGACCTGGAACAGCTGATCAGGGTGGGAGAGGAAGAGCTACAGAGATGTGAGCAAGAGAGGGTGATATAACCTTGCTTGAGGCTTTAGCTCAGTGGGCTACTGGAGAGCTAACATATCCCTGAGGCATGTGGTTTGTTCTATATGAACCTGACAAACTGTTCCACACTGCAGGCATACTCCTGGAGCAGTATAGTAGTTCCTCAAGGGCCCAAGAGCATCCAGTAGGAACACCAGCAACCTCCTGACCTGGGATTTGAACCTATAGGCTAACTACCACTACAGTGGTTAGTTGTATTAGAGTAGTGTGTTGTATTAGAGTAGTGTATACGTGTGTGTGTGTGTGTGCATGTGTGTTTGTTTGGCAAGTTGGTAGCAAGGAAAGGCCAGTAGCGACTCAGGTCGAGCCGTTTATAATCCAGGACTGACTAAGAGACTAAAGATCAGCATTGTATTAACTCTGGATTTACCTCTAATCTAATCTAATCCCTACAGAGAACTACACCTCCACTCTCTCTCTTTCTCACACACACACACACACACAACCACAACCACAACCAGCGTTATCAGTTATACCAATCCTTTCACAGCCGTGCAGTGTACTAGGGGCTAAGAGCTAGTCAGTGAGACAGACCCAGGAGCAAGGGGAAGAGGTTAAGAGGAGGAACTAGGATGTATAGGAACAAAGAGCTAGGAGTTAGGAGGTAAGGCTTTAAGGGCTAGGAGTTAGGAGGTAAGGCCTCAAGGGCTAGGAGTTAGGAGGTAAGGCCTCAAGGGCTAGGAGTTAGGAGGTAAGGCCTCAAGGGCTAGGAGTTAGGAGGTAAGGCCTCAAGGGCTAGGAGTTAGGAGGTAAGGCCTCAAGGGCTAGGAGTTAGGAGGTAAGGCCTCAAGGGCTAGGAGTTAGGAGGTAAGGCCTCAAGGGCTAGGAGTTAGGAGGTAAGGCCTCAAGGGCTAGGAGTTAGGAGGTAAGGCCTCAAGGGCTAGGAGTTAGGAGGTAAGGCCTCAAGGGCTAGGAGTTAGGAGGTAAGGCCTCAGGCGAGAAAGTGAAAGGTTAAACTTCACTCAGTTCCAAGAGGTCATGTCAGTGGGTTTAGATAGAGGCCTCATGTTCGTTCTTCCGCTGTCCTTCATTTCTCCTGATCTGACAAAGCAGGTCAGGCCAAACCAGGCATCCACCATGTTGCTTTCACAACTCAGCATTACAAATCACTGACTGACCGCAGATGGAGGAGAGGAGGAGGAGGAGGATGAGGAGAGTTGAACTGCAGCCTGCCCTCACCTGCTGCTGAGGGAAAGGATGAAACCCACTGTGAAGGGCTGTAGAGCAGCAGTAAATCCATCCTACACCCCCTGGTCAGGTCTCTCTCTGCTAAAATGGAGAGCATCAATGGTCCTAGTAGTCAACGTAATTATAATGGTCTTCAATGTCTTCGTTCTTCAACAGAAACAGTTTCCGCTCAATTAAAACACTTTGATTTCTTCATCCTGAACGGAGTCCTGCCCTCTGTGTGGTTAGTCTAAATCAATACTGTGTGTGAGCAGTAGAACTCATCTCGCGGTGACTGCGGCCCCTTCATCACATGACCCGGGTCATCACATGACAGAGCCTCATGTGAGAAACTGCTGCTTTTCTGTTTAACCACAGAATTTCTAAACCATCTGTGGTTTAACGCTCCCCAGTATAGGCCTACACCTCAGCAGAGATACAGGTGGAAGAGGAGGAGAGGACAAGAGAGGAGAGGACAAGAGAGGGGAGGAGAGGAGGGAATAAGAACAGAGGAGAAGAGAGGGGAGGAGATGAGCAGGAATCTTGGGAAAAAACGATGTTAATGAAAATCCCTGATTTCCTGGGAAACACTACCTTGAGCACTCGCTTGCCCTCTTTCTCTCCCCCCTCTCTCCCTCTCTCTGCCCCCTCTCTCCATACCAACAGTGTCACCTCATATCAGTGTCTTACATTAACTTGTCTGTCTAATCCCATTAGCTACCATGCAGACATTTGGCAAACAGGAGTACAGTATGACACAGTACAGTAGCCCTGACTATGACAGTACAGTAGCCCTGACTATGACAGTACAGTAGCCCTGACTATGACAGTACAGTAGCCCTGACTATGACAGTACAGTAGCCCTGACTATGACAGTACAGTAGCCCTGACTATGACAGTATAGTTCAGAAGTCCTATAGTATAATAGTGTATGACGGCATATGACAGGAGGAAGGTATGAAGTCCTATAGTATAATAGTGTATAACGGCGTATGACAGGAGGAAGGTATGAAGTCCTATAGTATAATAGTGTATAACGGCATATGACAGGAGAAAGGTATGAAGTCCTATAGTATAATAGTGTATAACGGCGTATGACAGGAGGAAGGTATGAAGTCCTATAGTATAATAGTGTATAACGGCGTATGACAGGAGGAAGGTATGAAGTCCTATAGTATAATAGTGTATAACGGCGTATGACAGGAGGAAGGTATGAAGTCCTATAGTATAATAGTGTATAACGGCGTATGACAGGAGGAAGGTATGAAAGTATGATAATCTAGATAGTGCTCCTAACTGGCTGAAACAGTGTTTTCTGTTAAGCAGCCCTCTGTTGTTCCTATGTTGGCTATGTTGGCTGAAGTACCAAGGCCTACTGGAACACTCACTGTGGCTGCATCCCAAACGGCACCCTTTCCTATAAAGTACACTACTTTCATCTAAAGACAAACAACCCTTCCTGGTACAGGAGATACAGGGGAGTTTGTCTGACCTCCATGTTTAAGAAAGAGAGTTGTCTCCAACTCACACTGCTATTGGACAGGCACGCTCTGTCACGTGCACACAGGCCTGAAACGTTCTACTACAACACGATAGAGAGATAAAACAACCAAAGCCAAGCCAAGCGAAAGGACGTGAACTTACTTTGACAAACATATAATCCAACTCCTGATTTTCGTTCATCTTCACGCCTCAGCAGATCCCAGAGCCTTATCTTAAACTTCCCCACCCCACCCCCCTCCTCCTCCTCCTCTTCACCTCCCGGCCCCACACACACACACACACACACACACACCTTGCAACACACTCCCTGCCACACACCAATCACCACACACCTTGCCAGCAGAGGGAGGTGAATCGATAAGTGATGGTTATAGCGTTGCGGACAGATGAAGTATTCCCATTGTGTCTGACAGCGTTCAGGACTCTGTCTCTCTCCCTCTGCCTTCTACTTTGCCCTGGTCCAACCCTGTTATTGGACAACCCAGATTTCAGTCAAACAGCCCAGCTCCCGCCCTTCCAACCCAGAATACCACCCCTCAGTCACATGAGGACGAGGCAGACATACACACACTATCGCTCAAACACACACACGAGCTGGGACGATGAACTGAAAATTAATAAACATCGACCAACACTTATCGTGGATATTTTGCTGAAATGTTCATTGCGTAAATAACTTATAGGGCCCTACTAGGGAAATGTGTACTTTGAAATTAAATACGTTTGCTAATATGGGTGATTGTTGATGGGCCAATTTATGGAGTAGTGGAAGTAGTTAAGGGAAATATACAAAAAGTACTGTGGTGCACATAATGTTATTAACGTATCGTTCAATTTATCGTGATAATTTAGTCAATTTATCGTGATATGGATTTTTGCCCATATCGCCCAGCTCTAACACGCAAACACAGGAACAAACACACTCACGCAAACTGAAGCTCCAGGAGTCTCCTCAACCACAGAACTACCTAAGTATTGCCCCTTGCTACTGCTCCAAACACCGTGCCCAGAAAGTTACACACACACACACACACACACACACACACACACACACACACACACACACACACACACACCACAGAACAAGGAGTGTTTACATGTGTGCGCGGAGCAGCAGGATGTCATGTAGATAGCACTGTGGACACGTCTTCACTGCTCAATTACCATAACAGGGTTACCGTGGTAATCTAATGCACATGTCCCGCATCAGCGTCGGAGGAAAACACACACACAACTATGTAATGGTCCAGCAGTTTGTCTTGACTAGCTGACCTGACCAGTAGCATGAGGAGAGTGTGTTTAGCTTTGAGCCGAGAGATGCTGTATTCTTCTCTGAGCTACTAAAGGACTGTGCTCTCCCCAATACCCTATAGGCTAGACCTGACTGACTACTGGAACCTACTACAGCTGCCCTATAGGCTAGACCTGACTGACTACTGGAACCTACTACAGCTGCCCTATAGGCTAGACCTGACTGACTACTGGAACCTACTACAGCTGCCCTATAGGCTAGACCTGACTGACTACTGGAACCTACTACAGCTGCCCTATAGGCTAGACCTGACTGACTACTGGAACCTACTACAGCTGCCCTATAGGCTAGACCTGACTGACTACTGGAACCTACTACAGCTGCCCTATAGGCTAGACCTGACTGACTACTGGAACCTACTACAGCTGCCCTATAAGCTAGACCTGACTGACTACTGGAACCTACTACAGCTGCCCTATAGGCTAGACCTGACTGACTACTGGAACCTACTACAGCTGCCCTATAGGCTAAACCTGACTGACTACTGGAACCTACTACAGCTGCCCTGTAGGCTAGACCTGACTGACTACTGGAGCCTACTACAGCCTGATGACTCTGTTCAGAAACCTGTGACAGCAGAGACGTCATTCATTCCAACAGAGTAACATCATGTTGTAAGCTAGACCTAAGCTTAACCCTTTGAGATGTGGGTTTGGTGCTGGCATCAGCAGAATTATAGTTATTGGTACTGGCAACACCAGGGTTGTGGGTTGGATTCCTACATGTCCCACATACTTAGCTATGTGTTTCTTCACTGTACGTTTCTGACTTCTTTCTCCACCTTCTACCTCCCTCCCTCCCTCCTTCGGCCTCCCTCCCCCTCCCTACCTACCTCCCTCCTTCCGCCTCCCTCCCTACCTCCCGCCTCCCTCCTTCCACCTCCCTCCCTACCTCTCGCCTCCCTCCTTCCGCCTCCCTCCCTACCTCTCGCCTCCCTCCTTCCGCCTCCCTCCCTACCTCCTTCCGCCTCCCTCTCTCCGAAAAAAAATTGTAGACCTCCACAAGTCTGGTTCATCCTTGGGAGCAATTTCCAAACACCTGAAGGGACAATGTTAATCTGTACAAACAATAGTACGCAAGTATAAACACCATGGGACCACGCAGCAGTCATACCGCTCAGGAAGAAGACGCGTTCTGTCTCCTAGAGATGAACGTACTTTGGTGCGAAAAGTGCAAATCAATCCCAGAACAACAGCAAAGGACCTTGTGAGGATGCTGGAGGAAACTGGTACAAAAGTATCTATATCCACAGTAAAACGAGTCCCATATCAACATAACCTGAAAGGCCGCTCAGCAAGGAAGAAGCCACTGCTCAAAAACCACCATGTGCAACTGCACATGGGGACAAAGAGAAGAGAGAAATGCCCTCTGGTCTGATGAAACAAAAATAGAACTGTTTGGCCATAATGACCATCGTTATGTTTGGAGGAAAAAGGGGGAGGCTTGCAAGCCGAAGAACACCATCCCAACCGTGAAGCACGGGGGTGGCAGCATCATGTTGTGGGGGTGGCTTTGCTGCAGGAGGGACTGGTGCACTTCACAAAATAGATGCCATCATAAAGAATAAAAATTATGTGGATATATTGAAGCAAAATCTCAAGACATCAGTCAGGAAGTTAAAGCTTGGTCGCAAATGGGTCTTCCAAATGGACAATGACCCCAAGCATACTTCCAAAGTTGTGGCAAAATGGCTTAAGGACAACAAAGTCAAGGTATTGGAGTGGCCATCACAAAGCCCTGACCTCAATCCTATAGACAATTTGTGGGCAGAACTGAAAAAATGTTTGTGCGAGCAAGGAGGCCTACAAACCTGACTCAGTTACACCAGTTCTGTCAGGAGGAATGGGCCAAAGTTCACCCAACTTATTGTGGGAAGCTTGTGGAAGGCTACCCGAAACGTTTGACCCAAGTTAAACAATTTAAAGGCAATGCTACCAAATACTAATTGAGTGCATGTAAACTTCTGACCCACTGGGAATATGATGAAAGAAATAAAAGCTGAAATAAATCCTCTCTACTATTATTCTGACATTTCACATTCTTAAAATAAAAGTAGTGATCCTAACTGACCTAAGACAGGACATTTTTACTAGGATTACATGTCAGGAATTGTGAAAAACTGAGTTTAAATGTATTTGGCTAAGGTGTATGTAAACTTCCGACAACTGTACCATGGCTGCCAGCCAATCAGTATTCAGGTCTGGGACCACCCAGTTTATAAAAAATATTAAACCGCTTTGAAATGGCTAGCCTAAATAAATTCAGGAGTAAACCAGTGCTCAACTTGTCATATAATAAGTGGCATTGACTCACTCTGTGCAATAATAGTGTTCAACAGGACTTTTGAATTACTACCTCTTATCTGTACCCCACATATACACATATACAGTCGAGCAGTGAATTTCAAACACAAATTCAACCACAAAGATCATGGATGTTTTCCAATGCCTTGCAAAAAAGGACACCTATCGGTAGATGGGTAAAAAATTAAAAAGCATGTATGTATAATAAGAAAAACATCATTCTTAAGACTGATAACCCTTGTTTTATTTTTCAATTTAACCTTGGATTTTTTTTTCAAGATAATATGGGCTATTTACTTAATTTTTCTGTTTGAATAAAATACATAATTTTAAGAACAAACATCATTGTGGCAATTCATATCTGTAAATAAGACTGATCGAATGTTAAAAAGGTTTCAAGTTTTCTTACTTATAAAATAGTCCTGATCATATAGGCCTAGACGATATCCAAAACAACTCACTCAAATCATACATTTGCTGTCATTTTAATTGTAAAGTTATGTCTCGCTACACAATACCACAACTCATTTCTCCAATCTGGGAGGTAAACTCAATAAAGTATATAATAATTTCGCTGTGCATTTTGGATGAAATCATGGTATTAGAATGTATGAGAGGCCACCAATATAGAGCTCCTTAGGCAAAAAAAATCGGACCCTTGGGGGAAAGCCCCCCGAACCGGAGGCGCCTGGCTGGATACTTTTTCTATTTGGCTGGCTAACCTATGTACTTGTGGAAAACACTGATGTGTGTGTTAAGTATGCAGCGGAGGACCCTCTGAACTAACCGTTTATTGGTTAGAGAGACAAAAAGAAGAGTGTTCCCTAGACCTCTGTACGCACAAAGAAAACCACACACATCCTCAGGGACAACCATAGAGTTGACACACCCTTTGACACTTAGGCTACAAGGCATTAGCAATGCACACAGACTTTTCCGTTCTTATGGAAAGCCTTAATTTGTGCAGCGGTGAATGCATCGCATCGTAAGTATGGAGAGTCATGTCCAACCCACCAACCGGCAGTGTATTTCCAACACAATCTTTCTATATGTTTCTAATATATTCACACACTCCTTCCTTTGATTGATTGATAGACAGATAGATACTTTATTGATCCCTGAGGGGAACATTTCTTTGTCAAGCAGCTACAACAAAACATAGGGCAGGTGCAAAATGTCAGAACGAAAATACACAAAAGACAGATACACGATACATAGAGCGGCAGTATGAAAAAGTCTAGAAATACAAGATATAAAAAATTGAAAAAAGCTATAAAAAGACATTGCATAGTATGGGTGGTTGGCTGAATATGTACACTATACATTGGTGGATGTTGGATGGTTAACTATACTATACAGGTCGATGGCAGAGGTGTGTGGATTGATGTGGTAGTGGTAACCCAGAAGACCTGGACAAGTCAGGGTATCAGTCATTCACATTCAAGCCACACCAACACACACCACTCTCTGTTCATTCTGAATACAGCAGCTGGCCTAGTGGGGGATGGGCAACTAATCTCTCTCACACACCCACACTCTCTGCCCCCTCATCTATCTGAGTTTTCCTTCTCACATTGTTGGTCAAAAACAATAACATAAACAACAAATTATTATTATTTTCTTTATTGGGTAGGGTCTTGTTATTCTAGGCTGTTGTCATTCATTTCTTTATTATAATTATACTAAACTCAAATTGCATCCCTATATTTGGGCTGTTCTGATCAGGCAGTAACATGCCTTTATCTCTCAGTTCTCACTGTTCCCCTGGCCTAGCTGTCTCGGGCTTGGGCCGCGTTCAGTAGGACGCAAAGTTTTGAAACGTTCAGCTAGAAATATCCTATGTATAACAAACATGCATCTCTGACTTGTAGAATACGGAATCACGTCGGCTCTATTTGTGGTATTTCTATCTGCAACGTTCTCATACTGAACATGGTCGTGGACGCAAAGATCGCGAAAAAAACTCAAAAACAACCGGTGGTGACGTAAGCGGGGCTCGTGACGTAAGCGCTGGTATCAGCATCATTCCTCTCTCCTCCGTACCCAAACCGAATCCAAGCCTCGAGTTCAAATAAAAGACCTGTCCTCCGTTATAAACACAAGAACAAACATCACTGTGCGACTGCCGGTTGACAAAAACATGATTTATTTAGGTTAAAAAAAACACCATTCTTGCCAGTGCGATAATAAATGTATACCATAATAAAAATCTTGTTTTTTTTAAAGTGCATCAACCCTGACCTGCATATGATGACATTACGCCTAATAATAAAACATTCAAATTGACAGTCATTCTGAACCGGGGGCTATGAAGAGCATAGACAGAGGCCGAATCTCAGAGCCCACCGCCTCGGCGCTTTGTCAGCCGAGCTGCTTCTGCAGCTGCACCCATTTTAACACAGCAGAGCTAAATATAGAAGGCGCCTTCACTCAGTCATAGGCTACTGCATGTCAACCTACATGTAATGTATATTCCCGCAGGCTGTAGGACGCTGCTTCAAACGCTTTTCATTCATTCCAAAAACCACGCACTGGTTTGAAAATCACCTCCTGTGCGATGCGCGAAGCTTTGTGAGCTGTCAATCTCGGTGTTTGGATTAAAGACTTCCCTCCCATTCATTCCCGCCATCAACGAATGAATGATTATAAACTATTGCTTTGTGCTCATTGAAGAAAGCGCTGCAGAAACGCTATAAACGCACAAGGCAAAGCAAAGCACGATTATGTTGGTTACATTACCTTTGTGTAAAGCTCCGACGCTGCCATACTGGAGGAGCTGTCGTGTCCTTTTTCCATGAATCTCAGTAGGTCGCCGCTCCGTTTTTTCCTCGCATTTAATAAATAAAAATCCCTCCAGGTTTTAGGTTACTCTCCTTTAAGTGTACAACACCTAGCGCCATCATACCTAGAAAACCTCGATATTTTGGCATCGGTTGCTCTGAGCATTATGGGAATTGATGATGGACAAAATGATTCAGTGAAACGCGGTTGCCTTGGGCTCGGAAACATGGCTAAACAGCGCTCCCCTGTGGCCAAGAGGTGACATCGCGTTAGATCTGGTGGTTAGAATCCTGCTAGTAAGATACTGTAGGTAGGCCTACATAACTCTGTGTGGTTATTTTAGAGGCGTGAGTAGGAGTGTTGTTCAACTTGTTCGTGTAATATATTCTGATTCACCTCTCATCCAGTCATGTGAATGACCAGATAACTTCTCAGCTGTCTAGATCTAGAAAATGTAATCTTTAGACCCGTTGCTGTTATAATTAATCAATAGAGTAATTAAGTAATTTCCCCTCGGGGATCAATAAAGTATCTATCTATCTATCTATCTATCTATCTATCTATCTATCGAGAAATGTATAATAATCAGATCTAGACCACATTTCTATCTGGAATTCCAGATGTTCTGTAAAGTTCTACATTCCTAATTGGAAACGTCTTCTGTTGAGAAAAAAAATATATATATATATTCTAGAAGACTAGTTGCTACGTCGTGTCATAACAAGTTGATGCTTCTCATATATATACATCAAGAAGATATATATCATTCTTAATAAAAAATATATATATATATCACTGTTGCTTTCGCTCTGCTGGTGGTTGTCCTCTGTTGAGAAACACATCTATACATCGAACAATTCATTAGTCAGATTCAGTTGCAAAACGTTTCGTCAGATTACTATTGGAGCCAAATGGAAGCAAACAGAACGAAACGGGGCGGGACCTACCGGAATTTGTCCAACAAACATTTTCGATGCCAAACGTTTTCCGTTTGGATTGCAACCCAACAGACTAAACGTTTTGCAACGGAATCCGTCTAATGAATACAGCCCTGGTTGCCATGTGTCATAGGCCTATTAATTTTGCCCTCTTCGTCCCGGGTGGGACATAAAGCCGCAACAATCTTCTTCCACTAGGGGTTGTCGGTCTTTGGCCACAGCTTGTGTGTCTTAAGTGGAAGATAAATCCAGATTTTTTATATACATTTTTATCAAGATTTATCTTAGCGGTGCTTCTGCCCTGCTGGTGTTATCCCTCATGTATTACCAACTGGCCTTCACATTTCCATACATAATTCCATAGATGATCGTATCTGCATGGAGTCAGTCATCAAACACCAACAGCCGTTTGTGCAAAACTATTTTATTTACAAAACAAAATGGCACAAAGTGACGGACGGACGGACGGACGGGGGCCATATATACTCACACCTCAACTATGCAGTGCTTCAGCCCCTTGATGACACCCCCCCTCTACCAGTGGACTGGCCTGTGCATATATACAGTAGAGCACTATATAGGGAATATGGTGTCATTGAGGTTTGTAAGGATATGCTGGCCAAAGGGAGTAGGTGTGTGTGTGTGTGTGAGAGAGAGAAAGGAGAAGAGTGAGTGTGTGCATGCGACCGAGTTGGAGTGTGTGTCAGCGTGAGATGAATGAGGGTGTGAGGCCAACTAATTTGTAGTTAAATTAAGATGTCTTTAGAACCCCCTACAATCTACACTCACCAGCCACTTCATTAGGTACACTTTTTCAACTGCTCATTAACACAAATATCTAATCAGCCAATCACGTGGCAGCAACTCAATGCATTTAGGCATGGTCAAGACAATCTGCTGGAGTTCAAACCAAGCATCAGAATGGGGAAGAAAGGTGGTTTAAGTGACTTTGAACGTGGCATGGTTGTTGGTGCCAGACGGGCTGGTTTGAGTATTTCAAAAAGTGCTAATCTACTGGGATTTTCCCGCACAACCATCTCTAGGGTTTATAGAGAATGGTCAGAAAATGAGAAAATATCCAGTGTTAATGGCAGAGGTCAGAGGAGAATGGCCAGACCAATTCGAGCTGATAGAAAGGCAACAGTAACTCAAATAACCACACGTTACATCCGAGGTATGCAGAAGAGCATCTCTGAACGCACAACACGTCAAACCTTGAAGCAGATGCCCGATTTCTGCTGCGACATTGACGGTAGGGTCAGAATTTTGCGTAAACAACATGAAAGCATGGATCCATCCTGCCTTGTATCAACGGTTCAGGCTGGTGGTGGTGGTGTAATGTTGTGGGGGATATTTTATTGGCACACTTTGGGCCCCTTAGTACCAATTGTTATAATTTAAACGCCACAGCCTACCTGAGTATTGTTGCTGACTATGTCCATCCCTTTATGACCAGTGTACCCATCTTCTAATGGCTACTTCCAGCAGGATAACACGCCATGCCACAAAGCTCATCTCAAACTGGTTTCTTGAACATGACGAGTTCACTGTACTCAAATGGCCTCCACAGGCACCAGATTTCAATTCAATAGAGCACCTTTGGGATGTGGTGGAACGGGAGATACACATCATGGATGTGCAGCCGACAAATCTGCAACAACTGTGTGATGCTATAATGTCAATATGGACCTAAATCTCTGAGGAATGTTTCCAGCACCTTGTTGAATCTATGCCACGAATAATTAAGGCAGTTCAGAAGGGGGTCCAATCCAGTACTAGCAAGGTGTACTGAATGCAGTGGCCGGTGAGTGTACATTAACCAGTGGAGGCCGCTGAGGGGAGGACAGCTCATAATAATGGCTAGAACAGAGCAAATGAAATTGCATCCAACACATGGAAACCAAATTCTGCTCCAGCCCTTACTACGAGCATGTCCTGCCCAATTAAAGTGCCACCAACCTTCTCTGACATTAACCCCTCCCTCTGATCACCACTCCGGTCTCAAACCGCAACGTAGGGACGGGAGGGTTTCCTGAACATGTGACCTGACCAGGAAAAACTCTAGGCCCTGGTTAAAGGTTACAAATAGTGTCCAGAGTCTTTCCTAGTCAGGAGATTTTTTGGGGGCCATACATGTTAGTGCTTTTTCAATGAGACTTACCCCCACACTAGTGGGTTGTCAGTGTTTTAATGTAAGCTCTAGTGTTATTGTTTCCATCAGGAGAGCAGAATCAACAACCTCTACATCATTCAAGACAATAGCTTTGTGAGAAGGTATTAAGGTTCAGAGTTAGCCATTGTTATGAAAATTAAGCTGAAAAGTACCCAGGGCCTGGGCTTGGCCCCAAGTCAGAACAGGTCCACTGGAGCTATGGCCCAGTGAGACACAGGTGCCGACCCGCGTAGATGGAAACAGAAATGTCTGAGTCTTTTGGGTAAAACACTAGGGTAAGTCCTCATTGGAAACTTGCCAATAGTGCACTACTTTTGACTAGAGCCCTATAGTGCACTATACAGAAAGAAGGGTATGATTGGAGATTCCCTATATAATGCACTACTTCTCACCCCAAGTAGTGCACTATGTAGTGAATAGGGTGCCATTTGGGACGCATATGTAGCATTTCAACAGACCAAAACAACAGCAGTGAGAGGTTTTGGTCAATCATTATCAAGGTTATATTAATATTCAATAACTCAAGCACATTAAAGCATAATTTAGGTCACGACATCACTAATAACAATGTGTTGGTTAAATCATAATAGTCTACGTTAAAACATTCTAAAAGGCTGATTTCAGCCTCACTCCTCTCCAAAACAACTAGAAATATGTACACAATAAGCTAACCGGTCTGGAGATGACGTTCAACCCTCTAGACCAGAGAGACTGTCTGTCTGTGTCCCAAATGGAACACTATTCCCTGTGTAGTGTAACCGTTTTGGGCCAGAGGCTCGTAAGGCAGCCACATAGGGCTCTGGTTGATATTCGTGTACTGCACAGGGAATAGGGTGCCATTTAAAACTCTGTGGCTCCAGTCTGGGCCCTCCTATGTTACAGACTCCAGGTGTGCGTCCCAAATGGCACCCTATTCACTAAATACATTGAATGTACAAAACATTAGGAGCTCTTTCCATGACAGACTGATCAGGTGAAAGCTATTATCCCCTATTAAATCCACATCAAATCAGTGTAGATGAAGAGACGGGTTAAAGAAGGATTTTGAAGCCGAGACAGATTGTGTATGTGCGCCATTCAGAGGGTGACAAAAGATTTAGGTGCCTTTGAACAAGATATGGTAATAGGTGCCAGTTTAAGTGCATCAAGAACTGAAAGACTGGATTTGTCACGCTTTGCTGTGTGTATCAACAATGGTGCACCATCCAAAGGACATCAAGCTTTACACAACTGTGGGAGGCATTGAGTCAACATGGGCCAGCATCCCTGAGGAACGCTTTTGACACCTTGTAGAGTCCATGCCCCGACGAATTTAGGCTGTTCTGAGGGCAAAAGTGGGTGTAACTCAATATTAGGAAGGTGTTCCTATTGTTTTGTACACTCAGTGTACTTTTGACCAGGGCCCATAGGGCTATATAGGGGAAAGGGTGTCATCTGGGACACAGAGTTCCAGTCATCTTTAAAGCCTCCTTCTGTAGTGGAGTCTTCCCAGTCCTCTCTCTCTCTCCTACACATTCTCAAACTTGCTTTCAGTGTATTTTTACATGAGAATAGAAGATAAACACAAACAGAGAGGGGAGGAAGAGGATGGAGAGGGAGCCATAACAATAGAGTGGAAGGTAAGGGGAAGCAGAGAGGACTTGGGGTCTCTCTGGGGCTAGGGCAGGAGTAGATGGGCGAGGTAGTGAGACAGGAACAGGTGTAGTAGGGTGATTGTTAGGAGTATTGACAAGGTTAGAGACAGGACAGTGTGTGTATCAGCCGGCCAGTTTGCTGGCCACCAGGGAAGGTTTCCTCTGCGGCAGGTCCTGAGGTGTAGGGATATGGTCTCCTGTGATCTCTCCTCCTCCGCTCTTCTCTGAAGTGGCCGCAGGAAGCTGCTTGTTCTTCACCTTGGCCTTGGCCATGTTGTAGTCCCCAGAGTCAAAATACTTTTGCTGCAGAGAGAGAATGTTAAACTTAAGACAACCTGTAACCTTTTTTTGAAACAGTCTAATTGATGCTGAGAGAGACAACTGTGGGCTTGGGTTAGGAGAGAAGTTAGGGTTGTGGAGTGTGGACTCACCCCCTTGGTCAGGCGTTTGCGTAACAGGTCGGATCCTCCAGGTTTGTGTCCCAGGTTTGGATAGCGAGCCTTCAACTTGGCCTCCTCAACCTTCTCTGGACTGATCACCTTGTCGTCCATCTCCTGAAACACACAAATAACAATTGCAAGCTTTTCTGTGGCACAGCTGTTAAGAGGGCGTTCACGTGTTTGCGAGGCAGTGTGCCCTGGGTTCGAGCCGTTGTATGGACAGTGTACCCGGAGCTATGTTAAGCAAGCACAATGTGGTCTGTCACATCAGCTACTGAAAACACCTGCGCCACCCATGCAGAGGGCGCAGGGCTGCTACTATTGCTGCACAGACCCTATGGACGCTCTAGTCTAGAGCTCCTGGTTAAATTGTGCTTAGAGCTGCAACGCTGCTGGGTTTTTCACGCTCAACAGTTTCCCGTGTGTATTAAGAATGGTCCACTACCGAAAGGGCATCCAGCCAACTTGACACAACTTTGGGAGGCTTTGGAGTCAATATGGGCCAGCATCCCTGTGGAATGCTTTTGACACCTTGTAGAGTCCATGCAGACTAATTGAGCCTGCTCTGAGGGCAAAATGGGGTGAGACTCAATATTTGGAAGGTGTTCCTAATGTTCTCACAGAAATGTAAGTTGATAAATGGCTACGACAGGTTGTCATCTAGCGACAGATATATGCATTATACCCAAGTTCATTGAGGGTTGTCTGTTAGAAGAGCGCAAATGGTACATGTTGCCACGGTTATTGTCCCAGTTCCATTGATTTCAATACAATATCAGCATGAGTGATTCATTTGTGCGTTATTGACTAAGAATTTGAAATCTAAAACCGTTGTTTTGATACTCCGCCAGAAAGAAAAAAAGCCATGACAACTTGAAGCAGCAACAGTATCATTTTCAATTTATGTTTTAATGAATCGTGAAAATAGGTTCGCCCTGGCTACTACTGGTAGTTGAGCCTGCAGGCAGCTAACAGCCAAAGCAGCAGACACCGCAGTCTGGCCTGCTGAACAGACAAGGCCTGTACAGGCTTAACATAGGGCCTTTGTCCTGGTAAATGTCATATGTATTGCTAAACATTGACAGAGGATGTATGTTAAAGTGACAGCCTGCTTGGCATGTGATATCTGCGTGTATGAAGACATTACATAAACTAAAGCTGGTAGACGTGTTGCACTAGAAGATGAGGTCGGGATTTAGCTATAAAACCACCACAGCAGTAATAAGAGGAAGCTGGAGCAACAGGAGCATGAAGGAATTAAGATACGTCTTCATCATGCCTCCTAAACTGCGGGCACACAGTACTGCAATAGTTGAGGAATTATATGAGCTATCTAGCTAGCTACCTAGCTAGCTAAGGACAGAACACCAACACCGGCCTTCAGTACAGCGAGGGTCGAGTCACTGTTGTTGACAGACATATTGCCTTAGAGCAGACAACTGTCGTCAAGTCACTGGAAGCAACATAACTTCGCTAACGTTAGATGTATTTGATGGTGGTAGGTAGTTAGGTCACTTGTTGGTTAATGTGGTTAAAGTCAGCTGGTAATGCGGGAATTATAGTGGTTTGTTAGCTTCCAAAATGGCTAAAATAGACAAACCGACAGTTAACTTTATAGGTTGTTGTCCAACAAGCAAGTCAATTAACTAACGTTATCATTACTTCAAATGAGTTCAGGAAAAACAATAATTAGGGGATTTATTCAGCTTGTGTTTACCAAATAATCATGACTTGATTAGTTAGCTAACGTTAGCT
>CM042381.1:23912391-23931001 GCA_023634145.1 Thymallus thymallus
GGATTTGTGCCACAAATGCTAAAATATTAGTATTTGGAAACAGTGCCAGGGAAGCTAAACCAAAGCATGGATTGCTGTCATGTAGTCTAAATCTGAATTTATGATTCAACATGACTAATACTGTATATTCAAACACAATCAAACCTTAATCAGCCATGTATGTAGAAGCATCATCCCCTAATCCACACAGTAACCCAGCGGCCAGATCAGAGCAGAGCAGGGCCTCTGACTGTAGAGCTGTGTACAGCTGCCATTTTGAGCTGCGCCTCAGTGTCAGTCCAGTAGCAACAGTACTAGCAATACAGCTCCAGCACAGCAGGTGGCAGTCTTTATTTATTTTTATTTAACCTTTATTTAACTAGGCAAGTCAGTTAAGAACAAATTCTTAATTACAATGATGGCCTAGGAACAGTGGGTTAACTGCCTTGTTCAGGGGCAGAACGACAGATTTTTACCTTGTCAGCTCGGGGATTCGATCCAGCAACCTTTCAGTTACGGGCCCAACGCTCTAACCACACAAGGATAGTACAGAGCTACAGTACAGGCCTGGACTGATTGACCACCAGAAGGCTCACTCTCTATCGAACTTCTAAGTGGTAGCAATTGAGTTTGAAGACAAGGTTATTAAAGACCTAACTCTGACAGTCTGACCATGGGTCTATGTGTGTTCACGATGAGTCTAAATGTGTGTGATCAGTACCTCTTCCCTGCAGTCCAGGGCAGTCCTTTACAGCTTGTCAGAGAAGAGTCCAGGTCAAAGTAACCAGTCTGAGTTCTCCTCTGAGGAACCTGAGAGATGTAATCACACACATGTAATAATACAACACAACACACACAACTGTACACAACTGTATTGACAACATATACATCAAAACACCCAATTTAAACACTATAGCATGACAACACACACGTTTATAATAATAACCACATGAAAACACACAACTTAAAAATTATTACATTTTTGTGATAAACCTAGTCAGCATCAACAGGAGTTTCGTCAGAGTATTCATTCTATTGAGGAGAAGATGAGTCATGTGGCTCCGCACCCTGACTGACTGTGTGTGTGTGTGTGTGTGTGTGTGTCTTACAGGGCTGGAAAGCAGGGGCAGGCCGGTACAGGGGTGGAAGGCCTTGGTGAGGGTGGAGTCCAGAGAGTGACGGTTGTGTTTCCTCCAACTGTTACACGGTCTCAGGGGCGAGGGAGAATGCTACGTAAAAAAAAAAAAACACACACACTGGCTTTAATTCTCAACAACATTTTTAGACAAATGCAAAATACACTATTTCAAAGATTCTTTCTCAAAATTATATCTCTTTGTACTGTTAATACCAAAAGTGGTAATATCCTTTTTCACAGAGGCCGGTTATTTTATTGAAGTTTCTTTGTGTTGGACAAAACAAGCCACATGTATGATATTCAACATATACTGCAGTGTGTGGTGATTTGCTGGTCTATAGGGACACTCCACTCACCAGGACAGTGTTGGGCTCTGTGCCGGAGGGTCTGGTAGCAGGACTGGGGGGGCTGGAGGACTTGGAGCCTGGGGGGGCCTGGTTCTCATCCTGGAGACCAGAGGGCTGGGTTCGAGGGCTGCCCTGAGTCTGTGAGGGCTGAGTTCGAGACACACTCTGGGTCTGGTTGTGAGTCAGAGGTTTGATGTGGTTCTGGATGAGAGCAGTGGTCTGGGTGTGGGTGAGCTTGGTGGTCAAGGTATGTGCAGTGGTCTGGGTCAGGGTGGTGGTCTGGGTCACTGTCAAGGTCTGGACGGTCCTCAGGATGTTGTCTTTAGGTGAGGAGGGTCTGGGCTCCTCTTGGGAGCGTGTAGGGTGTAAACTCTTTGAGGTCTTGGCCCTGGGACTCTTGGGGCTGAGTAGTGGAGAGGCCTGAGACTGGGGCTGGGGTAGAGGCCGTGGGATGACTAGAGGAGAGGCCTGAGACTGGGGCTGGGGTAGAGGCCGTGGGATGACTAGAGGAGAGGCCTGAGACTGGGGTAGAGGCCGTGGGATGACTAGAGGAGAGGCCTGAGACTGGGGCTGGGGTAGAGGCCGTGGGATGACTAGAGGAGAGGCCTGAGACTGGGGCTGGGGTAGAGGCCGTGGGATGACTAGAGGAGAGGCCTGAGACTGGGGCTGGGGTAGAGGCCGTGGGATGACTAGAGGAGAGGCCTGAGACTGGGGCTGGGGTAGAGGCCGTGGGATGACTAGAGGAGAGGCCTGAGACTGGGGCTGGGGTAGAGGCCGTGGGATGACTAGAGGAGAGGCCTGAGACTGGGGCTGGGGTAGAGGCCGTGGGATGACTAGAGGAGAGGCCTGAGACTGGGGCTGGATTTGGGGTTGGAGGTTGACCTGCGGGTCTTCAAGTGTTGAACAGCCATTCTGGGCAGCTGTGTGTGTGAGAGTGTGTGTGTCATGGTGTGTGCCATTGCTGTGGCCACTGCTATGACTGTAGCCGGCTCTGTGTGTGGTGTGTGTGTCCGTGTGGAGCGTGTGTGTGCTGTGCGTATGTGGTGTGTGTAGCGGGCTGCTGCTGCGGCTTTGTTTTGGGGACAGAGAGGGGACAGACAGTCTGTCCTGAATCAGTCTGGTAATGTCCTGAACAGCATGGGACAAGAGACTACTGTCTCTCTCTCGCTGTCGGTCTCTCAATGCCTCTCGGTCTCTCTGTGTGTCTCTTTCTCTCTGTGTCTCCAGGTCTCTCAGTGTCTCCCTAACTCTGTCTCTCAGTGTCTCTCCGTCTCTGTCCTCTGTGAGTCTCAGTCTGCGGCAGGTAACAGGTTTCGGGGACAGCGTCTCCCTGATAATAGCCGCTACGTCGCCAATGGGTGTGTCGAAAGGGGAGGGCCGGGCGTGCTCAGTAGGCGGAGCTCCCTCTGGCTCTTTGGTCTTGCTGAGCGTGGTGTTGTCAAGGTAACTACCCCGGTCAGGGGTCTTCGTGGGGGTGTCGGGGGTGAAGAGGGCAGGGGGGAGGTGGGGGGCGGTCGGGTCGCAGAAGTTGAGGCGCTGAGCAATGCGGGCGATGACTTCCTGTCTCTCCTGGAGCAGCGAGCCAATCAGAGGGTTGGTCTCAGAGGAGGAGGGTCTGGGGGAGGGGCACCGCGGTGGCTCTGCCAATGAGTAACTCTTAAAGGCCCAGAGGGCTTCAGCGCCACGCCCCTTGGAGCTCTCGGCCCCATTAACAGCCGTCCCATAATCCTCAGCGGTGTGTGTGATGTCATCGGAGGGATCGGTGGTGAGGGCATAGAGCCACCTGACAGCCTTTCCCCCGGGGGAGGACAGCTTCCTGTGGGAGCGGGGGGAGGGCCGGGGGGAGAGGGGGAGGTGGTAGGGGGATGATGTCTGCCCCTTATTGACCTGGGGGAGATCTGATCCATTCTGGCTAGAATGACCAAGGCTGTCTGGGGCATCCTGGCCAGAGAAAGGCAGAGTCACTCTGTTGTGGCTCTCTTTAGAGTTATGGCTCCTCTCGTACAGAGGCGGGTTAGTGTTAGGGTTCAGGCCTGGGTTAAGGCTAGGTGTCTTGCTGTAGAGGTTAGGACTGAGGTTGGGCTTAAGGCTGGGGGTCCTGCTGTAGAGTGGGGCCAGGGGCAGGCCGGTGTGTATGCTACAGGCCAGGGTGGGGTAGGTGGGCTGACGGGGGAGTGACTGGACCCTGAGCCTCAGGGCAACACTCTGGGACACGTTAGGGACAGGGAACAGGTGCTCCGCTGGGGGCTGGGAGAACTGACACACACACTCCTCATCTGCTGCACTGATCCTGCGGGACAGAAACACACACACACATAGGCTCATAACTTGTCATCACATCAGATGATTTAGTTAATTTTGGATAGCATTTCATGATCAACATTCAGTAACAATATAGGAAAATAATGGGGAAGTTGTTAAGATGTTGTTAGTGTGTTCTTGTGTGTGTGTGTGTGTGTTACCTATAGAGGATGTTTCGGGGTACAATGCCGTGAGAAGCGCTGAGCCAGGCACTGAGCTGAGAGAAGAACACGTAGGAACGAACAGCCAACAGCAGAGTCTTCTCCTCTATAAACCTATCACCGCTCCTAGAGACGGGGGAGGAGAGAGTCAGGCCTTTGCTTTAGCGAGCTAGTAACGGCTAAGGAAATTAGCATTAGCAACAGCGCCAATCCCACATTTTTTGGGGTCATGGTCAGTATTTGAAAGATATATACGTTTTATGTTTGATACAGCTGCAAAAGTGGAATATTCCAGTTTTTGCATGTGCCACTAGCTAAAACTAGTCCTGACAAAAAGTGTGTTGTGTGTACATAATGTCTTGGTACAGGCTGCAGGGTGTGTACATACTGTCGTGGTGCAGGGTGTGTGTGTACATAATGTCTTGGTACAGGCTGCAGGGTGTGAATGTATGTGTGTGTACGTAGTGTTTTGGTACAGGCTGCAGGGTGTATGTGTGTACATACTGTCAGGGTACAGGCTGCAGGGTGTATGTGTGTACATACTGTCTTGGTACAGGCTGCATTTGTGTACATACTGTCATGGTACAGGCTGCAGGGTGTATGTGTGTACATACGGTCTTGGTACAGGCTGCATGTGTGTACATACTGTCGTGGTACAGGCTGCAGAATCCATCGCTCCAGTAGCAGAGCGTCTTGTTTGATTGCCGGGTCACTGATGGGGTCACTAGGGGGACTCTCGTCTCCATAGCAACAGTCTGGCAGCAGCATCACCTCCACCATGATGGGAATACTGTTCCTCCACAACACACACACTTCCGAGCGCACACGCCGTGCCTGCACACACTTGAACACACACACACAGACCGGGGAGGTTAAGTGTCTGTGTATGTGGGTTAGCTGAGGCAGTGTGTTACTTGGGTATGGCAGTTATCTGTGTGTGTGTGGATGTTACCTGTGGCAGTTTGTCGCTGCACTCGTGCCTGTGTAGGGGCGGCAGGGTGGACTTTGCAGGGGGGCAATGTAGCCCCTCGGTGCGACCCTTCACAGAACATTCTGGTGTCCGTCCCTCAGTGATCAACAGTGTCAGGAACACCAGGAAGTCCTCAGCATCGTACTCAAAGAACTCCTCCACCACCACGTCTGGAAGACAGAAAAAAAGAAAAAAAAACACTGGTCAGATACACATTCTGGCATATATATATATATATTTATATAAAATGACATTCTTATGGGGATACATTTGAATTTCAGTGCAGAAATCTAAGCAAGAACACGCATTCAGAGATCATAGACCGTGTAGAATGGGTCAAGGCTTGGAACTAAGCTAATGGCAGCAAGCTCCTGTTCTCTTGTAGAGTAGGAGACAACATGCTACAACACTCTGGCCGAGACTAACCACTAAACACAGACAGGAAGGAGGAATGACACCACTATTCCTGTTCTGGGGATCATTTTAGTATCTCCGCGTCAGTTGAGCACAGGCGCTGTGTCACAGAATAACTCACACACTCACAAAAGAACAGTGTGTTCTACTGTAGTGTCTGTCCGGTCAGGGCTGGGTTAGGGTGGAACAACAGAAACGCAAGCCTGACAGTCAGAGAAGTTCTGTTCAAACAGTCCTGTCCTCCTACAGCCCAGCTCTAACAAAGAGCCTCTCAGCTGGCTCTGGGGGGCGCAGTGTGTCTAGCTTGTCTCTCTGTGTGTGTGTGTGTGTGTGTGTGTGTGTGTGTGTGTGTGTGTGTGTGTGTGTTTGTTTGTTTGTTTGTATCAGGCAGTCACCACATTCTTCCAGGGAAGTCCTCCCACGTGCTCAGAGCTGCTGTCTGCACATGGAGAGAGAACAGTCAACACAAAGACACAGAGGGAGAGAGACAGGAACAGCACAGAGAACATGGATCAGGGGAGGGGGCTGCAGCCAGCTGTAGGCTGAGACTGAGGGAGAGGGAGAGGGGGAAGTGATCTATACAGTGATCTGCTCTGCTCTGATAACCCTCTGCTCCCTCCCAGTGAAGTAGGCTAAAGGTAAAGCTCTGGCAGCAGGGGAAGAGAGAGGGGAAGATAGAGGGGAACAAAGGAGGGAGAATAAGGAGGGAAAGAGACAGAGATCCTCTGGTCCAGTGGGAGAGGCCAGAGAAAAATGGGACATGGCTGTGCTGGTGTCAGCTTGTTATTTTAGTGTGTGTATAGTGTGAGTATGTGTGTACAGTGAGTGTGTATTATGTAAGAGGTGGGGTTTATAAAGAGCAGACTGACTGCAGAGCAGCACACAGGTCTTATTATTAGAACTACTGCTGCTGTCCTGAGAGGAGCTGGAACGGAGCCCACTGATCAGCTGGGCTAGTACACATCCACCAGTGTCATGGGGTGTGGAAAACACCCCGCAGGGTGCTGGACTAGTACAGGGGAGGGGAGAGGGTGTGTGTGTGTGTAGTTAATAGATAATGTAGTCATGTTTAGGTCTGCTATATAGTGATATAGTACAAGAATACTGCTGTTGTTTTTTTAGGCCTCCGCTAGAAGATAAGCTGATTAACGCATGGGCTCTCTGGAAACACACACATATTCTCTCTCCTTCTGGACACACACACACACACTTTCTCTCCCTCTCTGCTAAATCTCCAGGTTCCCACACTAGTCTAGAGAAACAGATGTAAATGTTATAAGAAAAATAAATTGAACGGATGAAACTGAAGCACTGAGAAGGGAGATCGTGTGTGTGTGTGTGTACTTTTCCATTATCGTCAATAGGCTACTATCAGTTCAGTTGTATTACAATTCTCCTCTGTTCCAAACCAAGGCCAGATCATCATGAACCCTCCACTGGTCATCAATACCTGGTTGACCTCTGGTTAGTCTAGTAGGGACAGTATCTAACCTGGAGGAGAGGTGTTGTGTGACTACTACCTAGTGTGCCATCTGTGGTCTGATGGGGGTATACAGTTCCTACACTCACACCCTCCCTCCAGCCCTGCCTCTTTCTCTCCGAGTCTCTCCCTCTCTCGCACACACACACACATACACTTTCAGATTACATTTATGAAACACACACAGGGTCCGTATTAAACACACACACAGTGAGTCAATATATTAGTGGTGGTAGACCATAGTGGGATATTACAGACAGCTTCTCCATGGTACATCTGATTACTGTTACAGCAGGGCAGGCCCCTCTGGGATAAATATAACTACCCTACAACAACTACCCAACACTAACCATAACCCTCACTAACACCAACCAACCAAACTCGGCTAGCCGAACTGAACGAGTGTGCTCGCATACTCCCTTAAAAATACCTTTGCTTGAAATATGAGGGGGAAAAAAGCAGCAATAGTACCGTGTCCATTTTGAGACACCGTAGCCAGTATATGCTTCCTCAAAATAGTCAGAATTAATCTAAAATAACTCAAGAAATCGGTCATTCATTTTGACGTTTTTGCCGAGGAGACCTTAGGTGCTGAATTTTACATCTAACTAAGATGTTTGGTGCAGTATTTCTCAATGAAAAAATGTGCATGAAAACGAGTAGTCTCTTGTTGAATGACAACAAAGTCTTTATTGAAGAACCCTATTGTTGACCAATCACTGACGAAGGGGCGTAGACTTTGGCACCGAACTTCGGCTTGCCTTTAGAAAATATTACGTGTGCCGAACAACCAAATAAAACGAATTGAAGTCCAAAATGAACAAAACCATCACAAAATATCGTCATATTATATGCACAAACTCTTCCAAACTGTTCCGGCTGGGAAGCATGCGGACTCCTGGGGGCATCATAGTGGCTGTTGCCAATTGCGCAGCCTTCTACCAACATCTTTAAAGGCCTTCCTCTTGGCCGCAAAAATGAATTTTTATTTTACATTGTTAGATCACAAAGATGATCTCATATAAAAATATATAGCTTCATTATATTTTCTACATATTTTATACATGTCTTTAGTCATTTAAGTTTTGGACTGAAAACGTTTTAGCATCCCGAAAATGTTAAACATTTATAAAATAATACATAATCATATTTTTTGGGAGCGTCGGCAACACAACGATAGCAGTGGTGGCATGCCGCTGCTAAATGAATATAGGGGAAACATTGAAAACACACACACACCTAGCGTTGCACATTTTGGGGAATATTCAGAGGTGGAATTAATAGGAAAACATGGGAATTAACAGAAACATAAAAATTAAGATTAATACCATTTAATGTAGATGTTTTTTGCATTGGCTATATTTACCATATCATATGGAGACAGAAACATAAACCTTTTACCTTATAAGTAGACATAATTGCAAATGATTAAATCCTTCCAATATAATTAATTTTTTTAAACAACTTAGTTACGAATTTAACTTTAATTAAATGAGTTGACTCTTCACATGGGATGATTTCACTGAACAACAAAAGGGAATATTGAATGAACCCCAATGATCCATCGCATCTCCCAAAAACGTTTTCAACATACATCTGTAAAATGATAGTCTAGAAACTAAAGCTTTGGTTGTCTTCCTCTCAGGCTTCCATGTCTTTACCCTGGACCTCCTCAATGTCCACCTCTTGAACATCAGACTCTGAAGCCTCATCTTCACTGTCACTTTCCAACCTTGTTGGGGACGGCTCGTTGTCAGGCTCAAAAAGCCTCAAATTTGCTCGGATGGCAACCAATTTTTCAACCCTTGTATTGGTCAGCCTGTTGCGTGCTTTGGTGTGTGTATTCCCAAACAAGGACCAGTTGCGCTCTGAGGCGGCTGATGTTGGTGGGATTTGGAGGATGATGGAGGCAACAGGGGAAAGAGCCTCAGATTCACAAAGTCCCTTCCACCAGGTGGCTGATGAGATATGTTGGCACGACTACCATATTGCATCTCCATCCCAAAGCCCTTGCTTGGAAGTGTACTTCACCAGACTGCCAAGAACCTTGCCCTCATCCAGGCCAAGGTAGTAATGACATCATAGGCCTTGTTGATCTCTGCACCAGACAGGATGCTCTTGCCAGCATAATTGGGGTCCAACATGTACGCTGCAGCGTGTATGGGCTTCAGGCAGAAGTCTTCACGCTTTTTGATGTATTTCAGACCTACAGTTTCCTCTGCTTGGAGCAACAGCGAAGTGGGCAGGGCAGTACGGATTTCTTCTCTTACATCTGCAAGCAGAGTCTGAACATCAGACAGGATGGCATTGTCTCCCTCAATCCGTGCAATGGCTACTGCTATAGGTTTCAGGAGTTTCAGGCTGCTTACCACTCTCCCAAATACATCATCCAGGAGGATCCTCTTGATGGGGCTGTCCATATCAGCAGACTGATATGGCAATTTCTTGGAGAGACTCCTTCCCTTCCAGGAGACTGTCAAACATGATGACAACACCACCCCAACGGGTGTTGCTGGGCAGCTTCAATATGGTGCTCTTATTCTTCTCACTTTGCTTGGTGAGGTAGATTGCTGCTATACCTTGATGACCCTTCACATACCTAAGAATTTCCTTTGCTCTCTTGTAGAGTGTATCCATTGTTTTCAGTGCCTTCTGTGGTCCAAGGTCATTGATGACTGCCTTCAGCACATCTGCAATGTAGAGACCGGTGTGTCTGTTGTCCCGTGTCTGTGCTCTTGTAGAATACTGGTTGAGGGGTGGAGATGTAGTTAATTATTCCTTGCCCACAAACATTCGGCCACCCATCAGAGATGATTGCAATACTGTCTGCTTTCTCTACGATTTGCTTGACCTTCACTTGAACTCTGTTGAACTCGGCATCCAGCAAACTAGTAGATAAAGCATGTCTGGTTGGAGGGGTGTATGCTGGGCGAAGAACATTCAGACATCTTTTCCAATACACATTGCATGTGAGCATCAGAGGTGAACCAGTTGCATACACAGCTCGAGCAAGACATTCATCAGCATTTCTCTGACTACGTTCCTCCATTGAGTCCAAAAAACTTCTGATTCCAGGAGGACCATGAGCTGTTGCTATCTATTTTCACCTCAAATAGAAGTAGACAGACTTTTGTCAGAGGTTTCTTGTTGTGAGCGCTGAGGGAACTTTATGCACTTGGCCAGATGATTCTGTATCTTAAACACACTTTGCTGTAGGCTACTATTTACTAGAAAAAAATAATGTATGCCATATAAAATATATTCACCCCACCCAATCTTGTAATCAAAACTTACCAGAAAGCATGTAGTCCTTGGCTCAGATAGTGTAGTAGTGCGGGCTCAATAGCATCGCATTAGTGTGCAAGATCTTGAGAATCAGCTGTACATGTGATGGAAGTGTGCACTGCACATGTGATGGAAGAATGCACTGTGCATGCAGAGGGTTGCAATTCCATTGTATTGGGGATAGTTTAACCAAAATATGCCACAAGACCTAGAATTGCCTTATGTGTATCCCACAAAAAACGTTAACTGTTATAAGCTAAAAAAAAAATGATGAATTTAAGCAAAATTCCCACATTTCCTAGGCTTAACTTCCCATGGAAAATATGGGGGAAAATTCTGGAAATTTACCGGAAAGTATACGACCCTTTGGAACTCTACAACACCACCAGCTAACACACCTCAACACACACCAGCGAACACACACAGACCTGAGGCTCCTCTCATCTGGTCATAGTGCACATCTATTTTGCATGGGGACAAAGGGTTGCCACGGCAACACACAGATCATGTTAATGTCCCGTCACAGGGATACTGTGTGTGCTGGAATGAGCTGGGGCTGTGTGTGAGCATCTGTGTATTTGTTTCCAGTGGCACGTGAGTCACATATGTGTGACTCACCTATGACATGTCAATCTGTCACTGTGTGTGTGTGTGTGTGTGTGTGTGTGTGTGTGTGTGTGTGTGTGTGTGTGTGTGTTTACACAGACTCTGTTCTCCATGAGGTCTAATCTGTGCCTCAGACTGAAACAGACAGCAGTCCAGCCCACTCTACAGGAGCTCTGATTTAAGTTACAAAAACACTAAATAGCCTACACTGTAGTGGCAAGCAAACAGAAAAGTGTTGTCAAAACAAAGATACAGTTTCCTGTCCCATGCGATGTTGGCCTGCCCTGAAATCACATGCAGGAACAATAAAGAGAGAAGGAGTTTGAAGTTAAGCCATGTTCAACTTTACAGTTTCCTGAGAGCCCTCTCTTTGTTCCCTCCATCTACGCCCCCCCCCCTAACCCCCACCCACCCGCTCACTCTCTCTTTACACAAAGGGGCAGATTCACAGCACACATAGCAACACACATAGCTGCCTTCTGATTGGCTTAGAGGGTTGGGTACAGTTTTTCCTTCTGCTCCTGTGAACTCAGCTGCTCTGGCTGCTATTGTCTGGATCGCTCAAACACACCAGGCCCAACGGACACACACATCTCAAACCCTCATTACTAGCTGCTGAAACAGAAGGGCTTTCACAGAAACACACAGCAGATGAAGCTTTAACTTGAGCCCAACCATTAACTTAAAAACACTACCTCTAGTGACGAGTATAACGAGAGCATTCTGCCTAGCTAAAGCTTTTAATCATGATCCTGTGTGGACTGGGGTCAGCTCTGAAGGCCTGGGACATGTTTACCATTACAGGGGACCCTGAGCAGAGTAGCCCTGATTATGACCTCACTAGGCTGGGTGTATAGGCCAGTGCTTTCTCTCTGCAGAAGCCCACTTTGTCCCACTAATACTGATTACATAACTAGCAGAGAGCCCGGCACAGCACAGGGTAGGATTGCGGGGTAGTGTGTATCCACTATGGCCTCCACAGCGGACTCTGAGCACCACTACACTCTACTACTCTATAAACTGATATAAACTGATTGTCTGTGCTCTGCCCGTTAACCTAGGTTCTGAGGAGTTTACAGCCCCCCCCCCCCCATCAGCCACACTTCAGATTGTGTGTGTGTGTTTTGCACACTCAGCAGGTCTCTCCTGAGCCGGGTCTATCTGGCCTTGGTTGAACGTGGGCATGCACGTGCGCACCCACAAACACACACCTCTGACCTACAGCTCTCAGGAGATTACATTTCTGACACAGAGGACAAATTGAGCAACGTCAATAATGCTCCAAGTGGAAAGTGTGGCAGTCAGACTTTTTAAAGTGCTGAAATGAACTGGCCAGCCAGGGCCTAGGCCTAATATTATATATATATAATATTATATATATATATATATATATATATATATATATATATATATATATATATATATATATATATCTGTATGACTGACTGACCATGCCAGATCATGGGTGGTTCTTCTCCGCTATAGAAAGAGGTTAGACGACTGACAACTCTGACATGTCAATCTATCTGGCTATGAAAAGCCAACTGACATTAACTCCCAAGGTGTTGACCTCTTGCGCCCTCTACAACCACTGTGATTATTATTTGACCCTGCTGGTTTTCTATGAACGTTTGAACATCTTGAAGAACAATCTGGACTTAATGGCCATGTACTCTTATAATCTCCACCCAGCACAGCCAAAAGAGGACTGGTCACCCCTCAGAGCCTGGTTCCTCTAGGTTTCTTACTAGGTTCCTGCCTTTCTAGATAGTTTTTCCTAGCCACTGTGCCTCTACATCTGTATTGCTTGCTCTCTGGTGTTTTAGGCTTGGTTTCTATATAAGCACTTTGTGACAACTGCTGTTGTAAAAAGGGCTCTATAAAAACATGTGATTGAATTTGATTGATATATGTCTATCTAGACTGGTGGCCACTTGCAAAACCAGTTGTGCTTTAACCAATTCCTCTGTTGCTGGTAATCGTGTACAGGCCAGTGTTAAGATACAGGCCAGAGGCTACTGATACATTGTCTATGCTCCACAATGTATTCAATGGATCAAACCTACATATTGTGTTTCAATAGACAGCTCTCTTTCCAGATGCCTTTAAACAGCGACACAGCACAGGCAGATCAATCATCTGGGTAGGACTATGTTGGCCTTGTTACTAAAATAAAACAACAGAACAAGCAGCCAGCTGACTAACCATGTGGGAGTTCATCTCAGATATAGCATCAGCATGTGAGTGAGAGAAGGCAGCCATGCATGGTGGTGGGCGGCCATGTTTAGAACAGTAAAGCTGTTAGCTGACTGTTTTTTGGGAGGTGTGTTGTTGCCCAAGAGGACTCTGACCCAGCAAGGGAACTCTACTCAGCTCCAACTATGGGATGTGTGTGAAATTGTCAATAGTCTGTTACTTAACTGTTTCTTTCCTCGTCTCCTCTAAAGTGGTTTCCTCATCTTGTCCCCTCTTCTTGATATGCACTGATCTGATTCTGAACACAGACAGGCTTGGACAGCAATATTTTAGATCGATTTGGCCAGGTCTTTAACATCAGTGAGGAAGGTGACAGAAGAGGAAGCCAATGTAGACTATTGACATGCAGCCCATATCACAGAGCATTATATATGGGCCAGGGCAGGCATAGAGAGTGGTCCGCTCTGCTAATCCTTCCCCCTGCCAGGAGAAAACTGAGCGGGCCAGATGGTTCCTACTGTTACTGCTGAGCTGGCTGCCGGTTGGCTGAACGCAACCATGGGGGAGGAGCCACAGGGGCGCAGGAGGTGACAGCACACAGGAGCTGATGATGTCACTAACACAGAACCGGTCGGGTCAGCACACTTACGTCCCGTGTTGGTTCTAAGCCAGAACAACCACTGAGCCAGAGTTAGAGTGTGTGCCAGGCGTGAGCCCGAGCGACCACTGAGCTTGTGTGTGTGAGCGTAAGCCTATGTGTGTGTGTGTACACGTGTGTGTGTCAGGCAGGCGTGAGCCAGATAAGACCCCCCCAGTTACATAAGAGCATTACTGGGAGGACTGGTTGGAGCCGAATCACATGCTGAACTGGAACTGAACTAAAGGAACCTGTCAGAGCCCTTTTGTGTTAAAAAATTACATACTGCACCTTTAATAATAACAGGTTTCTTATTATTGACAAAAGGTATGTTTTGGTTGCCCAGAGGTCTACAAAGACAGTTAGCGTATGACACATCCAGCACTTCAAAACACAAGATAGGCCTACGCCCCAGTGATCAGATGTGAATGACCCTTTCTGTGAGAACAAAACACCTGTCCTGTTGAACCCGCCTGTGTGTATGGTGAACAACAAAACACCTGTTGTAGGTGAATCGCTGCAAGAAGGGGAGGTTGGCATAAGTCAGATTGACTATCTGTGATTGTTCGGCCTGGCTGTCTGTGCTCTACTGGCTGTTCTGGGCCTTGAGGGATGGGCTAAGGGGGGTAATCTGTCTGAGGGGTGTGGACGTCCCCTGAGATGCCTTGTTAGACCTCCAACAGGAAACAACTCCAAACACAACAAAACTCTGGTTCAAAGGCATGTTCCAGTAGACCTTTATGTAAAGAAAGCGTTGATATGCCTTTAGTGAACCATGACTCATTGTGTGTGTGTGACATCCGACTGTTTCCTTCCTCTTTTGTGACTGTTCTGCCATGGCTCTTTATGAGACCTGTTACAGCTGTGTGTGTGTAAGTA
The DNA here is from genome assembly GCA_023634145.1 of Thymallus thymallus. Taxonomy (NCBI): domain Eukaryota; kingdom Metazoa; phylum Chordata; class Actinopteri; order Salmoniformes; family Salmonidae; genus Thymallus; species Thymallus thymallus. Next base: position 23,926,785 of record CM042381.1, read on the forward strand.
GGTGTGTAAATATGTGGGTTGGTTCTTCTATCGTTGCCAAGGGGTGCACGTTTTGGTTTTTGCCCTAGCACTATACAGATGATTCCAATAATCATCCGATTGTGTACTCTTTCTCAGCCAGCACAGGGGCCTGAGCCACAGCACTGGCCTACATGTTGAACAACAAGTCAGTCAGATGACTTCACTTAGCACTGAGCTAAACACGGCACTGTGATGGCTCCCTTTCCCTTTCTCACACACACGGTTGCAATCTAAAGTTGAAGAAAAAGTGCTTGTGAATCAGAATTTGTATAACAAGTAAAGCATTTTCTTTAAAACAGAAAACGTTCTCTCCGTTTATATTGTGGGTGTGTGAATCAAGACAGGGTAAACCCACTGGGTTAAAGCCTAGAGAAACTAACTCCTCTCACTAGTCCAGTGGAGGCTAGAAGGCTCAGTAAACACCTTCCTCGCTAGGGAGATGACAGAGGAGAGATGGGGTCTGGGAGGAGGAGGAGGATAAGACAGGAAACGAGAGGAGAACAGGATCAGGACAAACGGAGGAGAGAGAGATAGTGTCAGAGGAGTACAGGGAGGGCAGTCTGTCTGTCTGCTTCTTCCACCAGAGGAACAGTATGTCCCATAATAACAATAGAAGAGCGGGAGCATTGGCTGGCCTGTCATATGGGAACTGCTCCAGAGCAGCTTCTATTGCAATTAGACATTATTAATAGAACCACCATGACAGACCGACAGGGAGGCAACAGCATCTATATGAGGGGGAAGGGAAAGAAAGAGTTGCGTCCCGACTGGCTCAGTTGGTAGAGCATGGCACTTGCAACGCCAGCGTTGTTGGTTCGATTCCCACGGCGGACCAGTACGAACAAATATGAAAATGTATGCACTCACTACTGTACGCCAATGGATAAGACCACCTGCTAAATTGCTAAAATGTAAATGTAATCCAACTGATAAAGCAGGAAAGGCCGTATCTGTCTCTCTAGCGCAGTAAAAGTGTGTGTAGTTGTTTACAATTGGCCACGCAAAAAATAAATAATAATCTGCAGTGTGATTTAATTACTATATGTATAGTATGTGTGTTTAGCACATCCATATGCCAGAGCTATGAACTCTGGGTTATTTATAAAGGTAAAGCCAGAGCCAGTGTGTTCAAGCCAGGGAGGCATGGCAGGGGTTAAATCTTAGCCTTGTGGTGTTGGAGGACATGTTTACACCCTGACATTGGGAAGGGAGTCATGTTACAGTACAGTGTCAGTAGGCTGTAGTATGTGCTGTAGGACACTAATGGTGTGGGGTATGTTGTGTAGTAGGAAAAACTATCTGATTGGGCTTCCTTTGTCTGACAGTGTTTGCTGTGGACCACATCAAACCTCTGTGCAATAGTTACAGGCCTTGCCTATTGTCTGACTAGTGACAACAGGTCCCAGTACAGAAGAGACAGGCTTATTGTCTTACTACAGATCTCAGAACAGAAGATAAAGACAGGAATATTGTCTTAACAGGCCTCAGAACAGTAGACAGAGACAGGCCTATTGTTTCACTCCGTGTTTAGTGGTAACCAAAACACACAGACGCTGAATGTCTTCTGATTGACTGTAATGTGATAAAGCCAAAGAGTATCAGCTAGCTGCTCTGAGCTCCAACAAGCTGCTGTTATGTTGTTGTCCCTATAAGAATCATAACCAACCTTGGATTAATGACAAGCGTGTTGAAGCAACTAGACTATGTCCAAGCAGGCAGACTATGTCCAAGCAGGCAGACTATGTCCAAGCAGGCAGACTATGTCCAAGCAGGCAGACTATGTCCAAGCAGGCAGACTATGTCCAAGCAGGCAGACTATGTCCAAGCAGGCAGACTATGTCCAAGCAGGCAGACTATGTCCAAGCAGGCAGACTATGTCCAAGCAGGCAGACTATGTCCAAGCAGGCAGACTATGTCCAAGCAGGCAGACTATGTCCAAGCAGGCAGACTATGTCCAAGCAGGCAGACTATGTCCAAGCAGGCAGACTATGTCCAAGCAGGCAGACAGGGGCATACAATACAGTCCATGTATTACTAATAGAGCTGGCATTACAGACCACTGCTACTGCATTACCCTGATACTAATAGAGCTGGCATTGCAGACCACTGCTGCTGCATAACCCTGATATGAAAACAAACAAAGCTGGCTGCCCAGCAGGCTTCCTGTTAATCATACATCATGTAAACACACAGACAGTACAGTAGGCAGAGAGAAGATCGAAGTATCTGATCATGGGGATGATTCAGGGTCACAGTGAAGATGTTCAGTTCAAACAAAGGGCTTTGAGCATTGCAGCATTCCCATAGCAGAAACTGACAGAATAATGCAGAGCTCTCTGGCACACAAAGGAAGCTACAGATGTTTTATCATGTAGGTGTGCGGTGGTGAGTTTTGTTCCCCAACAACTGCTTTTTGACATAAATGACATTGCGTGGTTATAATTGAACCATTGCTCAGATATATGTAGCTATATTGTTTACCTATCCATTGTGTAGTTTGGCAGTCAGAATGTCCTAATTTCCATGGCCTCACTGGCCTGCCTGGCTGGATCAGGTTGAATTTGTTTTCAACACAGGCAGGCAGCAAGCAAGTTAACCAGCTGTTACATTCCTCCCCTTCTTCTGGGGGACTGCCTGGCTGGCTACATTCTGCTGGTCCAACAACACACACAGGCTAACGATGGATCATGTCAATCTGATCATCATGACCCTATTAGTACTGCAATGATGGGCGCCGTAGTGTAGGCTCACAAAGACGCACACCAAGAACAGTATAGATACTGTTAGTTGGCATGGAATAAATCCGCGTAGATCAGCTTACCTCGCTCTGGTTTCATGTTAGCCAGTGTCATCTGGATCCCTCTGAGAATCTGGCAACCTCTTCTGTTTGTCTGAAGACTCCCGTCCACACAGAAATATACTGCTGTGTGTCTGACTGTGTGGATCCAAATCGTCCAAAAGAGTTCTGACTTATTGCATTAAGCAACAATACCAGCTGGGTAGACTGTATGCTGCCAATCGCCCCCTACCCGACAAAGCAACGCTTTGGTACCTAACTGATAATGTACAGGTCCATCGAGTTGCGCTGTTAAGTGGCCAACGAACAGTTGATCTAGCTAGCTAAATCTGACCGTCAAACGTTAGATTAGCTCCGAGCTATTAGTTTGTCAACCACCTACTAGTTAGCCAACAAGGCATTTGAGCTGACAACCTGACTGTCTACCCCCCCAAAATAAACGTCTCAAATTCCACCACCAAAACCACATCAGTAGTCCCGTCACGAAGCATCTCTCTTCTTTCAGCTTGCTGTACTACTGTAACATCACCTTCTTGGCTTAGCTAACGTGGCTTTAGCTAGCTGACCAAACAACACAACACACAGGCATCTGATCTGATGACGACCATCTCAAACAAACACCCCAACCCCCACGCGCAGGTAGCGAGTGATCCACCTCAGCTAACAATGGGCTCGAGTTAGAGGACAGACCCCGTTCAACGGATCTTTCTGAAAAACAGCCAACATTAGCTAGGTAGCTAAACGTTGTGTTGTCCAGAAGCATCGGCTCCACCTGTCCTCTTGAAACATAGTGAGGTAAAGTTGCCACGTCCCTTGTCAGTTACCTAGTTATGATTGACTAGTTCTCTCATATCAAAAGTTTGTCAGAAAACAAGCTGACCATCTATTTCCCAACTCGTCTCAGTGGCTAGCGAGCTTTTTTTTCCTCCTCCAAAACAACGCTTCGCTGGCTAGACAACTTCGTCCAAATCGATAACACAGTACAGGAGCATACCATTTGCAACGAAACTATTGTGTTCTCTTTCTTATCCATGAACTCGCGTGTGTGTGTGCTCTCGCTCTCTCACCCTTCCCCTTTCTCTAGCAATGTCCCCTTGTCAAAACAGATCAGCGCAGTCTTTTCTAAGTCACGTGTCCCAACAACAGCTAGACCACTTTCCTGTATCAGCCCTCGAGTGAACCTGCTGCGACAGCAACCGTGATCTAGAAACTTTTTGGGTTACAGTTTGATAGTGTCAAGATGACAACAAATACCATACAGTAAAACATGGTTCAAATTAACAATATAACTCTATGTTAGGGTACCTCAGCCCTGGCCAGGGTTGGTAATTTGTAGCGGGACGGCCACTGCTCTGCTTTGATTGGATGGCGAATTGAATGCGCGTTCGCGTCTGCACGT
>CM042381.1:23931201-24003701 GCA_023634145.1 Thymallus thymallus
GCAAAGGCGATGTGTCGCGCTGCATGAGGCAAATGGTGGTCACACCAGATACGGACTGGTTTTCTAATCCACGCCCCTACCGTTTTTTGTGTGTGTCTGTATGTACTGTAGGTGTGTCTCACCATGTATGGCGAGGGTGCGTTGTCTTCAGAGACGCTGTAGAAGGAGACGTCGACGGGGAAGGTCATGTGACTGGGGCAGAAGGTTCCGGAGGCGCCCACATCGGCTGTGAAACCCTCCACCGACCCCAATGGCTCCAGGCGGTAGTTCAACACACACTCCTGTAACACACACACGCTTTAGGTCATACAATGCATGTACACTTATGTGATGTGTGTGTGTGTGTGTGTCTGTATGTATGTATGTGTGGTGTGCATGTGTATGCATGAGTGTGGTGTGTGTGTGGTGTGTGTGTGTGTCGTACCTCAAAGTTGCCCAGTAGACTGAGGCTGGCAGGAGGAGCGCTGGCACTGAACAGCGGCTGAGGTTCCTCTGAGTCCTCCTCTCTCTTCACACACACTCTGCACAACAGAACACACAGTACAGGGTTAAAAACGGGTTAACACACACACGCACTGATTGATTGGTCGATTGATTCATTTGTTGAATCATGTGAGTTAGAGATGGCCTGCAGACCCTACAACCCTCGGATGATTTGGACATGATGCACAAAATATGCTAATATCGGTCCCATTACTTGAATGGGATTTGTGCCACAAATGCTAAAATATTAGTATTTGGAAACAGTGCCAGGGAAGCTAAACCAAAGCATGGATTGCTGTCATGTAGTCTAAATCTGAATTTATGATTCAACATGACTAATACTGTATATTCAAACACAATCAAACCTTAATCAGCCATGTATGTAGAAGCATCATCCCCTAATCCACACAGTAACCCAGCGGCCAGATCAGAGCAGAGCAGGGCCTCTGACTGTAGAGCTGTGTACAGCTGCCATTTTGAGCTGCGCCTCAGTGTCAGTCCAGTAGCAACAGTACTAGCAATACAGCTCCAGCACAGCAGGTGGCAGTCTTTATTTATTTTTATTTAACCTTTATTTAACTAGGCAAGTCAGTTAAGAACAAATTCTTAATTACAATGATGGCCTAGGAACAGTGGGTTAACTGCCTTGTTCAGGGGCAGAACGACAGATTTTTACCTTGTCAGCTCGGGGATTCGATCCAGCAACCTTTCAGTTACGGGCCCAACGCTCTAACCACACAAGGATAGTACAGAGCTACAGTACAGGCCTGGACTGATTGACCACCAGAAGGCTCACTCTCTATCGAACTTCTAAGTGGTAGCAATTGAGTTTGAAGACAAGGTTATTAAAGACCTAACTCTGACAGTCTGACCATGGGTCTATGTGTGTTCACGATGAGTCTAAATGTGTGTGATCAGTACCTCTTCCCTGCAGTCCAGGGCAGTCCTTTACAGCTTGTCAGAGAAGAGTCCAGGTCAAAGTAACCAGTCTGAGTTCTCCTCTGAGGAACCTGAGAGATGTAATCACACACATGTAATAATACAACACAACACACACAACTGTACACAACTGTATTGACAACATATACATCAAAACACCCAATTTAAACACTATAGCATGACAACACACACGTTTATAATAATAACCACATGAAAACACACAACTTAAAAATTATTACATTTTTGTGATAAACCTAGTCAGCATCAACAGGAGTTTCGTCAGAGTATTCATTCTATTGAGGAGAAGATGAGTCATGTGGCTCCGCACCCTGACTGACTGTGTGTGTGTGTGTGTGTGTGTGTGTGTCTTACAGGGCTGGAAAGCAGGGGCAGGCCGGTACAGGGGTGGAAGGCCTTGGTGAGGGTGGAGTCCAGAGAGTGACGGTTGTGTTTCCTCCAACTGTTACACGGTCTCAGGGGCGAGGGAGAATGCTACGTAAAAAAAAAAAAACACACACACTGGCTTTAATTCTCAACAACATTTTTAGACAAATGCAAAATACACTATTTCAAAGATTCTTTCTCAAAATTATATCTCTTTGTACTGTTAATACCAAAAGTGGTAATATCCTTTTTCACAGAGGCCGGTTATTTTATTGAAGTTTCTTTGTGTTGGACAAAACAAGCCACATGTATGATATTCAACATATACTGCAGTGTGTGGTGATTTGCTGGTCTATAGGGACACTCCACTCACCAGGACAGTGTTGGGCTCTGTGCCGGAGGGTCTGGTAGCAGGACTGGGGGGGCTGGAGGACTTGGAGCCTGGGGGGGCCTGGTTCTCATCCTGGAGACCAGAGGGCTGGGTTCGAGGGCTGCCCTGAGTCTGTGAGGGCTGAGTTCGAGACACACTCTGGGTCTGGTTGTGAGTCAGAGGTTTGATGTGGTTCTGGATGAGAGCAGTGGTCTGGGTGTGGGTGAGCTTGGTGGTCAAGGTATGTGCAGTGGTCTGGGTCAGGGTGGTGGTCTGGGTCACTGTCAAGGTCTGGACGGTCCTCAGGATGTTGTCTTTAGGTGAGGAGGGTCTGGGCTCCTCTTGGGAGCGTGTAGGGTGTAAACTCTTTGAGGTCTTGGCCCTGGGACTCTTGGGGCTGAGTAGTGGAGAGGCCTGAGACTGGGGCTGGGGTAGAGGCCGTGGGATGACTAGAGGAGAGGCCTGAGACTGGGGCTGGGGTAGAGGCCGTGGGATGACTAGAGGAGAGGCCTGAGACTGGGGTAGAGGCCGTGGGATGACTAGAGGAGAGGCCTGAGACTGGGGCTGGGGTAGAGGCCGTGGGATGACTAGAGGAGAGGCCTGAGACTGGGGCTGGGGTAGAGGCCGTGGGATGACTAGAGGAGAGGCCTGAGACTGGGGCTGGGGTAGAGGCCGTGGGATGACTAGAGGAGAGGCCTGAGACTGGGGCTGGGGTAGAGGCCGTGGGATGACTAGAGGAGAGGCCTGAGACTGGGGCTGGGGTAGAGGCCGTGGGATGACTAGAGGAGAGGCCTGAGACTGGGGCTGGGGTAGAGGCCGTGGGATGACTAGAGGAGAGGCCTGAGACTGGGGCTGGATTTGGGGTTGGAGGTTGACCTGCGGGTCTTCAAGTGTTGAACAGCCATTCTGGGCAGCTGTGTGTGTGAGAGTGTGTGTGTCATGGTGTGTGCCATTGCTGTGGCCACTGCTATGACTGTAGCCGGCTCTGTGTGTGGTGTGTGTGTCCGTGTGGAGCGTGTGTGTGCTGTGCGTATGTGGTGTGTGTAGCGGGCTGCTGCTGCGGCTTTGTTTTGGGGACAGAGAGGGGACAGACAGTCTGTCCTGAATCAGTCTGGTAATGTCCTGAACAGCATGGGACAAGAGACTACTGTCTCTCTCTCGCTGTCGGTCTCTCAATGCCTCTCGGTCTCTCTGTGTGTCTCTTTCTCTCTGTGTCTCCAGGTCTCTCAGTGTCTCCCTAACTCTGTCTCTCAGTGTCTCTCCGTCTCTGTCCTCTGTGAGTCTCAGTCTGCGGCAGGTAACAGGTTTCGGGGACAGCGTCTCCCTGATAATAGCCGCTACGTCGCCAATGGGTGTGTCGAAAGGGGAGGGCCGGGCGTGCTCAGTAGGCGGAGCTCCCTCTGGCTCTTTGGTCTTGCTGAGCGTGGTGTTGTCAAGGTAACTACCCCGGTCAGGGGTCTTCGTGGGGGTGTCGGGGGTGAAGAGGGCAGGGGGGAGGTGGGGGGCGGTCGGGTCGCAGAAGTTGAGGCGCTGAGCAATGCGGGCGATGACTTCCTGTCTCTCCTGGAGCAGCGAGCCAATCAGAGGGTTGGTCTCAGAGGAGGAGGGTCTGGGGGAGGGGCACCGCGGTGGCTCTGCCAATGAGTAACTCTTAAAGGCCCAGAGGGCTTCAGCGCCACGCCCCTTGGAGCTCTCGGCCTCATTAACAGCCGTCCCATAATCCTCAGCGGTGTGTGTGATGTCATCGGAGGGATCGGTGGTGAGGGCATAGAGCCACCTGACAGCCTTTCCCCCGGGGGAGGACAGCTTCCTGTGGGAGCGGGGGGAGGGCCGGGGGGAGAGGGGGAGGTGGTAGGGGGATGATGTCTGCCCCTTATTGACCTGGGGGAGATCTGATCCATTCTGGCTAGAATGACCAAGGCTGTCTGGGGCATCCTGGCCAGAGAAAGGCAGAGTCACTCTGTTGTGGCTCTCTTTAGAGTTATGGCTCCTCTCGTACAGAGGCGGGTTAGTGTTAGGGTTCAGGCCTGGGTTAAGGCTAGGTGTCTTGCTGTAGAGGTTAGGACTGAGGTTGGGCTTAAGGCTGGGGGTCCTGCTGTAGAGTGGGGCCAGGGGCAGGCCGGTGTGTATGCTACAGGCCAGGGTGGGGTAGGTGGGCTGACGGGGGAGTGACTGGACCCTGAGCCTCAGGGCAACACTCTGGGACACGTTAGGGACAGGGAACAGGTGCTCCGCTGGGGGCTGGGAGAACTGACACACACACTCCTCATCTGCTGCACTGATCCTGCGGGACAGAAACACACACACACATAGGCTCATAACTTGTCATCACATCAGATGATTTAGTTAATTTTGGATAGCATTTCATGATCAACATTCAGTAACAATATAGGAAAATAATGGGGAAGTTGTTAAGATGTTGTTAGTGTGTTCTTGTGTGTGTGTGTGTGTGTTACCTATAGAGGATGTTTCGGGGTACAATGCCGTGAGAAGCGCTGAGCCAGGCACTGAGCTGAGAGAAGAACACGTAGGAACGAACAGCCAACAGCAGAGTCTTCTCCTCTATAAACCTATCACCGCTCCTAGAGACGGGGGAGGAGAGAGTCAGGCCTTTGCTTTAGCGAGCTAGTAACGGCTAAGGAAATTAGCATTAGCAACAGCGCCAATCCCACATTTTTTGGGGTCATGGTCAGTATTTGAAAGATATATACGTTTTATGTTTGATACAGCTGCAAAAGTGGAATATTCCAGTTTTTGCATGTGCCACTAGCTAAAACTAGTCCTGACAAAAAGTGTGTTGTGTGTACATAATGTCTTGGTACAGGCTGCAGGGTGTGTACATACTGTCGTGGTGCAGGGTGTGTGTGTACATAATGTCTTGGTACAGGCTGCAGGGTGTGAATGTATGTGTGTGTACGTAGTGTTTTGGTACAGGCTGCAGGGTGTATGTGTGTACATACTGTCAGGGTACAGGCTGCAGGGTGTATGTGTGTACATACTGTCTTGGTACAGGCTGCATTTGTGTACATACTGTCATGGTACAGGCTGCAGGGTGTATGTGTGTACATACGGTCTTGGTACAGGCTGCATGTGTGTACATACTGTCGTGGTACAGGCTGCAGAATCCATCGCTCCAGTAGCAGAGCGTCTTGTTTGATTGCCGGGTCACTGATGGGGTCACTAGGGGGACTCTCGTCTCCATAGCAACAGTCTGGCAGCAGCATCACCTCCACCATGATGGGAATACTGTTCCTCCACAACACACACACTTCCGAGCGCACACGCCGTGCCTGCACACACTTGAACACACACACACAGACCGGGGAGGTTAAGTGTCTGTGTATGTGGGTTAGCTGAGGCAGTGTGTTACTTGGGTATGGCAGTTATCTGTGTGTGTGTGGATGTTACCTGTGGCAGTTTGTCGCTGCACTCGTGCCTGTGTAGGGGCGGCAGGGTGGACTTTGCAGGGGGGCAATGTAGCCCCTCGGTGCGACCCTTCACAGAACATTCTGGTGTCCGTCCCTCAGTGATCAACAGTGTCAGGAACACCAGGAAGTCCTCAGCATCGTACTCAAAGAACTCCTCCACCACCACGTCTGGAAGACAGAAAAAAAGAAAAAAAAACACTGGTCAGATACACATTCTGGCATATATATATATATATTTATATAAAATGACATTCTTATGGGGATACATTTGAATTTCAGTGCAGAAATCTAAGCAAGAACACGCATTCAGAGATCATAGACCGTGTAGAATGGGTCAAGGCTTGGAACTAAGCTAATGGCAGCAAGCTCCTGTTCTCTTGTAGAGTAGGAGACAACATGCTACAACACTCTGGCCGAGACTAACCACTAAACACAGACAGGAAGGAGGAATGACACCACTATTCCTGTTCTGGGGATCATTTTAGTATCTCCGCGTCAGTTGAGCACAGGCGCTGTGTCACAGAATAACTCACACACTCACAAAAGAACAGTGTGTTCTACTGTAGTGTCTGTCCGGTCAGGGCTGGGTTAGGGTGGAACAACAGAAACGCAAGCCTGACAGTCAGAGAAGTTCTGTTCAAACAGTCCTGTCCTCCTACAGCCCAGCTCTAACAAAGAGCCTCTCAGCTGGCTCTGGGGGGCGCAGTGTGTCTAGCTTGTCTCTCTGTGTGTGTGTGTGTGTGTGTGTGTGTGTGTGTGTGTGTGTGTGTGTGTGTGTGTTTGTTTGTTTGTTTGTATCAGGCAGTCACCACATTCTTCCAGGGAAGTCCTCCCACGTGCTCAGAGCTGCTGTCTGCACATGGAGAGAGAACAGTCAACACAAAGACACAGAGGGAGAGAGACAGGAACAGCACAGAGAACATGGATCAGGGGAGGGGGCTGCAGCCAGCTGTAGGCTGAGACTGAGGGAGAGGGAGAGGGGGAAGTGATCTATACAGTGATCTGCTCTGCTCTGATAACCCTCTGCTCCCTCCCAGTGAAGTAGGCTAAAGGTAAAGCTCTGGCAGCAGGGGAAGAGAGAGGGGAAGATAGAGGGGAACAAAGGAGGGAGAATAAGGAGGGAAAGAGACAGAGATCCTCTGGTCCAGTGGGAGAGGCCAGAGAAAAATGGGACATGGCTGTGCTGGTGTCAGCTTGTTATTTTAGTGTGTGTATAGTGTGAGTATGTGTGTACAGTGAGTGTGTATTATGTAAGAGGTGGGGTTTATAAAGAGCAGACTGACTGCAGAGCAGCACACAGGTCTTATTATTAGAACTACTGCTGCTGTCCTGAGAGGAGCTGGAACGGAGCCCACTGATCAGCTGGGCTAGTACACATCCACCAGTGTCATGGGGTGTGGAAAACACCCCGCAGGGTGCTGGACTAGTACAGGGGAGGGGAGAGGGTGTGTGTGTGTGTAGTTAATAGATAATGTAGTCATGTTTAGGTCTGCTATATAGTGATATAGTACAAGAATACTGCTGTTGTTTTTTTAGGCCTCCGCTAGAAGATAAGCTGATTAACGCATGGGCTCTCTGGAAACACACACATATTCTCTCTCCTTCTGGACACACACACACACACTTTCTCTCCCTCTCTGCTAAATCTCCAGGTTCCCACACTAGTCTAGAGAAACAGATGTAAATGTTATAAGAAAAATAAATTGAACGGATGAAACTGAAGCACTGAGAAGGGAGATCGTGTGTGTGTGTGTGTACTTTTCCATTATCGTCAATAGGCTACTATCAGTTCAGTTGTATTACAATTCTCCTCTGTTCCAAACCAAGGCCAGATCATCATGAACCCTCCACTGGTCATCAATACCTGGTTGACCTCTGGTTAGTCTAGTAGGGACAGTATCTAACCTGGAGGAGAGGTGTTGTGTGACTACTACCTAGTGTGCCATCTGTGGTCTGATGGGGGTATACAGTTCCTACACTCACACCCTCCCTCCAGCCCTGCCTCTTTCTCTCCGAGTCTCTCCCTCTCTCGCACACACACACACATACACTTTCAGATTACATTTATGAAACACACACAGGGTCCGTATTAAACACACACACAGTGAGTCAATATATTAGTGGTGGTAGACCATAGTGGGATATTACAGACAGCTTCTCCATGGTACATCTGATTACTGTTACAGCAGGGCAGGCCCCTCTGGGATAAATATAACTACCCTACAACAACTACCCAACACTAACCATAACCCTCACTAACACCAACCAACCAAACTCGGCTAGCCGAACTGAACGAGTGTGCTCGCATACTCCCTTAAAAATACCTTTGCTTGAAATATGAGGGGGAAAAAAGCAGCAATAGTACCGTGTCCATTTTGAGACACCGTAGCCAGTATATGCTTCCTCAAAATAGTCAGAATTAATCTAAAATAACTCAAGAAATCGGTCATTCATTTTGACGTTTTTGCCGAGGAGACCTTAGGTGCTGAATTTTACATCTAACTAAGATGTTTGGTGCAGTATTTCTCAATGAAAAAATGTGCATGAAAACGAGTAGTCTCTTGTTGAATGACAACAAAGTCTTTATTGAAGAACCCTATTGTTGACCAATCACTGACGAAGGGGCGTAGACTTTGGCACCGAACTTCGGCTTGCCTTTAGAAAATATTACGTGTGCCGAACAACCAAATAAAACGAATTGAAGTCCAAAATGAACAAAACCATCACAAAATATCGTCATATTATATGCACAAACTCTTCCAAACTGTTCCGGCTGGGAAGCATGCGGACTCCTGGGGGCATCATAGTGGCTGTTGCCAATTGCGCAGCCTTCTACCAACATCTTTAAAGGCCTTCCTCTTGGCCGCAAAAATGAATTTTTATTTTACATTGTTAGATCACAAAGATGATCTCATATAAAAATATATAGCTTCATTATATTTTCTACATATTTTATACATGTCTTTAGTCATTTAAGTTTTGGACTGAAAACGTTTTAGCATCCCGAAAATGTTAAACATTTATAAAATAATACATAATCATATTTTTTGGGAGCGTCGGCAACACAACGATAGCAGTGGTGGCATGCCGCTGCTAAATGAATATAGGGGAAACATTGAAAACACACACACACCTAGCGTTGCACATTTTGGGGAATATTCAGAGGTGGAATTAATAGGAAAACATGGGAATTAACAGAAACATAAAAATTAAGATTAATACCATTTAATGTAGATGTTTTTTGCATTGGCTATATTTACCATATCATATGGAGACAGAAACATAAACCTTTTACCTTATAAGTAGACATAATTGCAAATGATTAAATCCTTCCAATATAATTAATTTTTTTAAACAACTTAGTTACGAATTTAACTTTAATTAAATGAGTTGACTCTTCACATGGGATGATTTCACTGAACAACAAAAGGGAATATTGAATGAACCCCAATGATCCATCGCATCTCCCAAAAACGTTTTCAACATACATCTGTAAAATGATAGTCTAGAAACTAAAGCTTTGGTTGTCTTCCTCTCAGGCTTCCATGTCTTTACCCTGGACCTCCTCAATGTCCACCTCTTGAACATCAGACTCTGAAGCCTCATCTTCACTGTCACTTTCCAACCTTGTTGGGGACGGCTCGTTGTCAGGCTCAAAAAGCCTCAAATTTGCTCGGATGGCAACCAATTTTTCAACCCTTGTATTGGTCAGCCTGTTGCGTGCTTTGGTGTGTGTATTCCCAAACAAGGACCAGTTGCGCTCTGAGGCGGCTGATGTTGGTGGGATTTGGAGGATGATGGAGGCAACAGGGGAAAGAGCCTCAGATTCACAAAGTCCCTTCCACCAGGTGGCTGATGAGATATGTTGGCACGACTACCATATTGCATCTCCATCCCAAAGCCCTTGCTTGGAAGTGTACTTCACCAGACTGCCAAGAACCTTGCCCTCATCCAGGCCAAGGTAGTAATGACATCATAGGCCTTGTTGATCTCTGCACCAGACAGGATGCTCTTGCCAGCATAATTGGGGTCCAACATGTACGCTGCAGCGTGTATGGGCTTCAGGCAGAAGTCTTCACGCTTTTTGATGTATTTCAGACCTACAGTTTCCTCTGCTTGGAGCAACAGCGAAGTGGGCAGGGCAGTACGGATTTCTTCTCTTACATCTGCAAGCAGAGTCTGAACATCAGACAGGATGGCATTGTCTCCCTCAATCCGTGCAATGGCTACTGCTATAGGTTTCAGGAGTTTCAGGCTGCTTACCACTCTCCCAAATACATCATCCAGGAGGATCCTCTTGATGGGGCTGTCCATATCAGCAGACTGATATGGCAATTTCTTGGAGAGACTCCTTCCCTTCCAGGAGACTGTCAAACATGATGACAACACCACCCCAACGGGTGTTGCTGGGCAGCTTCAATATGGTGCTCTTATTCTTCTCACTTTGCTTGGTGAGGTAGATTGCTGCTATACCTTGATGACCCTTCACATACCTAAGAATTTCCTTTGCTCTCTTGTAGAGTGTATCCATTGTTTTCAGTGCCTTCTGTGGTCCAAGGTCATTGATGACTGCCTTCAGCACATCTGCAATGTAGAGACCGGTGTGTCTGTTGTCCCGTGTCTGTGCTCTTGTAGAATACTGGTTGAGGGGTGGAGATGTAGTTAATTATTCCTTGCCCACAAACATTCGGCCACCCATCAGAGATGATTGCAATACTGTCTGCTTTCTCTACGATTTGCTTGACCTTCACTTGAACTCTGTTGAACTCGGCATCCAGCAAACTAGTAGATAAAGCATGTCTGGTTGGAGGGGTGTATGCTGGGCGAAGAACATTCAGACATCTTTTCCAATACACATTGCATGTGAGCATCAGAGGTGAACCAGTTGCATACACAGCTCGAGCAAGACATTCATCAGCATTTCTCTGACTACGTTCCTCCATTGAGTCCAAAAAACTTCTGATTCCAGGAGGACCATGAGCTGTTGCTATCTATTTTCACCTCAAATAGAAGTAGACAGACTTTTGTCAGAGGTTTCTTGTTGTGAGCGCTGAGGGAACTTTATGCACTTGGCCAGATGATTCTGTATCTTAAACACACTTTGCTGTAGGCTACTATTTACTAGAAAAAAATAATGTATGCCATATAAAATATATTCACCCCACCCAATCTTGTAATCAAAACTTACCAGAAAGCATGTAGTCCTTGGCTCAGATAGTGTAGTAGTGCGGGCTCAATAGCATCGCATTAGTGTGCAAGATCTTGAGAATCAGCTGTACATGTGATGGAAGTGTGCACTGCACATGTGATGGAAGAATGCACTGTGCATGCAGAGGGTTGCAATTCCATTGTATTGGGGATAGTTTAACCAAAATATGCCACAAGACCTAGAATTGCCTTATGTGTATCCCACAAAAAACGTTAACTGTTATAAGCTAAAAAAAAAATGATGAATTTAAGCAAAATTCCCACATTTCCTAGGCTTAACTTCCCATGGAAAATATGGGGGAAAATTCTGGAAATTTACCGGAAAGTATACGACCCTTTGGAACTCTACAACACCACCAGCTAACACACCTCAACACACACCAGCGAACACACACAGACCTGAGGCTCCTCTCATCTGGTCATAGTGCACATCTATTTTGCATGGGGACAAAGGGTTGCCACGGCAACACACAGATCATGTTAATGTCCCGTCACAGGGATACTGTGTGTGCTGGAATGAGCTGGGGCTGTGTGTGAGCATCTGTGTATTTGTTTCCAGTGGCACGTGAGTCACATATGTGTGACTCACCTATGACATGTCAATCTGTCACTGTGTGTGTGTGTGTGTGTGTGTGTGTGTGTGTGTGTGTGTGTGTGTGTGTGTGTGTTTACACAGACTCTGTTCTCCATGAGGTCTAATCTGTGCCTCAGACTGAAACAGACAGCAGTCCAGCCCACTCTACAGGAGCTCTGATTTAAGTTACAAAAACACTAAATAGCCTACACTGTAGTGGCAAGCAAACAGAAAAGTGTTGTCAAAACAAAGATACAGTTTCCTGTCCCATGCGATGTTGGCCTGCCCTGAAATCACATGCAGGAACAATAAAGAGAGAAGGAGTTTGAAGTTAAGCCATGTTCAACTTTACAGTTTCCTGAGAGCCCTCTCTTTGTTCCCTCCATCTACGCCCCCCCCCCTAACCCCCACCCACCCGCTCACTCTCTCTTTACACAAAGGGGCAGATTCACAGCACACATAGCAACACACATAGCTGCCTTCTGATTGGCTTAGAGGGTTGGGTACAGTTTTTCCTTCTGCTCCTGTGAACTCAGCTGCTCTGGCTGCTATTGTCTGGATCGCTCAAACACACCAGGCCCAACGGACACACACATCTCAAACCCTCATTACTAGCTGCTGAAACAGAAGGGCTTTCACAGAAACACACAGCAGATGAAGCTTTAACTTGAGCCCAACCATTAACTTAAAAACACTACCTCTAGTGACGAGTATAACGAGAGCATTCTGCCTAGCTAAAGCTTTTAATCATGATCCTGTGTGGACTGGGGTCAGCTCTGAAGGCCTGGGACATGTTTACCATTACAGGGGACCCTGAGCAGAGTAGCCCTGATTATGACCTCACTAGGCTGGGTGTATAGGCCAGTGCTTTCTCTCTGCAGAAGCCCACTTTGTCCCACTAATACTGATTACATAACTAGCAGAGAGCCCGGCACAGCACAGGGTAGGATTGCGGGGTAGTGTGTATCCACTATGGCCTCCACAGCGGACTCTGAGCACCACTACACTCTACTACTCTATAAACTGATATAAACTGATTGTCTGTGCTCTGCCCGTTAACCTAGGTTCTGAGGAGTTTACAGCCCCCCCCCCCCCATCAGCCACACTTCAGATTGTGTGTGTGTGTTTTGCACACTCAGCAGGTCTCTCCTGAGCCGGGTCTATCTGGCCTTGGTTGAACGTGGGCATGCACGTGCGCACCCACAAACACACACCTCTGACCTACAGCTCTCAGGAGATTACATTTCTGACACAGAGGACAAATTGAGCAACGTCAATAATGCTCCAAGTGGAAAGTGTGGCAGTCAGACTTTTTAAAGTGCTGAAATGAACTGGCCAGCCAGGGCCTAGGCCTAATATTATATATATATATATATATATATATATATATATATATATATATATATATATATATATATATATATATATATATATCTGTATGACTGACTGACCATGCCAGATCATGGGTGGTTCTTCTCCGCTATAGAAAGAGGTTAGACGACTGACAACTCTGACATGTCAATCTATCTGGCTATGAAAAGCCAACTGACATTAACTCCCAAGGTGTTGACCTCTTGCGCCCTCTACAACCACTGTGATTATTATTTGACCCTGCTGGTTTTCTATGAACGTTTGAACATCTTGAAGAACAATCTGGACTTAATGGCCATGTACTCTTATAATCTCCACCCAGCACAGCCAAAAGAGGACTGGTCACCCCTCAGAGCCTGGTTCCTCTAGGTTTCTTACTAGGTTCCTGCCTTTCTAGATAGTTTTTCCTAGCCACTGTGCCTCTACATCTGTATTGCTTGCTCTCTGGTGTTTTAGGCTTGGTTTCTATATAAGCACTTTGTGACAACTGCTGTTGTAAAAAGGGCTCTATAAAAACATGTGATTGAATTTGATTGATATATGTCTATCTAGACTGGTGGCCACTTGCAAAACCAGTTGTGCTTTAACCAATTCCTCTGTTGCTGGTAATCGTGTACAGGCCAGTGTTAAGATACAGGCCAGAGGCTACTGATACATTGTCTATGCTCCACAATGTATTCAATGGATCAAACCTACATATTGTGTTTCAATAGACAGCTCTCTTTCCAGATGCCTTTAAACAGCGACACAGCACAGGCAGATCAATCATCTGGGTAGGACTATGTTGGCCTTGTTACTAAAATAAAACAACAGAACAAGCAGCCAGCTGACTAACCATGTGGGAGTTCATCTCAGATATAGCATCAGCATGTGAGTGAGAGAAGGCAGCCATGCATGGTGGTGGGCGGCCATGTTTAGAACAGTAAAGCTGTTAGCTGACTGTTTTTTGGGAGGTGTGTTGTTGCCCAAGAGGACTCTGACCCAGCAAGGGAACTCTACTCAGCTCCAACTATGGGATGTGTGTGAAATTGTCAATAGTCTGTTACTTAACTGTTTCTTTCCTCGTCTCCTCTAAAGTGGTTTCCTCATCTTGTCCCCTCTTCTTGATATGCACTGATCTGATTCTGAACACAGACAGGCTTGGACAGCAATATTTTAGATCGATTTGGCCAGGTCTTTAACATCAGTGAGGAAGGTGACAGAAGAGGAAGCCAATGTAGACTATTGACATGCAGCCCATATCACAGAGCATTATATATGGGCCAGGGCAGGCATAGAGAGTGGTCCGCTCTGCTAATCCTTCCCCCTGCCAGGAGAAAACTGAGCGGGCCAGATGGTTCCTACTGTTACTGCTGAGCTGGCTGCCGGTTGGCTGAACGCAACCATGGGGGAGGAGCCACAGGGGCGCAGGAGGTGACAGCACACAGGAGCTGATGATGTCACTAACACAGAACCGGTCGGGTCAGCACACTTACGTCCCGTGTTGGTTCTAAGCCAGAACAACCACTGAGCCAGAGTTAGAGTGTGTGCCAGGCGTGAGCCCGAGCGACCACTGAGCTTGTGTGTGTGAGCGTAAGCCTATGTGTGTGTGTGTACACGTGTGTGTGTCAGGCAGGCGTGAGCCAGATAAGACCCCCCCAGTTACATAAGAGCATTACTGGGAGGACTGGTTGGAGCCGAATCACATGCTGAACTGGAACTGAACTAAAGGAACCTGTCAGAGCCCTTTTGTGTTAAAAAATTACATACTGCACCTTTAATAATAACAGGTTTCTTATTATTGACAAAAGGTATGTTTTGGTTGCCCAGAGGTCTACAAAGACAGTTAGCGTATGACACATCCAGCACTTCAAAACACAAGATAGGCCTACGCCCCAGTGATCAGATGTGAATGACCCTTTCTGTGAGAACAAAACACCTGTCCTGTTGAACCCGCCTGTGTGTATGGTGAACAACAAAACACCTGTTGTAGGTGAATCGCTGCAAGAAGGGGAGGTTGGCATAAGTCAGATTGACTATCTGTGATTGTTCGGCCTGGCTGTCTGTGCTCTACTGGCTGTTCTGGGCCTTGAGGGATGGGCTAAGGGGGGTAATCTGTCTGAGGGGTGTGGACGTCCCCTGAGATGCCTTGTTAGACCTCCAACAGGAAACAACTCCAAACACAACAAAACTCTGGTTCAAAGGCATGTTCCAGTAGACCTTTATGTAAAGAAAGCGTTGATATGCCTTTAGTGAACCATGACTCATTGTGTGTGTGTGACATCCGACTGTTTCCTTCCTCTTTTGTGACTGTTCTGCCATGGCTCTTTATGAGACCTGTTACAGCTGTGTGTGTGTAAGTAGGTGTGTAAATATGTGGGTTGGTTCTTCTATCGTTGCCAAGGGGTGCACGTTTTGGTTTTTGCCCTAGCACTATACAGATGATTCCAATAATCATCCGATTGTGTACTCTTTCTCAGCCAGCACAGGGGCCTGAGCCACAGCACTGGCCTACATGTTGAACAACAAGTCAGTCAGATGACTTCACTTAGCACTGAGCTAAACACGGCACTGTGATGGCTCCCTTTCCCTTTCTCACACACACGGTTGCAATCTAAAGTTGAAGAAAAAGTGCTTGTGAATCAGAATTTGTATAACAAGTAAAGCATTTTCTTTAAAACAGAAAACGTTCTCTCCGTTTATATTGTGGGTGTGTGAATCAAGACAGGGTAAACCCACTGGGTTAAAGCCTAGAGAAACTAACTCCTCTCACTAGTCCAGTGGAGGCTAGAAGGCTCAGTAAACACCTTCCTCGCTAGGGAGATGACAGAGGAGAGATGGGGTCTGGGAGGAGGAGGAGGATAAGACAGGAAACGAGAGGAGAACAGGATCAGGACAAACGGAGGAGAGAGAGATAGTGTCAGAGGAGTACAGGGAGGGCAGTCTGTCTGTCTGCTTCTTCCACCAGAGGAACAGTATGTCCCATAATAACAATAGAAGAGCGGGAGCATTGGCTGGCCTGTCATATGGGAACTGCTCCAGAGCAGCTTCTATTGCAATTAGACATTATTAATAGAACCACCATGACAGACCGACAGGGAGGCAACAGCATCTATATGAGGGGGAAGGGAAAGAAAGAGTTGCGTCCCGACTGGCTCAGTTGGTAGAGCATGGCACTTGCAACGCCAGCGTTGTTGGTTCGATTCCCACGGCGGACCAGTACGAACAAATATGAAAATGTATGCACTCACTACTGTACGCCAATGGATAAGACCACCTGCTAAATTGCTAAAATGTAAATGTAATCCAACTGATAAAGCAGGAAAGGCCGTATCTGTCTCTCTAGCGCAGTAAAAGTGTGTGTAGTTGTTTACAATTGGCCACGCAAAAAATAAATAATAATCTGCAGTGTGATTTAATTACTATATGTATAGTATGTGTGTTTAGCACATCCATATGCCAGAGCTATGAACTCTGGGTTATTTATAAAGGTAAAGCCAGAGCCAGTGTGTTCAAGCCAGGGAGGCATGGCAGGGGTTAAATCTTAGCCTTGTGGTGTTGGAGGACATGTTTACACCCTGACATTGGGAAGGGAGTCATGTTACAGTACAGTGTCAGTAGGCTGTAGTATGTGCTGTAGGACACTAATGGTGTGGGGTATGTTGTGTAGTAGGAAAAACTATCTGATTGGGCTTCCTTTGTCTGACAGTGTTTGCTGTGGACCACATCAAACCTCTGTGCAATAGTTACAGGCCTTGCCTATTGTCTGACTAGTGACAACAGGTCCCAGTACAGAAGAGACAGGCTTATTGTCTTACTACAGATCTCAGAACAGAAGATAAAGACAGGAATATTGTCTTAACAGGCCTCAGAACAGTAGACAGAGACAGGCCTATTGTTTCACTCCGTGTTTAGTGGTAACCAAAACACACAGACGCTGAATGTCTTCTGATTGACTGTAATGTGATAAAGCCAAAGAGTATCAGCTAGCTGCTCTGAGCTCCAACAAGCTGCTGTTATGTTGTTGTCCCTATAAGAATCATAACCAACCTTGGATTAATGACAAGCGTGTTGAAGCAACTAGACTATGTCCAAGCAGGCAGACTATGTCCAAGCAGGCAGACTATGTCCAAGCAGGCAGACTATGTCCAAGCAGGCAGACTATGTCCAAGCAGGCAGACTATGTCCAAGCAGGCAGACTATGTCCAAGCAGGCAGACTATGTCCAAGCAGGCAGACTATGTCCAAGCAGGCAGACTATGTCCAAGCAGGCAGACTATGTCCAAGCAGGCAGACTATGTCCAAGCAGGCAGACTATGTCCAAGCAGGCAGACTATGTCCAAGCAGGCAGACTATGTCCAAGCAGGCAGACTATGTCCAAGCAGGCAGACAGGGGCATACAATACAGTCCATGTATTACTAATAGAGCTGGCATTACAGACCACTGCTACTGCATTACCCTGATACTAATAGAGCTGGCATTGCAGACCACTGCTGCTGCATAACCCTGATATGAAAACAAACAAAGCTGGCTGCCCAGCAGGCTTCCTGTTAATCATACATCATGTAAACACACAGACAGTACAGTAGGCAGAGAGAAGATCGAAGTATCTGATCATGGGGATGATTCAGGGTCACAGTGAAGATGTTCAGTTCAAACAAAGGGCTTTGAGCATTGCAGCATTCCCATAGCAGAAACTGACAGAATAATGCAGAGCTCTCTGGCACACAAAGGAAGCTACAGATGTTTTATCATGTAGGTGTGCGGTGGTGAGTTTTGTTCCCCAACAACTGCTTTTTGACATAAATGACATTGCGTGGTTATAATTGAACCATTGCTCAGATATATGTAGCTATATTGTTTACCTATCCATTGTGTAGTTTGGCAGTCAGAATGTCCTAATTTCCATGGCCTCACTGGCCTGCCTGGCTGGATCAGGTTGAATTTGTTTTCAACACAGGCAGGCAGCAAGCAAGTTAACCAGCTGTTACATTCCTCCCCTTCTTCTGGGGGACTGCCTGGCTGGCTACATTCTGCTGGTCCAACAACACACACAGGCTAACGATGGATCATGTCAATCTGATCATCATGACCCTATTAGTACTGCAATGATGGGCGCCGTAGTGTAGGCTCACAAAGACGCACACCAAGAACAGTATAGATACTGTTAGTTGGCATGGAATAAATCCGCGTAGATCAGCTTACCTCGCTCTGGTTTCATGTTAGCCAGTGTCATCTGGATCCCTCTGAGAATCTGGCAACCTCTTCTGTTTGTCTGAAGACTCCCGTCCACACAGAAATATACTGCTGTGTGTCTGACTGTGTGGATCCAAATCGTCCAAAAGAGTTCTGACTTATTGCATTAAGCAACAATACCAGCTGGGTAGACTGTATGCTGCCAATCGCCCCCTACCCGACAAAGCAACGCTTTGGTACCTAACTGATAATGTACAGGTCCATCGAGTTGCGCTGTTAAGTGGCCAACGAACAGTTGATCTAGCTAGCTAAATCTGACCGTCAAACGTTAGATTAGCTCCGAGCTATTAGTTTGTCAACCACCTACTAGTTAGCCAACAAGGCATTTGAGCTGACAACCTGACTGTCTACCCCCCCAAAATAAACGTCTCAAATTCCACCACCAAAACCACATCAGTAGTCCCGTCACGAAGCATCTCTCTTCTTTCAGCTTGCTGTACTACTGTAACATCACCTTCTTGGCTTAGCTAACGTGGCTTTAGCTAGCTGACCAAACAACACAACACACAGGCATCTGATCTGATGACGACCATCTCAAACAAACACCCCAACCCCCACGCGCAGGTAGCGAGTGATCCACCTCAGCTAACAATGGGCTCGAGTTAGAGGACAGACCCCGTTCAACGGATCTTTCTGAAAAACAGCCAACATTAGCTAGGTAGCTAAACGTTGTGTTGTCCAGAAGCATCGGCTCCACCTGTCCTCTTGAAACATAGTGAGGTAAAGTTGCCACGTCCCTTGTCAGTTACCTAGTTATGATTGACTAGTTCTCTCATATCAAAAGTTTGTCAGAAAACAAGCTGACCATCTATTTCCCAACTCGTCTCAGTGGCTAGCGAGCTTTTTTTTCCTCCTCCAAAACAACGCTTCGCTGGCTAGACAACTTCGTCCAAATCGATAACACAGTACAGGAGCATACCATTTGCAACGAAACTATTGTGTTCTCTTTCTTATCCATGAACTCGCGTGTGTGTGTGCTCTCGCTCTCTCACCCTTCCCCTTTCTCTAGCAATGTCCCCTTGTCAAAACAGATCAGCGCAGTCTTTTCTAAGTCACGTGTCCCAACAACAGCTAGACCACTTTCCTGTATCAGCCCTCGAGTGAACCTGCTGCGACAGCAACCGTGATCTAGAAACTTTTTGGGTTACAGTTTGATAGTGTCAAGATGACAACAAATACCATACAGTAAAACATGGTTCAAATTAACAATATAACTCTATGTTAGGGTACCTCAGCCCTGGCCAGGGTTGGTAATTTGTAGCGGGACGGCCACTGCTCTGCTTTGATTGGATGGCGAATTGAATGCGCGTTCGCGTCTGCACGTGGCACGTGTGTTTTTTTATGTGAACATTTTGTTCTCAGTGTTAGACATGTTTAAATACAGATTAGTGCTGCGTTTACGTCCTCCTCTGAGTTTTATATTTCGTAGTTGTGATGTCGGAAATACGACTTCATTTCGTTAATGTGCTTTTTGGTCTGAACAATTCTTCAACCAATATGATTAGCAGATTTTAGCTATCTTGTCAAATCTTTATTTTTAATTTACCTTTATTTAACTAGGCATGTCAGTTAAGAACAAATTATTATTTACAATGATGGCCTACCTACAGGGTCAGCCCCTGGAGCAAATTAGGATTAAGTGCCTTGCTCAAGGACACATGAGGGTCGGGTCGGGTATTCAAACCAGCGACCTTTCAGTTACTGGCCCAACGCTCTAACCTCTAGGCTACCTGCCGCCCAACTTAGCTAACGTTTTTTATAATAAAGTTAGCCGGCTTGTTTAAGTTGTTGAACATTGAAAATATGGTAAAAGTAGCTACATTTTACCCATATTGTAGTTTTCATCTTTTGGTTGACAAGGTAAAAGGGAGACTAATTTCTCTGAGCTTCCCACATGTAATTCCGGTTTGGAGGGTTGACTGGGAAGTGACTAGGAACTTCCGATAACTCTAATAGCACGTGAAACCAGCATAGGTCAGATTAAAAGTGTGATAATATCGTAGCACTTTGACAATTCAAATTTGAGATTTTCTTTGTTTGAACTGTGAATAGTGATCTGTGCTTTGATTGTCTTTGAAAGCGAATACAGTGAATCAGTCAATAATGACAACACGAATCCAGGCCACCAGCTCTCTCTAGGCCTATAATAAGATTACGGATGTTTTATTCGTTACTCAGTGCTTACTATTAATAATTTTGAGTAATATTGTTAACCATGTATTGCTCACAGAGGAAAAATTGTCATAGATCCACTTAGACCAATAACAAATCCTACCACTGCAGTGCTGTCATAACATAACACAACGACTAGGTGGAGTCCTTGACCCAGCCTGAGAAATAGAGGTGGCTCTCAATTCAAAATGACAAAGGGTCGTTTCCTTGCTACACTTTATATACAGAAGTATGTGGACACCCCTTCAAATTAGTGGATTTGGCTATTTCATACACACTCGTTGCTGACAGGTTTATAAAATCGAGCACACAACTATGCAATCTCCATAGACAAATATTGGCTGTAGATTGACATTACTGAAGAGCTCGGTGACTTTCAACGTGGCACCGTCATAGGATGCCACCGTTCCAACAAGTCAGTTCGTAAAATGTATGCCCTGCTAGAGCTGCCCCGGTCAACTGTAAGTGCTGTTATTGTGAAGTGGAAACGTCTAGGAGCAACAACGGCTCAGCCGTCAGGTGGTAGGCCATACAAGCTCACAGAACAGGAACACCGATTGCTGAAGCAACATTCACTACCGAGTTCCAAACTGCCTCTCTGACCTTTGACCTTTTACTCTTTGAATACCTCAGCCTGTAGAGATGGGCCACTACTGAAGACTAAAGGAATATCTCTCACTCTCCCCACATTTTCTCTCTCTCGCTCTCTCTCTCTCTCTCTCTCTCTCACAAGTGGTGCTTTCGCCAGCTCAACAATAACTGTTTATCGGGAGCTTCCTGAAATGGGTTTTCATGGAGGAGCAGCTGCACACAAGCCTAAGATCACAATGCGTAATGCCAAGCGTCGGCTGGAGTGGCGTAACGCTCGCCACCATTGGACTGCAGTCTAAAAATGTTCTCTGGAGTGATGAATCACGCTTTACCATCTGGCAGTCTGACGGACAAATCTGGGTTTGGCAGATTCCAGGAGAACGCTACCTGCCCCAATACGTAGTGCCAACTGTAAAGTTTGGTGGAGGAGGAATAATGGTCTGGGGCTGTTTTTCATGGTTTGGGCTAGGCCCCTTAGTTCTAGTGAAGGGAAACGATACAGCGTACAATGGCATTCTAGATGGTTCTGTGCTTCCAACTTTGTGGCAACAGTTTGGGGAAGGCCCTTTCCTGTTTCAGCATGACAATGCCCCTGTGTGCAAAGCGAGGTCCATACAGAAATGGTTTGTCGAGATCGGTGTGGAAGAACTTGACTGGCCTGCACAGAGCCCTGACCTCAACCCCATCGAACACCTTTGGGATGAATTGGAACGCCGGCTACGAGCCAGGCCTAATCTCCCAACATCAGTGCTCGACCTCACTAATGCTTTTGAGGCTGAATGGAAGCAAGTCCCCGCAGCAATGTTCCAACATCTAGTGCACTCAAACTTGTTGACCTATAAGCTACTTGCTCATGAAGCTCATCATTGAAAATATCTTCATGGCTGTGCATGTGTGTGTGCGCACATGCGTGTGTGATTCCAAAACAATGGACAGATCAAATGCTACTGACAGATAACCTGTTATGCCACTATGGCATGTCTGTCTCCACTCTGGTCCCTGATCCATTCTCTATATAACCTGTCCTACAGTGTCTGGATGGGTGGGATATTCAATTAAATAAACAGAAAACAGGTTTTATAGGGTCAGATTTGGCTAATTTTACATGCTTGGAACAAAGGAACCCCTGTATGATCTATGATGATGACAACACAAAGAGAACTCAGTAGAACAACATACTGTATCAGCTGGAGGAATCCCTCTGCAGGTGACTGAGTTACACTGTGTTATGTTGCAATCTAGTGGTGGAAGAGTAGAAGTGCAGTGTATCAGTGGGCATTTAAAATAACATGTGGAGACATGTTGTAGTCAATCTATAGAGGGATTCAAATCAGGATTATTTCAGGAAAAGAGGCCCCGTGGGGAAGTCTCATGTAGGTGTAGGTGCCAGTTGCAGTTCAAAACAAATGGTATCTTCTACATACATATGAAATACACTTTTGAGTCTAATATCAATAGTGAAAGAAATTACATAAATCTGGATTTAGGTGCTGGAATTCCAACTGTTTATTTTCTAGTTTTTAGTGACTACAGAATATGTTACATTTCAACACTGAAAAAGAAAATCTGGATGACATCATCACTTGCATCTCTTTATTATTTTTATTCAAATGTTTGTTTTGTGTAGCAAACACAGCAGAGGATGTTTTACGGCACTGAGAGAGCAGTAGGAAAGCCAAGACTATTAGAACCTATATGATAAAACCAACCAAGCTATGAGATACTGTGGCCCATGAGGACAATGTGTTTTAGAGTAGGAGTGCTGATCTAGGAGGTCACCCCACTTATTTATTAGGATTCAAAGGGAAAAAGGGATCCTAGATCAGCACTCATACTCTGAGTTGCTTTGTGAATATGGGCCAAGAACTGTGCACCTCTATACAAGCCTGAGAGAGTGACACCTAGCCCAACATCCCTCTGGCCCATCACACACAGAAACACAACTAGAGACCATGATGATTGATATGAAGGACAGACGGCTTTAGAGGAAGGATAGACTGAAAAAATAACAATGGACGGTTTACACCAGAACAACTCAGTGTGTACACCAGAACAACTCAGTAAAAACAAATACTGGGTCCTCTTTGGAAATAAATGTCAGCGAGTTGGTTTAGGTATTTATTTAGTTCAACAAAACCTTCCAGAACTCTTTATAATATATGAGGCATCTCTGGAAGAGTAAGGTGGCAAAATTCCAGGAACTTTCAATAAATTCCCTGATTTTCCAGAAGTCCTGGTTGGAGGATGGCGGATTTCCTGCTTTATTTCCACCCGATTCCAGGTATCCTCCAACTGTGATTTCAGGTGAACAAGGTAAGTTTTTGCAACCCTACCCCCCAGTGAGGGGCTCACCCCCCTTTATTGTATTAGTTTTTGTTGCATTCAAAATGACACCCTTTAGTACACTACTTTTTTAGGGAATAGGGTACCAACGTCTGATTGTCTCGGGCGCTGCAATACTGTGATGAGACTCACACTTTGAACACACCAACTGTGTCGTTGCGCTTTGGTACACCGGAAGTACATTCATTTGCAATGGAACGCTGCGTTTGCCTCGCAGCGTTGTGTAGCAGAGGCAGTTGCAGTGCATATGTGTCAAACTGTATGCGTTAACGGGCTTGACAGAAATGGTAGCAGAAGGTGAATGTTGAACTTCTGTTGCACATATATCTAGATGACGCTGCGTACTATTTTGCACAGTGTTGCAGTCGGTGTGTTCAAAGCATCGGCATGATTAGGGACACACACGGTAACACACACATGTACGGAAGCACACAGAGACACACATACACACAGACAGACAAATGTACGCACGCAAACATGGCACATGCACATACACACACACACACAGCCTGTCTAGTTCTAAAATGTGACTACTCTCGTCTGCAGGGCTGTTCCCATTGAACTGTATGACCTGTAGAGATTGAATGCAAGAGAAAGTAACAGAGGGCTGAAACCTAAAACATATGGACTCCACTGTCAGGATCCACTGTAACAGGGCCTGTTCTAAGAAGGAAGGCCACTACAGAGAAATGAGAAGAGCACTAAACTGAGTTCACTGACCACACACACACACACCTTCACACAGACCAGAGAAGTGCTGTCCCACCCATATATACACACACGTTTCTTAGTAGGTTTATTAGACTTTGCTCATTGCCATTACACGAGTTTGCACCAAACAACAGACACTGGGTGGAGCTAGGCAGCAGGGACACAATATTATTAATAAGAGGCCTGTGTTTCAAATCATACCATAATCCCTAAATAGTGGACTTCGTCGCACCATATTCCCTACCTAGTGCACTACATCACAGATATGGAATAGGATATCATTTGAGATGCAGTTCAGAACAAACTCTGTGACCCCTCTCCTGGCAGGCCTGCTGCCCCGTTCAGACCCCACCCATCTCACAACTAACTCCACCCACCCACCACCTAACTCCACCCACCTCACTCTGTGTATCAGACAGCAAAGTGACTCAGATCAGTCCTCAGGGACCAACTGTTTCATATATCTGATGTATTCCAACACTAATACACCTGATTCAACTAGTCACGGGCTTTATGATTAGTTGACTTAGTTGAAAGAGGAGTGCAAGTTTGGAATAGACCTAATATGTGAAATGGTTGGTGGTCCGATACCTGATTCACACATTTGTAACCAGGCCACCACAGCACAGCTCTGTTTGGCCCTATAGTATGAATCAGGCACCAGAGGACTGGGTTGAGCAACACTGAGAGGACTTGCAGCCCTGGTTTAGTTTAAAACAACACTTCAGATTGTACATTTTAACAGGAGATTTCCTACACGGCTGAGTAACCTTGACTACAGAAGCCCCCGGCCTACAGCCTTCTACTAACATCTAAACCCGTGCTGCGAATGACAAATCAAAACTCAACATCTCCTAACTCACAAATGCCAGTGCTTTTTCAAAACGTTTTACATCGTTTTACAAACTTAATGTTCATTTGTTTGTTTTTTTGGTTGTTTTCTCTCAAAAAACGTACTATATACAAATCTAGATTTTCTACAAAGGCATAAATTAAAGCAGTGGTTAAGCAATAATACAAAATGCAATTAAATTCAAATCAAATCGTCACAACACAGAAGAGAAAAGTAAAACATATAAACACATTATCACAGCAGTTGTTGGTTTTACCCTGTAAAAAACAATAGTCTACCATCATTATAATATCGGAATAAGTACCCAACGTCTGATAACAAAATAGTACACTTCATCTTCTCGATCTTAAACAGAACACTTATGCCCAAAAATAAATAAGAACCATAAAGCTTTTTGAAATAAGTAACAATAACAACATTAGTTACCAAACTAGTTGAGTTCTGCCTGACCCACTTTGACTCTCTCTCCACAGAACCACAGAGTTCTCACTATGAGGTATTCAGAGACAAACACGGCCAGAGTGCTGGGCCTTTCTTCAAAGGGGAGGAGAGAGGATGGGAGGAGAGAGGGGAGAGGGGAGGGAGGGGGGCAGGGGAGACAAGAAGAAGAAGAAGAAGAAGAAGAAGAAGAAGAAGAAGAAGAAGAAGAAGAAGAAGAAGAAGAAGAAGAAGAAGAAGAAGAAGAAGAAGAAGAAGAAGAAGAAGAGCTTTGGTATATCAGCAGGAGTGGAGATCAGAAATTACTTTGGTATGTTTTCATTGCATGGTTGAGCTGGCGAAAGCACCACTTGTGAGAGAGAGAGAGAGTGAGAGAGAGAGAGAGAGAGAGAGAGAGAGAGAGAGAGAGAGAGAGAGAGAGAGAGAAAGAGAGAAAGAGAGAGAGAGAGAGAGGGAGAGAGAGAGAGAGAGAGAGAGAGGGAGAGAGAGAGAGAGAGAGAGAGAGAGAGGGAGAGAGAGAGAGAGAGAGAGAGAGAGAGAGAGAGAGAGAGAGAAAATGTGGGAAGAGTGAGAGATATTCATTTAGTCTACAGTAGTGGCCCATCTCTACAGGCTGAGGTATTCAAAGAGTAAAAGGTCAAAGGTCAGAGAGGTCATAGAAAGGTCAACAGTGGTTTAACACTTTGGTTTAAGCAAGGCACTCGTCCTGGGGGTTTTAGAGAGGTTGTCAACATGTTTGTATAGAACGTTGTCAAAATGTCATTTTAGAACGTTCAATGTTGTCAACATATAATTCTAGAACATTGTCAACATGTCTGTCTACAATGCTTTCAACATTCTCGAACGTCATCAACATTTGTCTCTGTCAACATCATTCTAGAATTTTTCAGCATATCATTCTGAAACATTGTCAACATTTCATTCTAGAACGTTGTTAACATGTATGTCTAGTGTTGTTGTTTTGGTATCATAGTCTACAGCTTCAGTATCATGTCTACCTATAGCTTTATAATTAGAGAGCAGAGATGGCGAGACCAAGCAGGGGGAAGAGAGGAGGACGAGAGGGGGGGGGGGGGATAAGGACATACAGTAAACCTTCTATCCACATCACTCATGTCGGCCGTGCAATGACAAAATCTTTGGTTATCTTTGGTATCATCAAAGTGATAGAAATCACAAATGGAAATTGAGTGAGGTAGCATCTTTTGTTCACACTATAAAATATCAGTAGGTCTTAACACATTTAGAGTTTTCTTTATCCTCTTCTTTGTTGTTTTCTCTTCGACGTGAGGAAGCAGCTCTCGCTTGGCTTTGCTTCGTTTGATGTAATACTCAATAACGTGGAGAGGAGCTACAGTAACCCACAGACAGAGGCAGAGATACCCCCACTCAAGGAGCTAACCAAGCCCATAGACAGTAAACCCCACACAATTTGGGAAAGCAGGCCACTGTAGTGCTTTCTTCCTGGTGCTGACATGCATAGCATCCATCCAAACCCACTAAGGTGAGATGGAGGGAGAGGAGAGATGGAGGGATGGAGGGTGAGGATGAGAGGAGGAGAAATGGCAGTGGTGTAAAGTACTTAAGTAAAAATACTTTAAAGTACTACTTAAGTGTTTTTTAGGGGTATATGTATTTAACCTTACAATGTTTCAATAAAATAATGTACTTTTTACACTCTACCTGACACCCAAAAGTACTTGTTATATTTTGAATGCTTAGCAGGACAGGAAAATGGTTCAATTCATGCACTTATCAAGAGAACACCCCCGGTCATCCCTACTGCCTCTGATCTAGTGGACTCACTAAACACACATGCTTTGTTTGTAAATTATGTCTGAGTGTTGGAGTGTGTATCTGGACATTTAAAAAACAAGAACATTTGAAATGATTTATAGTTTTACATTTACTTTTGATACTTAAGTATATTTAATACCAAATACTTTTATACTTACTCAAGTAGGATTTACTGGGTGACTTTCATTTTTACTCGAGTCCTTTTCTATTAAGGTATCTTTACTTTTTTTAAGAAGGACAATTGGGTACTTTTTCCACCACCGAGAGATGGAGAGAGAGGAAGAGAGGAGAGATGGAGGGATAGGAGGAGAGGAGAGATGGAGGGATAGGAGGGATAGGAGGAGAGGAGAGATGGAGGGATAGGAGGACAGGAGAGATTGAGGGTTAGGAGGAGAGGAGAGATGGAGGGAGTGTTAATAGTCACATTCAGGTCTTTACAAATACTCTTTACAATATCAGCTACAAAATATAAGACATTATTCTTTGTTTGTACTTCTTGCTGTGATTTTGGTATTGTAACTGCATACAGTCTAGGCTACCAGCCCTGGAGTGGAGAAAGCTTTGATTTTCATTTTTACTGTTTCAACACATACAGGAAGAAAGCACTACGGAATGGGTCAGGAGTTATGGGTCATGGTTAGCAGCCTCTACTGGGGGAATTTACCCCCTCCCCTATCTGCTCTTCCAGTGAAGGAGGTAGAAGTAACCCCTAATCACTGATCCCGGGTCAGAAACAGTATGTCTTTCATCCTTCTAATGGTCAGTGATAGGCTTGGGGGCAAGGTAATCTGAACCTAGATCAGTTTATGGCAGCTTCTACCTGGAGTGTCTGGGTTTACTGACGGGGAGAAAACTCTGACCAATCAAATGTATTTTCGTCATGACGGACAGAAACTCTGGCCAATCCAAACGACTGCTGAACATTCCAGTGGATCCTGTAAGATTCCTCCTCAAAGCTGATTGGCCCGTCCCACAGGATCTCCATCCACTGGTCAGAACCCACACAGCTGATAGGCTGATTAAGCGTCCATCCAGAAGCCCTCCCTCAAACCGACCAGTCAGATCAAAGATAAGGACAGTGGGAGGGAGGTAATAAAGCTGTGAGACCAGTGATTGGGTAGAATGCCAGAACAGAGTTTTTAAAGCAGGTGAAAACAAGTCTTTGGTTTGTTTTTTCTTTGGATACTATAAATAGCAGTGTTATAGTACAGGCTTTCAGGTCAAAACGCTGTTTATTGGTATTTTCCTTTGTTTCTCTTGGTTTCTACATTTTAAAGCTTTTCTACCGAGGTTGAGTCTGTCAGTTTGTCTCCCCACACACAGTAAAAGATATTGACTGCTTCAAACTAGAAAAAAATAAGCCACCATGCTAACTAAAAACGTCTAATACCATATCTAATATAAAATGTTGTCAACTCAACACTTGATTACCTGAGTTGACATAATTAAAAATTGTAAGTCAGCGTGGCAACTTCTTTTTTCCAAGTTAAAGCAACTCAAAACTGTGCCCTGCTCTCCCCCTCCAGTCCCTCCTCCTCAGGCTTTGCTGCAGGTGGAGGAATTAGCAGAGTGGGAGGAGCCTCCGTTGTCGTCGAGCCACTTGTCGAGGCTGCGTCGGCGTGCGTTCATGAAGAAATTTGAGACGGTGGTCAGCTCCAGGCCCAGCTGCTGGCTGATGGTGATCTGAAGCTCCTTGGACGGACGCTTGTTCTCCTTGAAGATGGCGTGGAGGGTCCTTCTCTGGACGTCGGTAAACACCAGCCGAGGCTTCTTGGAGTGGCCACCATTGCCACTGTGGTTGCCGCCGCTGTGGTTGCCGCCGCTGCTGCCACCGCTGCCGCCACGGTCACCAACAACTTTACAGTGGCCCTGGTCCTGCTCCTTGCGCTTACACGCTAAGGCAGGGGTAGAGCGGTGGGGAGAGAAAGAGAGAAGTTATAACAAGCTATATTATAACAACACTGACACAGTATAAAACACTGTATAAGAACAATAGGCTACAGCACACAATCATCTATAGGCTACAGTGGAATATAACACACACACACACACACACACGTGTAGCCTCATAATAACCCACACAGAGGAAGCACATCGCTGAAAACAATCACCGCTGACCGTGGTGCTGAAGCACAAGGTAAGTAGGCCTCTGCCTGCGTATCGGTCGTTTACCGATAGAGGGCAGCAATGAGCTGTCAAACAGCTGTAGCAGCGCTGAATTCGACCAAAAGCCATTCATTGTACTTAGCTGGAGGACATTGATATAATATTGTTCTTAGACCTAGTGTATTTCATTACCATCTGACAAATGTATGCTAAACAAGCTAGATGAATCTGCATGCCAGCTGCGTGTTGTTGATGTGTGATATTCGAGTCTATGAAATGAACTAATCACAGAAAGACCTGTGTGTGTTCTGTGATAGCAGCAGTAGTAGCCTAGTTAGGTAGAGACACCCTTAGATAACCATTAACAGAGAGCTATGACTACGTGTGGAGTTGAACTGGCATCCTATCTGCTGTGTGTGTGTGTGGAGCTCTATCCTATCTGCTGCGCTATAAATCAACGCGCTGAAGGCCACAGTGACACCCCAGCAGCCACCGCGCGGAGCAGACAGACAGGTAGTCGGACAGGTTGGGAGCTTTCCCAGGCTCGTTATCACCCTGGTCCCACACACACACACACACACGGCTCTGCCCGTCTGACAATCATTAAGCAGATAACTCCACACTGAGGTAGCCTGGCAATGGCGTGACTGCACACACTCGTGTACCTGCAGCAGTGGTGTGTGTGTTGTGTGTGTTGTGTGTGTTTCAAATAAATAAAATATATGAATAGCCCCTTTTCCGAATCCAAGAGCCGATTCACTCAGCTTGCCAAGTTGTTTAATTAGGCCTATTCCAAATGTGTTCAATAACATGTTATTAAAATACTAACACACAAACTTCCAAAATGGAAAAGAATAGCCCTAAAGTCAGAATCAATGCTTGAGATAAATTATCGGGCAGGTGCAATGTTAGGCCTTCACGTTTACAATTGTTTACAATTGCTTTAATTTTTGCTGCTAAATTAATATAGGCCTGGTTAATTGTTGAGTGTGAGAGAGTGTGTATAGGTCCAGACTGTATTGGTAGCTTAATATGCTATTTAGGGAACTATACACGCAACTTCTCAACAACATCCTTGCCAAAAGCACAGGACCACAATGGAAATAATTTTTTTGCTGCATTATCCTCGATGATTTTAAACCCACTTCACATGTAATACGATGCATTTCCAATTTATGAAAATAATCTATCAATTCGAGATGAAATAGGCTAATGATATGAGTATACCTAGTCTACCCGCAGGCAAAAGGCCGCGGCTACACCATAAACCCGCCAGGAATACATGATGTAACATGGGAAAATGGAATAAGCCAAATTTCAATAATCAATATCAATCTTCTATTTTAGTTCTTAGAAGGCCGATCACACACACATTTCACCCGAGAACAGACCGATATATGGTCCTACACGGGCGTCCTTCTCCTGTTTACAGACGTTCTACATTACCAGAATCTGAAGCGCTATTATTATTATGAGAAATATTTCACAATGAAACCTTTATGATTCAGTTCAAAGTTGTAATATATATACTTTCATTAGGGATAAATAAATTATATATGCATGTGGATGCAATAGCTATATTATGGTTACGGAAGTGAAATTAGGTTTAAATCAAATTAAGAGGGAGACACTGCCATGATAAATAATCTCCCCACTCAAAGTGTCAACACAATACGCCTAAATTTTTTTATAATAACCCTTTATTTTCATAAATGTATGGCAGGCCTAAATAGAACAGCACAAGCCTACTGCCTAGCATTCATGAAAACTGAAAACAATTCCGGGAAAAAGTTTTTTTTTTCTTCTGTCCTGAGTGATAGTGTTTACCCCTTAGCTCACGAGATGGAAGGGATTATTGGTTCTAATTCTAATGGATCAATACAAATGTATTTGGCGTGCGTCAACAGATGTATTATAAGGAATACCCTGATATTGAATATCACCTGCATCGAAAGATCAAGAGTTCCGTTTGCACTGCAACATATTTATTCGTCTATTTAAGTCACAAATACAATAACACGTAAAATGATATGGTATATTTGATATGGTATCTATATGGTTTGCTATGCAAGACTGTTGATGACACACACAAACACACAGATACACACACACAGACGCAAACACACACACTGCAAATAATCAATGGCGATTTAACACACTTTCAGCAGCGTACCGCCTCACACTTTTCACAAGCCAAAAACCCATCCGCCTCAGCGCGTCATTGATTAGAAATAAAGCAATTCCTTTGTATGCTGGCGACTGCGTGGCTCCGTGTGTGTGTCCCCGGATCAGGCGGATTGACTCCGGTCCTCGGGGACAAATTAATAGAGAGCTATCTATCAGTTAATTACCACAAACCCAGAGTCAGCCCTTTGTCACGCCTCCTAACGAGTTTAGCTCCAAGACAAAAACACACATTCACTGAAACACAATAAGTGCGTCAACGCAGCCAAAGACACAGCTTCTATAAGCTTTGCTCAAGATTTAAAACAATGGTCATATTGATGCTGCAAAATATTATATTCTCTTCTATTATATTCTATGTTATTATATTATTTCCGCAGATGTTCCATCCCTCAGCCCCTAAACACATAGTTTGAGGATGTTACTATATGCGCTGGCAGAAAATAAATATTTTCATGACATAAAAAGCTTTTTTAGAACTTGATTCTTATTCTCCCGCGCGTGGACTCTGTTTACAGGGACTGGCGTGGACTATGTTGGTAACAACAAAAAGCTGATGAGATAGATATTGCTGGCATCTACAACCCAGTGGCCAAAACAACACAGACACAGACACACACACACGCGTGAATAGACACATTGGCCCTTATCTTATAGAATGGAAAAAGCCAAGAGAGAGGGATTTCAACAAAGACAATGGTGAATTCAACTGCAGGGAATTCCAGAGGGAGGTTTCAGTTCTGTCACACCACTGGCTACTTCACTGTCAGATTCAAGACAGCTGCAGATAATAGGCCTCCTGTTCCAATGACGAGCACCAAACAATATTAAATAACACCTATAGATAAAGAGTAAAGGGAGAGAGAAAGAGAAAGAGGAAAAAAAGGAAGTGGGTATTACCGAGGGTCCGCTCACCTGCGAGCCTGAGCGCGCTCATGCGTGTGAACTCAGGCTCCTGCAGCCACTTCCACATCCGGCGGAAGGTCTCCCGGCCGGACTTGAGCTTGGACCAGGGCTTGGGGTTCCGGAGAAGGTCTGACAGGGTTCCCTGGGACCGACACAACACCCTCTGGGCGAAGATAGCCTGGGGAATGGAGTAACGCTTCAGCTCTGTGGTGATCCTCTGCGCTACTTCTTTGGTGTTTACTTCTTCCATTTGACCCGTCGAGCTGCCCCCGGTACCGCCACCACCACCAACCCCCTGGACTTGAACCCCGGGCCCTGAGGCCTGGCTCTGGGTGTTGTTGTCCCGGGGGTTCCCGTGGCTCAGGACGTGCCCCGAGGCTCCGAGGTGGGCATGGGAGTGGTGGTGATGGAGGCCGTTGATATGGAGCATGTTCCCCGAGGAGGTGAGGTGCTGGTCGGCGTGTCTGGCCAGCATGGTGGGGTGATGAGCCTCGAACCCGCCGGGAGTCAGCTGCATCTTCTCCCCCGGCATGGAGGCTGAGACCCCGGGGTGGGCATAAGGAGGCAGGCCGGCCTGGGAGCTGTGTAGGCCGGCCAGGCCAGAGCCAGACAGTGGGGAGAGGCTCTGTCCCATCCCAGGGGCGTCTTTGTGGTGGTAGGGGGAGTAGAGGTTGTTGATTGGCGCCAGCCCCCTCTCGTCCCTCATAAACGTAAAGCTGCCGGTGACATTACCGGGGAGTCGCTGATGATGATTGTGAGGATGATGAGGATGGTGGTGAGGATGATGATGATGATGATGGTGATGATGAGAGAACTTGTCTGCCACAGTGGAGATGGGGGGTAGGGGGGGCTGGAGAGGTGTGAGGGTGGTGTAGGTGCTCGTGCTCATTCCAGGTGGGGTCTCGCACATACTCATGGCGGGGTGCAGGTGATGACCAGGGTGTCCAGTGTTTTGTCCATGATGGGAGTGATATTCTCCCCCATCTAGCAGGCTCGTCATGCCCATGGAGCGGTGCGACAGCCCTCGGCCACCACCCGGGCGTGGGTGAGGGCTGTGGCCGACTAGCAGCTCTCCTGGACCGGCCACAGACTCATGGCTCAGGTCGCCGAGGCTCTCCATGGACAGTTGCGCGTTCATGATGCTTGGCGACCATCTATGTGACCTGGGAGAGGGATGGATGTCCACAGAACAGTCCAGAGTCCTCACGACGGGAAAGTTCCCTCCCACAGTCTGTTGGTTTGTTGTGTCTCCTGAATCCTGGTTGATGGATGTTTTTGGTATCCTTTTTATCGCTGTTTTTTCTTCCTCTTGTCTTGATTATTTTCTTTCCTGCGATTATAGATTTTTTTTCCCCTTTTAGACTCGTTTTATTGGTATTTCATTTTATATTCTGCTTCCTCTCGGTTGTGTCTCGAGCCCCCCCCGCCTGTCCTTGCGCTCCGGTCAGGTCCTGCGCCATCTCTCTCTCGGTGGCTCTTCTCGTGCTGCTCCGTTTCCCCACACCTCCGTTTCACCGCTGCGGATCCCGAACATACACACATGCGCACGGGCGACCTTCCATCCCCTCCCACCACACACTCACACACACACACGGTGCTCTGACGTCAGTTATTAAGGAAGTTACAAAAGAGTTATTAAGCTACCTGCTGATTATGACCCCCCCCCCCCCGCCCTCACACACCCACTGAAATTAAATAATTAAATCACTAATTAATTAATATTATTTATTAGGTTATACTTTACACATTCAATGGAGCCTATCGAGACTATTGTATTTCAACACAAAAACCCCTTGATCCATTATTGTCCTGGAGCTTTCTTAACATGTCATGCAGAACAAATTAAGTGAATTTCCGGGTTCATTCTCGGCTCGTCAATAAGGTGCGCTCTCGTGCGTGTGTTATTAGAGCATGACAGTGTGCATGCAGAATTCAAAACATTATATTCACACACGTGTCCTTTATAATCACCACCTACCCTGAACCAAATGTCATCATGCTGTTTCTCTATTTTTATATAAAATAAACAAAAATTGTATCCTCTACAAAGTCCATTAATAGGGGATTATTGTAGCAATCTTTCAATTCCAATCCCGAATGAAAACTATTCCATATGTCGGTTTGAAGAAACACATGAAGTTGTACTTATCTCTTTAGAAAGAAAAAGATGAACAGATGTGTCTATTGTTAAACCATTAAGATTAACGAACCGGCCGGCCGTGCATGGGAGTGTGTGGGTGTGTGTAGGCTAAGTGTGTCCACGCGTAACCCCGTCTATACGGGGAGTGTGTGTATGTGTGTGTGTGTGTATGAACTTGATCACAGTGAAGAAAAGTATTCATTCAAGAATAGGCCAATGATTACATCAACATCACATCTCTCATGATATGATAATAAGACATAGTAATGTTAGTAATTAATTGAGAAACAATTGAATGACAAATATTGAATGACAAATCGTTTTACTGTTTTATCGTGTCATTTTATTTCCTCACACATTGAGTAGGCCTACATCATTAAATTACAATTTCAATACAATTTCAAACATTGTAAGATTCCTAAATTGGCTACACAATGGATGAACTTCAAATTACTTGTGTGTGTGTGTTGGGGGGGGGGGGCTGAGTTGAGGCGTCCTATCCACGCGGTCAAGCGACAGCTTGCTGCGACCAGTGGCCAGCCCGGGCCGCAAGTCAAAGGTGACGCCGCTTCAAGACTCTTAATGTTAGCAGCTGTTCGTACAGATTAACTTTACACACTCACACACACACACACTGTGGCATCTGCCAGGGTCAAGAACAACAGGACACCGGTCAGTTGAACAAGTTGAAGTAGAGAAACGGAAAAGTTAAATGGTCTCTAATAGGAAGTCAACGTCAGTGGCGTGTGAGTACTTGACGTGTGCCCAGAAACAAAGACAATTAATGAACAACGAGATGCTTTCCAACGGTATGGACATAATAGAGGACTGGGCAGAGAGATTGTACATAAACCTATTGATCATTTACAAACATAACTTGTAGCCTAGGCCTAATAACAAAATAGATAACCCCAACAAAATAAATAAAATGTGTTAACGTTTAAAAAATTATACATTTTTGAAATAAATGTGTTATCAATTTGTTAAATTAATTTACATAACATTATTGCGGCAAGAAATAATCAATCATCACAAATAACATATAGCTCCTATCAGACAAACAAACACAAATATTATAGCCTATTTCAGGCCAAATAAGAAGAGAAAGATTGACGTTTCAGCAGCCACATCTGCACACATTCTCATACTGATCGATATTTTTTCCTTCCAGGAACGTGCAAAAGGGCGGTGTGCGCGTGTACGTGTTTGAGTGTCTTTGTGTTGAGGCCTATTCACGCGTCAAAGCCGCAGTGTGTGTCGTGTGCCTGTAGAGAATGGTCTGTGGTTTTTATAGCAAGTATTTGATTAATGTAGAAAGAGAGAGAGAGAGAGAGAGAGAGAGTGATATGTATTCATATAAACACTGCGATTCATAAAACGTGAGTCAACTGACTAAGAAGTCAACTGACGTAACAAAACCTTTAAAATGTAACAACCAAGCCAAGCTCAAAAGAAAACTCCATCCCTCACCGTAAATGCAGCAACATAGAAGTAGATAGGCTATGTCTGGCCGTTTAAATTATGGCCATGTAGCTTCCAAATTGCTATCCCACAACAACGTCGTTGTTATTATCATATATTAAACGATAGGCCTATACGACAGATCTGCAGCAGCCACCTCCACAACATTTATCGTAATATTCAATAGAACATCACGATGCTCTATGCTTGGCTACCAGTCAGGCCTAGGTAGTTGAATAGTCAGATAAAATAAAAATAAACATGTCTCTGGTCAGAATATAAAAGTCAGTCAGGTAAGTTAACCCTGAGCACCAGAATTATTTGAGCAAAGCGGAAACACCCTCACCCCTTGGGTCGGTTGGTCAGGCCGCACGGTGGAGACTGTCTGTATTAATTATTAATTAGCCACAGACTGCTGTTGTATTCTGTTGACTCTGGGTCATATTCACAGTCATATATAGCCTACAGTCGGCAGTAGGTTATAGTGTTGAATCCAATAACCATTGTTGCATATGCAATTATTAATAAAGTAGGCCTATGACTCTCCCGCTCTCTATGTGAATGCTGATGCGTATGTGTAGAATAATGTATGTATAAAGCAAAGGTTAGGCCTACTACAAATATCATAAGCTGAATTGTGACTCTTTGGTAGCAGCCTACAGGGCATGGCTTCCAACATTCCATGGTTTTACGGTGGCCGTTACTAAAGTGCAGCATAACATTATTATAGTTTATTTCATATGCTGTGGTTTATGGCGGAGACAGAGGCACATGGATCGATAATCTCAGCTCTACAGACAGTGACATACTCCTACAGAGATGGGTTATTAACGCTCATAACGACACTATTAGAATTCCCAAACCAGATTTAGGCAAAAACGACAGTCTAGACGCTATATTTCAAGACAAGACTAATATAATCGAAATCCATACTTACAGTAGCCTGAATTGAATTAAGCGTGGTCTATATGCGTGTACACATGATTATATGTAGGCCGGCACTATTATTATCTATCATATTCTTATTGCTAAATATTGTTCAGACTATAATAACCAATTCGATAACCTTTGATTGCAGACCGAGGTTTTACAATTGTATAGGATATTAATTGCCTAATATCAAACGTGTTATTGATGGCTAAAGGCTACTTAGTAACTGAAAATAAAATGAGAATCTTAGGCGCTGTTTATTTCTATATTTGTATGTAGGGAGAAGAAAAAAAAAACAGTTTACTATTCGTTTAATTTTAAGTTCAAATAGTTCAATGGTCAATCAATGGTCAATCTTCGGGGCGGCAGGTAGCCTAGTGGTTAGAGTGTTAGGCCCGTAACTGGAAGGTTGCAGGATCGAATCCCCGAGCTGACAAGGTAAAAATCTGTCGTTCTGCCCCTGAACAAGGCTGTTCCTAGGCCGTCATTGTAAATAAGAATTTGTTCTTAACTGACTTGCCTAGTAAAATAAAGGTTAAATAAAATCTGAAAAAAGGTCTCGAATCAGCAGCTAAGTGGAGAAGGACAATGGCATTCTTCAGTAAACTTCTAGAACTCCCAATAACGATTTCCCTTTACTGACACTTTAAAAGGAAAACGTGTATCCTAATACAAGCCCTTTCTTTAGGCTTACTGATAGTGGGTTTTGGGAAAAGGATCCATATGCTTATACTTTTACACCTAATTAGTTTTATAAAAAAACGAAAGCTTTGAAAATGATGCTCTTTCTGAGCAGTGGGCTACATACAACATGACATTCTTCTGAGCAGCACGGACTAACACAACTTTCACTTATTATAATACGTGGGATTTATGATATTAAATATATAGCATTTATAATAATTGATATCCCTGGCCAACTGTCATAAATGTGTATTGTAATGCTATGCTGCAGTCAACTCCACTGTAAGAAATGTAGTGATTGACTTGGAATGAAAAGAAACTGTCCAAATTATTTTTCAATAGTCTGTTGGTAATTAGGCCTACACTAAAACATATTCCCCTGTAGCCTATCATAAGGTAATAGTCATAATTTCCCCCCATGTCCTAGATTCTTATATCAAATGAATATGCCTTTAAAGCATTAGAGCCTTACACAAGTTGTTAAACGTTGTCTCTAAGTGGTTATAATGACCATACGTAGACTGATGGTTGCCGTAATGTTCGTACGGGCACATTAAACATATTTATTTGAGGAGCAAGAGCTGCAAATATTGAGAGAAGATTAGTGACGCCACTAGGGTCACTATCTGAAATGTTTGGATTTGATTGCGTGCATCTCCATCCCTGTTGAAACGGCATTAGATTATTCCGGGTCATTTGGTTTTCGACATCACTGGAGATTCTCGTGTCTTCGCCTCTGAATTAATTGTCCTATAATATTAATAGCATATTGTGATAAAGAAGGCTAGGCCTAGGCTACACAACTGATGGAGAGAACACGTGTATGGATAAAGAGAGACATGCAGGCCAGGCGTATATCCAACTGTCTCAATGTCTGAATATTCTTCAACCAAAACAACTTGGTTAAGAATAGCAGACAGGTTGTCTAAACAACGTCACGTTGTGGTGGGTATCATTATCATCATCATCGTCTTATCCAAGTGAAAACACTGTTTCGGTTGTCTCGCTGTCAATACATTTTTCTCCAACACCAAATGATAACATTGTAATAGATATTATATTTAAATGAAATATAAAACATAGATTAAATAAAAGAAAAAAAACGAGCAGGGTGGTTAACCTATAGGTTATGTTCATAGAGAGATGAACGGGACATTTCACAAGGT
The DNA here is from genome assembly GCA_023634145.1 of Thymallus thymallus. Classification (NCBI taxonomy): domain Eukaryota; kingdom Metazoa; phylum Chordata; class Actinopteri; order Salmoniformes; family Salmonidae; genus Thymallus; species Thymallus thymallus. The sequence continues at coordinate 23,969,676 of CM042381.1, forward strand.
GGTAGGCCAATATTTCTCCATCTGAAAATGTTTCGAATCATCAATTATTGAATTGATGTCTGGCAAAAAAAATAGTTTAGGAAAAAGGGTTTTGTGTGAGATGTTTTGTCATTTTCAGTGAGGACTGAATATACTCGATACAAAGCAACATGAGCAACAAAAACACACAATTTGACGTTCGAAATTTGACATTTGGAGAATGTGGATGAACGTCTAATTCTGCAGTGAGACTGTGAGAGCTTTTTGCAGCACCAGACTATTTGTCAATAAAAAAAATATTATTTAGTGTAAAATCTGGCTTTTGCAATGGTCTCCTAAAACCGAAGTCAATAGATTACATTTACATTACAAAAAATGAAGAGGATAGTAGGCGAATTTTGGTAAGCAGTAAAGGTTTGTGGGAGTGTGTGTAAGGGTAGGGCCAAAAGCACTGAGCAGAATATATGCAATGTGTGCTCGCCTGTTGCGATGACAACTACATTTACTACAGTTACTAGAGTTAAAATATCAAATTATATACATCTAGTTTACATTTGTAACACCATTCTTTATATTAACGTCGAGTTAAAATGCGTTGTCATTGAAGGCGAATGTCCCTAGCTCTTTTAACCCTTAACATGACATATCAACGTTAGTTGTAAACTTGTGGATGAGTGCCAATTCAAACAATAAACTGGTAATAACATGATAATGAAATTAAGTCCAATCAGACTATGACTAAACAATGTCTGACACACACCCACACACACACAAACATGGTTGTCATCTCCTACCACAACATGAATCTGATGCCCTCATGCATCTTTTACGACCCTCCCAGTTAACACACATTTTCCTGTCAACCCCCCAGATACACACCGCATCTGAACAGACCCCAGATACACACCCCATCAGAACAAACCACATCTGAACACACCACAGTGTTGCAGCCGAACACACCACAGCAGAACACACAAAGACACACAGCTTTCTCCATCATGGTCCAATGCAACATACTAAGAAGTGCAGACTGAATGCCATGAATAGCTAACATGATTCCTACATGTCAATTCTAGACAGTATATTTATATAGCTGAACGTTCCACGTTGAGCCCAACTGAACATGACACACAAGTATGATGAACACTGTATCTCCACACCGGTTTGAAGGCCAGTCAGTCAACAAGAGTTTGAGTGTCTTGCTCTCTCCCGTGTTGCATCAGGCTCCGGTGCAGGCAGGTCAAGCTGCCCTCGTGCGTCCCGTAGAAACAGTCCAGGGCGTGCCTCCATTTCAACCTCAAACTCTCCCCTTCCTGGTCGGCGTAAAAAAGCCTGCCGTTTCCCCCTGTCTGCCAGTCCGTCCCGTGTGCTCCTCTTGCCGTTCCCGCAGGTCTCTGTCCGTGCTTTTAATGCTCCTTGCGCATTTGACTAGCAGCCCCGTTATGGATCGGCCCGGGCAGAGAGGGAATCAGTATGCAGTATGCAAATTACTTCAGTTTCAATCGAAAGGTTCGATCCGTGGCGGAGGGCACGTGGATGTGGGGGTCGGTCAGCCCTCAGCACGTGAGCCTAATCTCAGCTGGACCCTGAAAGATTTTTTAACCAAAACATGGTTTGTTATTAGAAATAGATTGAGAACCAAACATTTGCAACACAAGGGTATTTAAAGAGAGATCTAATGTATGTTGATCTGGATCCTTACCATGATTAATATCCATGTTATTGTGCAGGACTAGGTTATGGTACATTATAGCCTATCAACAAATCTTCCTTATAAAATTAACATTCAAACAATGAATGGGCATTTAGGCCCAGGCCTATAGGGTTTTTCTTATAAATAAAACCAGTCATAGAAAGCAATTGACCTTTGCTGAAATGGGCTCAGACAATTCCAACGGATTTGCAGATAACAGATAAAAGCAGAAGGCCTATAATCTATAGTGCCATTTTTATCATATCAGAGAATACATCATTCACTTTAAAAAAAATTAAGAAACATAAATATTGTACAAAAACAACACAGATAAATAAAATATAGATACTGTAGGCTATAATATACTGTGGGCCTATAAATAATATGTTTTATATGCTACAGGTTTTGTTTTATTCTAGAAGAACATGATATATGTAAACATGTTGATATCAATCTGTTTTAAAAGTGAGAGACAACATAATAGAGAAGATAGGAGAGATGAGGGGGAGAGAAGAGAGGAGAGAAGAGAGGAGAGAATAGGGGAGAGGAGAAGAGAAGAGAGGAGAGGAGAGGAGGAGAGAAGAGGAGGAGAAGAGAGAAGAGGAGGAGAGAAGAGAGGAGAGAAGAGAGGAGAGGAGGAGAGAAGAGAGGAGAGGAAGAGAGAAGAGAGGAGAGAAGAGAGGAGAGAAGGGTAGAGGAAAGGAAAGGAGGGGAAGAGAGGAGGAGAGAGAGAGAATAAGAGTTGAGTGTGTGTGTTGACTGGTAGGGCTGGTGTATGGGACACATAGGACAGAGCCCATCTGTCTGGGTTAGGGTTTGGCCAGCTGAGAGGGTGAGAGGTCAGGGTTAGAGGTCAGGGGTTAGGGACCTCTGGACACACCATTGGTGGAGATCCACTGATATTAATGGTCATATTCAATCAAAACAGCCAGGCAGTTTTCCTGGTCCCGTAAAGATATCAGTAGGTGAACACGTTTTGCAACATGGTGCCGTCCGATTCATATTATTAGATGTGAGAGAGTGTGGTGGGTGTGTATTTGTGTGTGTTTAGATGTGTGTGTAGATAACGGTGTGTGTGGCTGTGTGCTGATACAAGTGTATGAGTGTGTGTGCAGATACAGGGGGTCAGTACGTGCAGGTAGGGGGAACAGGGATTAGTAGGGAGAGGTTTCAGCGAGGACACCGCTGTTGTGTTAACAGGGGATTACAATGGTACCATGACACCTATCTGCTTTTACAGGATTACCTGACACACACAATATCACACACACATTTTAATGTCAATACCTGGAGTGGCAGGTGTTTACGTCTGTGTGTGTGTCTCGATTTAATATAATATAATACGTGGAATGGTTCCATAAAGCTAGTGATTAGTAATTGCAACAGATAACACCCTCCTAATGTGCTGCCAAGCTGTGGCCATGGCTGTCATAAATTACAGCTGTGTGTATGTGTGTGTGTGTGTGTAGAGGGACTGGTGTAGGAAGGAGATCTGTATGTGCATTCTGAAGAGCTGCAACCATGTTTACATAGCACACACATGTGTTCCACTGGAGAGATGGACAGAGAGACATTGAGAGGGAAGGAGAGAGAGAGAGAGAGAGGGAGAGGCAGGGAGGAAGAATGATGGAGAGAGAAAGAAGGACAGGGCAAGAGAGAGAGGTAAGGAAGTAGGGAAGGAGGGAGGGAAAGAGAGACTGAGTTATTATTGGTCAGGATGAATAATAGAGGCTACAGTAATCACATCACAGAGAGGAGAGGATAAGTGTCTGTCTCACTCCCAGAAAACTCACCCTCTTTTTTCCCTACCCCTCTCTCCATCCCATCTATCCATTCACCTCTAAGCAGCTCTCTCTCTCTCTCTCTCTCTCTAAGGGGGAATCCACCCTGGGGGGATCTAGGCTGGTTTTCATCAGGTCTGAGGCATTTCTAGGACAATGAGATGTGTTTCACACATAATTGCAGAGGAGGAAGGCAGGTCAGGGTTTGACGTGCTGAATGATACACCCTATGACGGCTACCTGTGTATTGATGGGTGGGGGGCAAGATTCTAAAAATACACGTAGTCCTGCTTTCTGGCATTTTGCAAAGGCTCTATGTTATACTGATCACACTATACATTTTTGAGGGTTTAGATATGGTTGTCCTTGTTCGATAGAGCCATTGTACTTCTTTCAGCGATGCTCCTATCGGCTGATTCATTGCTAAATATACAAGCAGACACATTTTTTTCCAGTCTCTGAAAGACTACAACTCGTATTGGGCGGTGCTTCGTGCTCTGGCCCCCGTTCCTCCCCCAAGGGACCAGCTATCTACTGAAACCCATATTGTGTATTGCTGGCTAATATACTACCGTGTTACAGTGGGGGGGGAAGTAGCTAGCTATGTAGCTAGCTAGGTAGTTAGAAAAACTAGCTAGCTAGCTAAACAAGTACAGGTAGCTATATCTATGACTAAAAATATATATTTTGTATATCGATTGTAAAACCTCTTAGTCGTAGATGTGGCTAGCTACTAAACAGCAAGCTACAAAGTTACAACCACCCACCTAAAGCTAGTTTTACCAGCAAATGTTAGCATATGACTGGAGTTGGCTAGCTAGTTAGCCTGGCGCCTTCTAACTTATTATGCGTCAAGCCTCACATTTGTAACTTGTTAGCAAACATGTGTTGCATCAGCAACTGTAAATCATTTACTAGCTAGCTATGTAACATAATTGACAAAGGTTGTCGTTGGTTATGATTATAACCTTGGATGTATTTCAATCACAAAATTATAGGCATGACACAAGATAGGATTCCAAACAGATGTAAATAACAAGTATTGCATATCCAGCAAGTTTACTGGCAAACAGTGAGGAGAAACAATAATACAACAATTTACTGTTGTAAATCTAAAACTGAAGCTGATTTTACTATAAAATATGACAGACATGGCCGTAGGTAGATTCTGCCTGCCTGGTCACTGGGTAAAGGTTGAGGGTTACGCCCTATTTCTTTCTATTAGGCTATATATTGTTGTAAATGTCTGTGCAACTAGTCTACCCTAATGTTGATGTTATGCTGGCACGGTTTAGCTGTTTGTTAAACTGTACAATAGAGTATATATATATATTTTATTTTTCTTACAGACAATACCGTGTGGTGCCTGGGCATCTTCCTGGAGTGGATTCTAGATACAGAAGCAGAATTCCCTTGCCTGCGTGTGCCAATGTAGCAGAACTGTATCCTGTGAACTGTATCCCTCTTCAGGGATGAGACATTATGCTGGATTTCAAGCAGATGAGGAGCTGAATGGCAGTTTGTTTAGAACACTCCTCCCACAGCTTTACAAGTATTCCCTGAACTTACTGTACAGTATGTTTCTTTGGAATGGCAATATCATCATGACCACCTCTCCCATCATCTGCTGATCACCAGTTCTCTTAGCTACAGACTGTTACATCAGATAATGTGATTTAACCAAAGAGTTCTGGTATTTATTACTGGGAGTTAGAGGATAGGTACTGTTTTGTGTAGCACAGAGAATCTTCAACCAACATTAGTGATGAACAGGAGCAAAAAATGTATGTGTACAGTTGCAGGTGGTTAGTTTGAATTTAGAAAATGCTCTGTTATGAAAAAAAAATGTTTGCGCCATAAAGTAATCCAACAATATGTGGACCGCCATCGTGTCTAATTCAAGTCTTCTCACTCATTGATCGAGACAGGTCTCTGTCATCATGACATGCAGCACTTTGGGGTGGACATCCACCTGTCTCGATCAATGAAAGAAGACGTGAAATAGATCAAATGTCGGCAAAAATCTTTGGGTAAATCACATTATCTGGTGTAACAATCTGTAGCTACAGTTCTCTGCACTTGTGTGTCTCTACACCTCAGACACACTGAACTGTACTACACTGTTCATTAAAAAAAATGTTGCATGTTACTTTTACCATATAACGTTGTTGTTGAATACCCAGTTCTCTTGAGTTAGCATTAAACAGTGTACACTCCTGTATTTTAGATGTCCAAACAATGTTTGTTTATTTGTCAATCTGAACGTCCAGCATCTGTTTGATGCTACATAGCCATGTACAGCTTATGTAAATATCTTCTGTGAATCCATAAGGGCTGACAAATTTCAAAGATTGATAGAACATGTCCATATTTATTTTATAGTGGTTCTACATCAGAGCTCTCCAACTCTGTTCCTGGAGAGCTACTGTCCTGTAGGTTTTTACTCCAACTCTGTTCCTGGAGAGCTACCGTCCTGAAGGTTGTTTACTCCAACTCTGTTCCTGGAGAGCTACCGTCCTGAAGGTTGTTTACTCCAACTCTGTTCCTGGAGAGCTACTGTCCTGTAGGTTTTTACTCCAACTCTGTTCCTGGAGAGCTACTGTCCTGTAGGTTTTTACTCCAACTCTGTTCCTGGAGAGCTATCATCCTGTAGGTTTTCACTCCAACTCTGTTCCTGGAGAGCTATCATCCTGTAGGTTTTTACTCCAACTCTGTTCCTGGAGAGCTACCGTCTTGTAGGTTTTTATCTCCAACTCTGTTCCTGGAGAGCTACTGTCCTGTAGGTTTTTACTCCAACTCTGTTCCTGGAGAGCTACTGTCCTGTAGGTTTTTACTCCAGCTCTGTTCCTGGAGAGCTATCATCCTGTAGGTTTTTATTCCAACTCTGTTCCTGGAGAGCTACCGTCTTGTAGGTTTTTATCTCCAACTCTGTTCCTGGAGAGCTACCGTCTTGTAGGTTTTATCTCCAACTCTGTTCCTGGAGAGCTACCCTCCTGTAGGTTTGTACTCCAACTCTGTTCCTGGAGAGCTACCCTCCTGTAGGTTTGTACTCCAGCTCTGTTCCTTGAGAGCTATCATCCTGTAGGTTTTTATTCCAACTCTGTTCCTGGAGAGCTACCGTCTTGTAGGTTTTTATCTCCAACTCTGTTCCTGGAGAGCTACCGTCTTGTAGGTTTTATCTCCAACTCTGTTCCTGGAGAGCTACCGTCTTGTAGGTTTTATCTCCAACTCTGTTCCTGGAGAGCTACCCTCCTGTAGGTTTGTACTCCAACCCTAATCTAGCCCACCTGATTCTAATAATTAGCTGGTTGATAAACTGGGGTTGGAGTGAAAACCTACAGGAGGGTAGGTCTCCAGGAACAGGGTTGGAGACCCCTATTCTACATAGTCTTATGCTGAGCCATAATGGCCCGTTTATACAGGCATACCAATTCTGATATTTTTTTCACAGCATATATTTTTCAGAACTGATCAGATTGGTCAAAAGACCAATTAGTGAAAAAAATATCAGAATTGGGCTGAATGTGTAAACTCAGCCATAGTCCTTTATCCAGCTTTGGTATACTGACAATAGTGGGCTGGGGAAACTGAGACTCTTTGTGCTTATGGCAATGGTCTTGTCCTGTCTGCGGTGAACTGCCAGCTGGATAAGACTCTGCCGAAAGTAGTGTAGGGCTTCTTAACCACCAACTTGCAGATTTGCTGGAAAGACATGGTTGTGGTCTTTTACACTTTTGGTGGAAGGGACGTAGGGCAACACTCCTTTGTTGGTAAAGGTATCAACCGAATGGAACCAGTTAACCTATTGTTTAGGGGCAATAAGGGAACATTGGGAGCTGTTTTTGAGAGGAAAGATCAGACAACAAAGTGAATGGGCTGGGGTTCTTAAGAAGGTGTGAAAAGCCTCAGGAAGGCAGTTCTTACACAGTATGAATTGTTGTGTATGGGAGATTGTGGAAAAATGGCACCTCAATCGCTCTCATACACAACAATACATTTACTTTCTAATCACAACCCTACACAACCAAAAACCCTTCCTCATATCAAAGTAATGTCTGTAAACCTCCCCAGCCCATTGACTTTGACAGATCATTCTTGTCAATAGTAGCCCTTTGCAAGGGAATTTTGTAGACATGTCTTTGAATTGTGTTTTGAGAACCTGCAGAGATGGTTGTGTAATTACTGTTGTAGTCTTGATTTTATATCTTTCAGTGTCCTTGCTGGTTTCTGTCCCACAATCTTGTCGTGCTCCATAACCGCAAGGCGTCTGCTCCCTCCTGCTTGTGTACCCAAAATGCCCCCGCTTTGAGGTATTTTTCAGCAGGGCATCATGGAATGACTCCAGATAACCTGAGTTTGACAGAAAGAAAAGGTAAAAAGAGAAGAGGGGTAGACTAAATTGATGACATTGTCTGGAAGGTACTCTGTGGTCCTCAGGCTACCTTGAACCACCTGTAACCCCATAACACAAACCATACAGACACTATCCAATTCATTTGTATACCATACTTATTGTTAGCTTGTAAATATTTTGGCCAACCTACCTTCACCTTGTGTAGAGCTAAGCGTTGGAAGTCCATGTGGGAATCAGATTCTGTACCACCTAACAAAATACACAACAATACACAATTTAACCACCCCACTAATTGTGTTGATCTCTATTAGACTGGCTAGCTAAGCATACCTAGCATGGAAATTGCAATTTTGTCAGCTTGCTGTTAGCTAACTAGTCACTAAATTGGAAGCAAGATTGCTAGCCAGCTGAGACTGGCCGAGAACCAACTAACCAACACATAAACAGTGACTATATCGACAATTCTATTTTTAGTAAGTTTAGCCACTAGGGTCAACAGTGAGCGCTATTAACATAAAGTAGGCTTGGGTTTGGGTAGGGCGTTGTGGAAGGGGGTGGTGGATTGGCGTAATCTCATGAAAATCGTGGTGGACACACTTTTTTTGGGTATCCCAAACCTTAACCGTATCCCAAACCTTAACCATATCCCAAACCTAAGTTTGACGTTTGAAAAACTTGACATTTGGAGAAATGTGGATAAATGTCTAATTCTGCAGGGAGACTATGAGAGTTTGCTGCATATTTTGCCAATGGTAGGCATGGTTGGGTTTTGGCCTCATAAGATAAACTTTTCACCATTTACACAAACATCCTAAAAAATAAATGTTTTTTTACGAGTAAAGCAGAGACCGTAAGTAATGTAAAGAATCTCGCACATGCGCAGAAGCTTCGGGTCCTTTAGCTTTCGGGAAGAGGGGTCCAGAAAAGTTGGATCTGCAGGCACTCCGAAAAAAAAATATATGTTAAGCAAACTTAAAATATCAAGGCAACCAGTTGCAATATACTGTAATTTCTAGTTTGCTCAACATTGAGGCATATTTGCTGAACCAACAAATATTCTCAAGTTGATTTTTATATTCCCTCAACTTTGAATTTTAGGTTGAGTGGACATACAATTCAACTTGAGAATGTTTGTTGGTCAAGTATTTTCCTTGTTGAACTAGAAATTCTATTGCAGATGATTGCCTTGACATCTTACATTTAATCCCCCAATGCTAGTCAGTTACACTTATTAAGCAATTGGTTAAGTTGGCTTTTTAACAGTGCCACCATCTCTCCTCTCCCTCTAACCATCTCTCCTTCGCTCTCTCCATCTCTCTATCCATTCCTTTAACATCTTTCCTTCACTCTAACGCTCTCTCGGTCCCTTTATCCCTCCCTATCGGGGAGGAGAAGAATACCTAAACTCCAATTTTTCTAGCATAGTTTCTCTGCAGTCCAGTACTTGGTGACCTGAAGCCTTGTTAATGTCTAGGCTTTAGCTCAGTGGGCTAACACGGTAATGGGTATTGAGTCACAGATGTGATCAAATATAGACGAGCAGCAGCGAACTCCACCTGCTCTAGTTTAATATAAAGGCCAAGATCAAACCAATGAAATCACAATGAAATCACACATCAAATTACAGGGGTACACTGATACTGGCGTGTGTGCCTGTGTGTGTGGAGGTTTTGTGTGATGTGTGCGTATGGTATGTGTGTGTCTGAGGGGTGATTATTAATTTTTTTCTGAGGGGTGATTTCTGAGATGGAAATGTCCAGCTGGCCGGCCGTATGCTGCCTGACCTCTGAGCTCAAGGTCAACAGCCAGGTCCCCAACCGCTGACCAACACACACACACACACACACACACACACACACACACACACACACACACACACACACACACACACACACACACACACACACACACACACACACACACACACACACACACACACACACACACTAACTTATTAACTAACTATAAATGAACTAAGTAAATAATTTATAAATTAATTCATACTTCAATCAATTACTATGAAACACTTGTGTGTATGTAGAGTTGAAGTCGGAAATTTACATACACCTAAGCCAGATACATTTAAACTCAGTTTTTCACAATTCCTGACATTTAATCCTAGTAAAAATGCCCTGTCAGTTAGGATCACCACTTTATATTTTAGAATGTGAAATTTATTTCAGCTTTTATTTCTTTCATCACTTTCCAGTGGGTCAGAAGTTTACATACACTCAATTAGTATTTGGTAGCATTGCCTTTAAATTGTTTAACTTGGTTTAAACGTTTCGGGTAGCCTTCCACAAGCTTCCCACAATAAGTTGGGTGAACTCAGGCCCATTCCTCCTGACAGAACTGGTGTAACTGAGTCAGGTTTGTAGGCCTCCTTGCTCGCACACGCTTTTTCAGTTCTGCCCACAAATTGTCTATAGGATTGAGGTCAGGGCTTTGTGATGGCCATTCCAATATCTTGACTTTGTTGTCCTTAAGCCATTTTGACACAACTTTGGAAGTATGCTTGAGAGTCAGTAAGATGAGAGACATTGTTGAGAGTCAGTGTTGATAGTCAGTGTTGAGAGTCAGTGTTGAGAGTCAGTGTTGAGAGAGGGTAAGAGAGAGGGGGACAGAGAGAGGGCATAGAAAGGTACAAGAGGGGGGACAGAGATGGGGGGGAAGAGAGAGGGGGGGGGTCAGAGAGAGGGGGGACAGAATGAGAGGGAGGGGGGGACAGAGAGAGAGGCTTGCGACCAAGCTTTAACTTCCTAACTGATGTCTTTAGATGTTGCTGCAATATATCCACTCCTGCAGCAAAGCACACCCACAACATGATGCTGCCACCCCCGTGCTTCACGGCTGGGATGGTGTTCTTCGACTTGCAAGCCTCCTCTCTCTCTCTCTCTCTCTCTCTCTCTCTCTCTCTCTCTCTCTCTCTCTCTCTCTCTCTCTCTCTCTCTCTCTCTCTCTCTCTCTCTCTCTCTCTCTGTGTCAGAGAGGGAGTCTTAGTTAAATGATTGTTATTGATTTCTGTCCTGTAGAGGGTGAGATGGCACCAGATGGGGCATTTAGCTGAGAGAGGCTCTGAGAGGAAAACGTTTCGCTTCAGAATGAGTAAGAATCACTACAGACTCTAACTACAGGCCCTCAACACTCACTGACCCTACCTCCACTCTCCTTCCTCTCTCCCAGCCTTCCCCTCTCACCTACCTTTCTATGCCCTCTGTCTCCCCCTCTCTCTGCTCCCCCCCCTCTCTGCCCCCCCCTCTCTTTTGGTCCACCTCCTACCTTTCTATGCCCCCCCCTTTCTGTCCCCCTCTGTCCTACCTTTCTATGTCCTCTCTCTGCCCCCCCTCTCTCTGTCCCCCTCTCTCTCTGTCCCCCCCTCCCTCTCATTCTGTCCCCCCTCTCTCTGACCCCCCCCCTCTCTTCCCCCCCATCTCTGTCCCCCCTCTCGTACCTTTCTATGCCCTCTCTCTGCCCCCCTCTCTCTTACCCTCCGCTCTCTCTCTGACTCTCATCTCTCTGACTATCTGACTCTCATCTCTCTGACTATCCTCCTCTGTGACTTATTTCTACTGCTTTGTTTATATGTTTTGTCCACAGTGATAGTATACAGTATACTATATGTCAGTATATGTCAGTATACTCTTCCACCCCTTCTCTCCTGAACAGCAGATATTCACATTACAGCAACAATTCAAGAAAGATTAACTCAGCATATTGCGGTGTACACACACACACACACACACACACACACACACACACACACACACACACACACACACACACACACACACACACACACACACACACACACACACACACACACACACACACACACACACACACACACACACACACACACACACACACACACACACCACACACGCACACGCACACATGCACCTCAGCTGTAGATATGAGTTACACACACACGGCTGGCAATCTGGTAGGCCTGAAGCTAAAATGACACAGAATCGATTTGATCTCCACATCATCTCAATAATGATGAAAATATGTTAAATTGAATCACAGTTCATTTTATCTTTGGGGGTTAAAATCTTTCATTTAATGAATAAACCTATATGCTAGGATCTCCTCTGTGTATCTGATCTAAAATCAGACTCTCAAAGATCTGATGTGAGATATGAGACTGTACATAGTGGTCAGTTAGTAACCATTGTAATCCATTGTATTCTATCGTGTTATATTGTGTTATATTGTATTATATTCTTTGATTTTGGAGCAGTTGTTATTTGTCACTCTGTAATACTGTGTAAATACTCTGTAAATACTGTGTAAATAATGCAATGTCTGTCTGTCTCTCTGTCTATCTCTCTGCCTGTCTCTGTGTGTGTCTCTGTGCGTGTCTCTGTCTGTGTCTGTGCGTGTCTGTGTCTCTGTCTGTGTCTCTGTCTGTGTCTCTGTCTGTCTCTGTGCGTGTCTTTTTGTGTGCGTCTCTCTGTGTGTCTCCAGGTCTCTGTTGTGTTTCTGTGGTTGATTGACAGGCTGTTTCACCTATGTTAGTTGTGTGTGAGTGTGTGTGTGTGTGTATTGGTGTGTGTGTGTATCTGTGTTTGTGTGTGATTAAGCATACTGTTGCCAGCGTGAAGCAGCCGTTCCCTCAGTCTGAATAAAAGGTTTTCTTTCTGTCACAGAGGGCTCTCCTTTGTTTCCATGATTCTGTCAAAACCCTGGAGAAAATAGAGGGGAGGAGAGAGGGAAGGAGAGAGAGGAGGAGGAGAGAGAGGGGGGGGAGAGAGAGGAGGAGGAGAGAGAGGGGAAGGAAAGTGAGGAGGAAGACAAAGGGGGAGAAAAATCAATGAGTCCCTCCGACCACCACAGCACAGCATCTGGCTGGCAGCTACCATAGAGACAGGAGGAGAAAACACTGAACAGAACACACAGAGGACAGAGAAGGAGGGAGAGATAGATGGAGAGCGAGAGAGAGGGGGACACAGAGAGAGAGAGAGAGATGGGGCGGTGAGAAAGAGAGAGAGAGAAAGAGAAGAATAAGGAAACAAGATAAATGTTGTTCTGTCTTTCCCCCTGAAGGACCAGAGGTCTCATTACCTCTTATTGTTAGTAGAAGAAGAGGACTGTGTGTGTGTGTGTGTGCACTGTATTTTATTATTATTATTATTTTGATTTTTTATTAAACCTTTATTTAACCAGGAAGGGCACATTGAGATTAAAAATCTATTTTCCAAGAGTGTTTCCAAGAGTAAGTCATTACAAGTACAATTGCAAGTACAATACAACAAATACAGATATCATCAGTAAATACATAAAACAGAAACAATACAATTCCACAGATGTTTACATAGTAAAATTAAAAACATTGACAAGTAAAGGAATCGGCCTCAAGGTCCTTCATCAAGGATTTAAAAATGCCAAGAGAGACAAGTTCTTTCAATTTCAAACGATTATGAAGGGTGTTCCAAGCTGAGTGCATGAAAGCACTTTTTCCTAAATTCGGTCTGATATTTGGTACAGTATAACTCGTATGGGGTGGTTATAACGTTGCATTCTGAAAATCACCCTGCGATGAATTGTTAATTCCTTTCAGGTAAGCAGGACATTGGGCGATTACTTCAAAACCAGCTACTAGGGGGAGCGGTGAGCGATATTACCATTAAGTAGATTTGGGGTTTAGTCTGGCATTTTGGACAGGGATGGCGTATGTGTGCGTAAGCTGCAAGCTCCGGCTCCGAGGGTCGCTTGTTCAATCCCAGTGCTAGGCACTCGTTTTATGTCTTTTTGTTTTAACCCTATCCTAAACCTTAACCCTTAACTTAAAGATGCACTCTCAAACTTTTGTAAAACTTCAGCCAGTAGTTTTGAAAGTGGTGCTCACGAGCCAAAACGGGTCCCCGTTTTCTGTGTACTACGTCATCCAATTCTGTGCTACGTCATCCATTTCATGTGATATGTTAAGAATTTAGCAATATATTACAAATCCAATATGTTACGAATTTGTTGTGCTCAAGATCCCGGAGTGCATCTTTAACCATTCTGAATGAATGCCAGTCCCTCCAGGGGAGGGAAAAGGTAATTCGGAAAAGGTAATGCAGTTATAGATATTTACGATTTGAGCTTGGCTTCGATAGATGAGTTGAAGATGGAAGACTCTGGTCCTTTGGAGAGTCTTTCTGGTTGCTGTGTCTGTAGAGCGGATAAGTTGGAGTACCCAGTTCTATGCAGGTACTGTGTTCGTCCTAGGTCGCGTTCATCACTGCAGTCCGATAACCGCGACGACTAGGATTTAATCACTTCTTCTTTAGTGAATCACAGTTCAAAGTTCATACCATTTTACTATACTCAGCTGGCTGGTCTAGTCAAAATTCAAAATGTTTACTTGCCGATCGTCTTCTCCAAGTTATAATTAGCACGATAGAGTTGTAGTTCAATTTAGCCCTTTTTTAACGCATGGACCACAGTCCTAGCGTCATTGGGAACTAAAGTCTTGACTTTCGTCAACGGCATTTGTAATGAGGAAGAGAAGGGCGTGTTTCATTGTTCTCAACCAATGGCTGTGCACTTGGGCATGGCTACTGACTGATGAAGTTTACTTATGAAATCAATTGTCTCATTCACAAAGGGGTTTCATATTCAAACATATAAAATGCATAACAATTCCATGTAAATCTGAACTTGAATGTGTAGGCTTCCCAAGATACAGTTTATGTTGTCCTGTCATCCGATATAATGTTCCAGACAACAACTGATTTGACATCATATTCTTTAAATACCTACCGACACTTTCAACTGGTGGAAAAAGTTTAATATTGTTTCATTCCCAACCATTTGATGCTTACCATGCTGCGCAGTCTCTCTCTGTGGTAACAAACCTGTCCATTTTGGTAGAACGGTTTGAGAGAAAGACCTTTATGACCTGGGGGGGGTCATAAACCTGTTGGAGAGAGAGAGAGAAAGGAGGGGATTATGACCCTCCCCCCACCCAACAGGACAACGTCGTGACAAGAGAGATAAAGAACATAAAACGTAAAAATAGAGTATTGTGGTTGATATGTACTTTTAAAACAGTATTACCATTTCAAAAAAATCCAGAAAGATTGTGCTTTCGTGATCCATATTAAGTTTTTCAGAGAGTTTAAAACGGCAAAGTTGACAAATTGCACTCAGTGCTTTGAGTAGCGCTCTACATAGACAGACTGGGCAGAGCAGAGTGCCAACCACCCTACTAAAGCCAAGGTTAGCGGAGTAAAAGTTACCTTGATTCTTTCAGCGCTTGCCACGATCTTCCCTGCTACCACTTCAGTCATGGTGATCTGCCGCTGCTGTGGGAACTGTTCTGACATTCTCATATGCTTTGCTGATTCGAATTTACTGTTGATTGTTGACTTTCTCTTGTGTTCCAGCACAACGTTGCATGGAGTGCAAAACTATTTCCCCCCACTTTCATGTAAAACATTTGGAAATAGTTTTGCATGGTCTTTAGCTGTTATTTTTGTTGGCAAATGAGATTGATTTCTGTTCATTGTACTGCAGGGGGAAACATCTTTGTTGACGTGTGGTTGGATTGGGCCATTTTCCACGGTAACAGTGCAGTAATTGGTCAAAATTACGAACCCGTTTTTGATTGGAATCTTTCATGCGCTAAAAGTGCAGGGATTGGTCAAAATTGCGAGCTCTCGTATAATATGCGCTGATTGGTTGATTTTGCATTGAATTATGCGATCGCAGAATCGCGGAATCCTGGAGGGACTGGAATGCCTAATCTTAACCTTCGAAATTTGACGTTTATGGATAAACCTCAGATTCTGCAGTGAGACTTTGAGAGCATGCTGCAAAAAAAAATTAAGTAGGATTTTGAGTGTAAGTACACACGCACACACACACACACACACACACACTTTCAGAGTGTGCACATCTTCAAAGGATCTCTTGAAAGAGGTAAAAGGACAGGATGTACAGAATGTGTGTGTGAAGAGGCTTTCAAAGAAATAAAAAACAAGATAAGAGGAGGAGGAGGAGGAGGAGAAGGAGGAGGAGGAGGAGGAGAAGGAGGAGGAGGAGAAAGAAACGTTCTAATTACTAGAAACCGGAAACTCAGGCAAAGCATTAGGAAAGACTATCTGAGTGAAGCTGAAGCACATAGACAGTTGTGTGTTTTTAGGGACGGAATATTGTCTACAGGCTGTCTACGCGCACACACACACACACACACACACACACACACACACACACACACACACACACACACACACACACACACACACACACACACACACACACACACACACACACACACACACACACACACACACACACACACACTCTTTGTAGTACCCTACCTCTCTGGCTCTTCTATAGCCAAACCCTCTTATTACATCACAGTAATAAATCTAGATTTCTCTCATTGATCACGAAAGGACCTTCTGCAAATAACATTTCTAATTTAAAAGCTAATGCACAAAAAGCTTAAAAATCAATTTTTATCCCACTAAAGCCGGGCTGTATTGCGAGAAAGCAGGCAAAAATCAAAGGCAATATATACATTTTCCAGTGGAATCATTACTTTGTGCTACTCTGTTTTATGAAACCGAGTTCGGCAGGACATAAAACACATAGTTTTGGTGTGGATTGGGATGAGACGGTGTAAAAGTTGAGATATATGTTATGTTACTATTAGATTTATCATAGTGCTGCCATTAGAGACAGGGCTGATGGGAAAAAGAACATCACCTTAAAGCGATTAGAGGTGGATGGACACATTATGGAGTGATGTCATACCGTACCTCCCCAAAATTATTACTAACAAACCTCTCACACGCGCCTGTCTGTCTCAGGTCATCCCCAAAACTATTAGTAACAACCCTACTGTACACACACAAGTGGTGTACTGTAAAACAGACAGACAGACAAATGTATGGACAGATGGACGGACAGACAGGTATGCAGGCAGACAGAAAGGTGGACAGACAAGAGGTGCACTTGGGACAGCATAAGCCCATTACTGAGAGTGAGGTAATCTCCCCAAAACTATTACTGAGAACCCTTTCACACACGACTGTCTTAGGTCATCCCCAAAAGAGATTAGGGGTGCATTCAGGTACACTGCCAAATGTCTTGTTAGACAATTCCCTGTGACTTGACCTAGTTCAAAAGTGTGGTCATTTTAGTGTGTCTACTGTACTGTATGTGTGTGTGTGTGTGGTGCCATTTAATTTTCAGCCAGGTCACCCGTGATACAAGTCAGTATTCGACGTCCATCCATGAGGATGTTGGGAGATGAAATGGAAACCGGCCACTAGGGGCAACAGTGAGCGCTGTTACCTTCAAGTAGGTTTTGGTTTTGCTAGAGCATTGTGGACAGGGATGGAGAATGGTCGTAAGCATCTACCTTTGATTCCATTTGCCTCTGATTCCATCTGCCTCTGATTCCATTTGCCTCTGATTTTTGTTTTAAGCCAGTCCCAAACCTTAACCCTTACCTTAGTTAATGCCTAACCTTAAGATTTTGGAGTTAATGCCTAAACTTAACCCTAACCTAAAAAATGCGGAGTTAATGGCTAAACTTAACATTAAACACTTTGAAATTTGACGTTTGCAATAACTTCAAAATCTGACTTTGAGAAATGTGAGACTGTGAGAGCTAGTTCTTAGTTTTACAGAGAGGAACAAATCACGAGTAGTCCACCCCTCTCCCCACCTCTCCACTCCTCTCCACTCCTCTCTCCTCCTCCTATCCCCTCCTCTCTCCTCTCTCCTACTCTCTCCTCTTCTCTCCTCCTCTCCCCTCCTCTCTCCTTCTGTCTCCCCTCTCTCCTCTTCTCTCCTCCTCTCTCCTCTCTCCTCCTCTCTTCTCCTCTCTCCTCCTCTCCCCCCTCTCTCCTCCTCTCTCATCCTCTCCTCCTCTCTCCTCCTCTCCCCTTCTCTCCCCTCCTCTCTACTCCTCTCCCCTCCTCTTTCTCTCCCCCTCTTTCCATTAGAGATGATCCTATTTCTACCAACCCAGAGATTCCTGCTAACCTCTCAGGTCCCATAATATAATAACCCTCACAGGGGTGGCCAGACTGGAGGGCCCCATCCTAACCCCTAGACACTTCTTCCTTAGCCCCTACCCCCTACCACCTTAGGAACCTCTACCCTAGCCCCTAACCCTGACAAATTCAATGGATTGTAAAATAACACAAGGCGGTGCGGGTAGAGGAGAGAGAGAGAGAGTGTGTGTATGTGTGAGAGAGAGAGAAAGAGAGAGAGAGATCGAAAGAGAGAGAGATATATCTATATTTATCCCTGTGTTCTAGGTTTGGCTGTTGCCAGTTCGTTTTGTTTCGTCAAGCCTACCAGCGTTTATCCTATTTGCTCCTGCCTCTCTATAGTTCCTGTTTTCTAGTTTTCCCGGTTTTGACCATCCTGCCTGCCCTGACCCTGAACCTGCCTGCTGCCTTGTACCTTTGCCCCACTACTCTGGATTACCGACCTCTGCTTACCCCGACCCTGAGCCTGCCTGCCGTCCTGTACCT
This sequence comes from Thymallus thymallus, assembly GCA_023634145.1. Classification (NCBI taxonomy): domain Eukaryota; kingdom Metazoa; phylum Chordata; class Actinopteri; order Salmoniformes; family Salmonidae; genus Thymallus; species Thymallus thymallus. The sequence goes on from CM042381.1 coordinate 23,987,970, forward strand.
TTGCCCCATCTATCTGGATTACTGACCCCTGCCTGCCCCTGACCTGTCTTTTGCCTGCCCCTGTTGGTTTAACAAACCTACCTACTCCGACGTTTTCTGCGCCTGGGTCTTACCTGTAACGCCTGAGAGGAGAGGAGAGGAGAGGAGAGGAGGAGAGGAGGAGAGGAGAGGAGAGGAGGAGGAAGAGGAAGAAGACAGGAGAGGAGAGGAGATGAGAAGAGAAGAGAAGAGAAGAGTAGAGAAGAGAGGAATAAAAGATGAGATGACAGAAGGAGCATCTCTCCCACCAGCACAGGTCAATAAATCAATAGGAAATGTTGGTTGGCTAGAAAATGGAGAGAGAAACCAGTGATGGATGGAGAGAAGAGAGGGGGGAGCGTGGAGAAAGAGGAGAAAGAGAGGGATGAAGAGAGGAGAGAAGGATGAAGAGCGAGTGCAGGGATGAGAGAGGGGAAAGGGTAAAAAGGGAGAGGGGAAAAATCTGTGTGTGGGGCTGTTGAAACGTATGTGTGTAAGGTATACAGATCTCCAGTTAGAATGTAACCCTTGGTGAATGACTGACTGTCTAACAGTGTGACATAGAGTTCATTAAGTGTGTGTGTTTGTGTGTGTCCTTATCTGGCATAGAAAATGAGATTTGGCACGTCTTCAATGCTGTACAGTATGCCTAATCTTTGTGCCTGACAGACTTACACATCGCTAAAGTGGACCTTTAAATCTTCTTCTCATGAACCCTTTAACTGTTATGGGCGTGTGTATGTGTGTGTCTATGTGTGTGTGTGTGTGTGTGTGTGTGTGTGTGTGTGTGTGTGTGTGTGTGTGTGTGTGTGAGGCCTGAGAACCAGGAGATAAAGAGAGAATAGGAGATGAGATGCTCAGCAACTATCTACCTCTCTGACACACTCACACACCTCAGACCAACCGACAACAATCACACTGTAGATAACACACACATCCTCAGTAACCATAGAACACGCACTCCTCTCTTTGTCCTCCTCTCTACCACTCTCTTGTTCTCTCTCTTACCCTTTCCTATGAGAAATAGTGGGGCCCTCTCTAAAAGGTGGGTACCTGTGTGTGAAAGAGGCTGAGAGTGTGTTGTGTGTGTGAGAGAGAGTGTGTGTTGTGTGTGTGTGTGTGTGAGGGAAAGTAAAGTGTCTGCTTATTGATCAGGATGATGCAGATGGTGACAGTGCCAGTCAGAGAGAAGAATGAGCCCAGAGGATTTGACTTAATATACATTCATAGGTGAGATAATGACATGATCAAATATTTAGGAGAATATTAGCAGACTGGTACAGAGGTCAGGCTGAGAGTGTCTGAGGTGTGTGTATGGTTGTGTGTGTGTGTGTGTGTGGTTGTGTCACTAACCCTAACTCACAAGCTTCTCTTTTACTGGCCCCTAGAGTTACAGCACAGCATGCATGGTAAAAAAATATACACACACTTCACACTCACCCTGTATCTCACACAGACAAACCACACCTTCAGGAACTGTTTAATTGATCCATCAGCTTTTAAGGGAGTGATCTTTCAGACAGGGCTTGACAAACACAATGATCTGATGCTGTCATCCAGACTGTATGGCCAAATAAAAAACTTTTCTAGCATTGTGCGTGTGTGTGTTTGAGCTGTGATTGTGTGTGTTTGTGTGTTTCAGCTGTTTGTGTGTGTGTGAGCAGTGATTGTGTGTGTCCTGCAGTGTAAAGGGCTACCAAGTGCTGCTTTGCTTTAAGGGGTGAGTTCAGTCCTGGAGGGTCTGTGACCTCTTTAACTAAACCATGAAACCTCTCCTGACAAACTCCTAGTCACTTCAAACTCACTGAGGGGTGTGTGTGTGTGTGTGTGTGTGTGTTTGTGTGTGTGTGTGTGTGTGTGTGTGTGTGGTTATTAAGTGTATGTTTATTTGTTTTAGTGTGTTTGGGTATGACTAATTGCACCTAAAGTAATGTGAAAAGTGTGTGTGGGAGTGTTTGTTTGAGTGTGTGTGTGTGTGCCAGTGTAACTAATTCCTCTAACACTGTGTGAGATTGAGAACCAAGAGGCGGAACTGCAGCTTGTTAAACAGGTCAAAGGTCAACTGGTGTGAAAAGGCTTAGAACAACACACACACACACACTCGTAAGTATGCACACACACACACACACACACACACACACACACACACACACACACACACACACACACACACACACACACACACACACACACACACACACACACACACACTCGTACGTACGTGCACACACACACACACACACACACACACGTTTCAAGTAGGATTAAACATGAAAATTTGATCAATCAGTTTAAATCTGGAGCTCTACTGGCAACCACATGGGAGGGGATGGGTGTTTGTACAGTATCCATCCATCTCTCTCTCCTCCCTTCATCTCTACACAGAGGAGAGGAAGAAGGGATGACTTTGAATCAGCTAAAAGTTTAAAAGCTTTGTTCTAAAGTGGAAATGCAGTCGCTCCTCTCCTTCATTACCCCTCATCTGTCTTCCCTTCGTCCCTCTATTTCATCCGTCTGGACAGAGAAGACATGGTCTGTGTACCAAATGGCTCCCTATTCCTTATGAAGTGCACTACTTTTGACAGGGGCCCATAGGGCTCTATAGGGGTGCACTATATAAGGATTAGGGAGCCATTTGGGATGAAGACATGACTCAGCATAAAGAGAGGCTTCTGTGTTTTTAGCTAAGACCATCAGAGGAATTAATAACAATAGAATAGTATGACGTCTGTACATACAGTCGTAAACGGATATATATACTCATGCTCTTTCCATGACATACTGACCAGATTAATCCAGGTGAAAGTTATGATCCCTAATTGATGTCACCTGTTAAATACACATCAATCAGTGTAGATGAAGGGGAGGAGACAGGTTAAAGAAGGAATTTTAAGCCTTGAGACAACTGAGACATGGATTGTGTACGTATGCCATTCAGAGGGTGAATGGGCAATATAAAAGATTTAAGTGCCTTTGAACTGGGTATGGTTGTAGGTGCCAGGCGCACTGGTTTGTGTCAAGAACTGCAATGTTGTTGGGTTTTTCACACTCAACAGTTTCCCGTGTGTTTCAAGAAAGGTCCACCACCCAAAAGGACATCCAGCCAACTAGACACAACTCTGGGAAGCATTAGAGTCAACATGGGCCAGCATTCCTGTGAATTGCTTTTGACACCTTGCTATTCTTAGTACAAAGGGGAGTATATACTGTCACGGTGTGCATTATATAAGGGACGGTAAACGGAGCGCTGGTGAAGTGTCATCCTTTTATTGAATGAGGTTTTCTCCCGAAGCATTCAAATCAAAGGAGAGTATAACAAACAAGAACAAGACTACAAACAACACAGTGACTTACTTTGCTTCTGGCAGAGCAGACAAACACAAGAACAATGATCCACACACAGGTGGAAGTGTGTGGGTCCTATATACTATCCCCAATCAGAGACAACGCTAGACAGCTGTCTCTGATTGGGGATGATAATCACCCTAGTTAGGGTGTGATGACTTGGTTGTGTGCCTCTCTCCTCCCCTAGGTGGGAGTAAGAGGCCTTACCACAACCAAGCCATCACAGTACCCCCCCCCCAAGGTGCGGACTCCCGATCGCACCATAAATCCCCCCTCTCCTGAAAAGTAAAAAAAAATTGTCCAAAAAACTAGGGGGGACATGGCGGGGTACTGAGATGGTTGCTGGTGGAGGCTCCGGTTCTGGTTCCGGGCGTGGCGCAAGCTCTGAGAGTAGCTTCTCTCCTACCTCTCTGTTGCACGCCCGGTCCAGTCCGGACCCCAGCGCGATGGTTCCCCTCTCAGTACTCCCGCCAGTTACCAAGTCCTGTCTGGACCCTGGTGTGGGAGCCCTCGACCCTGGAGAGGGGCTGACCACCAGCCCCGGACTGGGCACCGGTGGAGCTGACTGCTCCGCCACTGGAGCTACGTAGATGACCGGCCCCGGACTGGGCACCGGTGGAGCGGACTGCTCCGGCACTGGAGCTACGTAGATGACCGGCCCCGGACTGGGCACCGGTGGAGCGGGCTGCTCCGGCACTGGAGCGACGTAGACGACCGGCCCCGGACTGGGCACCGGTGGAGCGGACTGCTCCGGCACTGGAGCGGCGCAGACGACCGGCCCCGGACTGGGCACCGGTGGAGCGGACTGCTCCGGCACTGGAGCGACGTAGACGACCGGCCCCGGACTGGGCACCGGTGGAGCGGACTGCTCCGTCAATGGAGCGACGTAGACGACCGGCCCCGGACTGGGCACCGGTGGAGCGGACTGCTCCGGCACTGGAGCGACGCAGACGACCGGCCCCGGACTGGGCACCGGTGGAGGAGGCTCCAGGCCTTGAGCTGTGGCTGGAGGCTCCGGAACGCTGACGTTCGCTGGAGGTGGCGGAACGCTGACCTTCGCTGGAGGTGGCGTGGCGCTGACCTTCGCTGGAGGTGGCGTGGCGCTGACCTTCGCTGGAGGTGGCGTGGCGCTGACCTTCGCTGGAGGTGGCGTGGCGCTGACCTTCGCTGGAGGTGGCGTGGCGCTGACCTTCGCTGGAGGTGGCGTTGCGCTGACCTTCGCTGGAGGTGGCGTGGCGCTGACCTTCGCTGGAGGTGGCGTGGCGCTGACCTTCGCTGGAGGTGGCGTGGCGCTGACCTTCGCTGGAGGTGGCGCGGCGCTGACCTTCGCTGGAGGTGGAGTGGCGCTGACCTTCGCTGGAGGCCTCGGGCTGCTGACCTTCACTGGAGGCCTCGGGCTGCTGACCTTCACTGGAGGCCTCGGGCTGCTGACCTTCACTGGAGGCCTCGGGCTGCTGACCTTCACTGGAGACCTCGGGCTGCTGACCTTCACTGGAGGCCTCGGGCTGCTGACCTTCACTGGAGGCCTCGGGCTGCTGACCTCCACTGGAGGCCTCGGGCTGCTGACCTTCACTGGAGGCCTCGGGCTGCTGACCTTCACTGGAGGCCTCGGGCTGCTGACCTTCACTGGAGGCCTCGGGCTGCTGACCTTCACTGGAGGCCTCGGGCTGCTGACCTTCACTGGAGGCCTCGGGCTGCTGACCTTCTCTGGAGGCCTCGGGCTGCTGACCTTCTCCGGAGGTCTCGGGCTGTTGACCTTCTCCGGAGGTCTCGGGCTGCTGACCTTCACAGGAGGCCTCAGGCTGCTGACCTTTACAGGAGGCCTCGGGCTACTGATCGTCACAGGAGGCCTCGGGCTGCTGACCCTCTCCGGAGACCTCAGGCTGGATGCCGTGCCCACCCTGGGCACCGACGCAGAGGTGGTCTTCAGCCCTGCAGCTGGTCTGGCTGTCGGCCCCAGACTGGGCACCGACACGCTATGGAGCTCCTGCTCCACAGCGGGACTGAACGTCGTGCCCACCCTGGGCACCGACGCAGAGATGGTCTTCAGCCTTGCAGCTGGTCTGGCTGTCGGCCCCAGACTGGGCACCGACACGCTATGGAGCTCCTGCTCCACAGCGGGACTGAACGTCGTGCCCACCCTGGGCACCGACGCAGAGATGGATCCCAAACCTGTGGTTGGGCTGGCTGTCGGCCCCAGACTGGGCACCGACACGCTATGGAGCTCCTGCTCCACAGCGGGGCTGAACGTCGTGCCCACCCTGGGCACCGACGCAGAGATGGTTTCCAGCCCTCTGGTTGGGCTGGCTGTCGGCCCCACACTGGGCACCGACGCGCTATGGAGCTCCTGCTCCACAGCGGGGCTGAACGTCGTGCCCACCCTGGGCACCGACGCAGAGATGGTTTCCAGCCCTCTGGTTGGGCTGGCTGTCGGCCCCACACTGGGCACCGACACGCTATGGAGCTCCTGCTCCACAGCGGGGCTGAACGTCGTGCCCACCCTGGGCACCGACGCAGAGATGGTTTCCAGCCCTCTGGTTGGGCTGGCTGTCGTCGTTGTAGCCTCCGTGCGAGGAGTAGGCACGGGGCGTACAGGACTGGGGAAACGCACCAGAGGTCTGATGCGAGGCGCTGGCACGGGTCGCGCCGGGCTGGGGAAACACACCGTTTGGCTAGTGCGTTGAGCTGGCACGGGTTGCGCCGGGCTGGGGAAACGCACCGTTTGGCTGGTGCGCGGAGCAGGCGCGGGCCGTACCGGGCTGGGGAAACGCACCGTTGGCTGGGTGCGTTTAGCTGGTACGGGTCGCACCGGGCTAGTGTTGCGCACCGATGGTGTGGTGCGCCGAGTCGGTCTCCTCCTCCTCCGACTCTGGACCGGCGCTGGAGGCACCGGACTGGGAACTGGCGCTGGAGCACGACTGTCCCTGTCGTGCCTATTCCACCGCCAATCCCCATCCTGTGAGGGTTCTTCCGGGAACCCCCACGAGTGAGGGAACAGAAGCACATCGTCGTCGTCTTCCTCCGACTCCTCTATGTAGTCCCGCTCCCATGGCTGTAGGGGCTCCTCCTGGAACCCCCACGAGTGCAGTGGTCGGGGCTCTTCTCCCTCGATCCCCGACCACCCCCATAGCCCCCCCCCAAAATCCGTTTGAGGGGTTTTCTGGGCTCCAGGCTGGTCCTCAACCCTAGCCCGGTGACGTGTCCTCCGTCTCCGGCGCCTCGGCTGCTCCGGACCCCAGCCTTTCTCCACCGCATGATAATGGTAGACATCCTCTTTCGACAATTTCCCCATATCGTAGAGGATGTCTACCAAAGTCTCTCTCCGTTGTGTCCCAGGGTGGTGGATCATTCTGTCACGGTGCGCATTATAAGGGACGGTAAACGGAGCGCTGGTGAAGTGTCATCCTTTTATTGAATGAGGTTTTCTCCCGAAGCATTCAAATCAAAGGAGAGTATAACAAACAAGAACAAGACTACAAACAACACAGTGACTTACTTTGCTTCTGGCAGAGCAGACAAACACAAGAACAATGATCCACACACAGGTGGAAGTGTGTGGGTCCTATATACTATCCCCAATCAGAGACAACGCTAGACAGCTGTCTCTGATTGGGGATGATAATCACCCTAGTTAGGGTGTGATGACTTGGTTGTGTGCCTCTCTCCTCCCCTAGGTGGGAGTAAGAGGCCTTACCACAACCAAGCCATCACATATACAGTAGTAAGCTGGAATATACAGTGAGGGAAAAAAGTTTTTGATCCCCTGCTGATTTTGTTCGTTTGCCCACTGACAAAGTAATGATCAGTCCATAATTTTAATGGTAGGTTTATTTGAACAGTGAGACACAGAATAACAACAAACAACTCCAGAAAAACGCATGTCAAAAATGTTATAAAGTGATTTGCATTGTAATGAGTGAAATAAGTATTTGACCCCTCTCAATCAGAAGGAGTTCTGCCTCCCAGGTTTCATTTATACAGGTAACGAGCTGAGACTAGGAGCACTCCCTTAAAGAGTGTGCTCCTAATATCAGCTTGTTACCTGTATAAAAGACACCTGTCCACAGAAGCAATCAATCAATCAGATTCCAAACTCTCCATCATGGCCAAGAACAAAGAGCTGTCCAAGGATGTCAGGGACAAGATTGTAGACCTACACAAGGCTGGAATGGGCTACAAGACCATCGCCAAGCAGCTTGGTGAGAAGGTGACAACAGTTGGTGCGATTATTCGCAAATGGAAGAAACACAAAAGCACTGTCAATCTCCCTTGGTCTGGGGCTCCATGCAAGATCTCACCTCGTGGAGTTGCAATGATCATGAGAACGGTGAGGAATCAGCCCAGAACTACACGGGAGGATCTTGTCAATGATCTCAGGGCAGCTGGGACCATAGTCACCAGGAAAACAATTGGTAACACACCTGTGAAGGACTGAAATCCTGCACCGCCCGCAAGGTCCCCCTGCTCAAGAAAGCACATGTACAGGCCTGTCTGAAGTTTGCCAATGAACATCTGAATGATTCAGAGGAGGACTGGGTGAAAGTGTTGTGGTCAGATGAGACCAAAATCGAGCTATTTGGCATCAACTCAACTCGCCGTGTTTGGAGGAGGAGGAATGCTGCCTATGACCCCAAGAACACCATCCCCACCGTCAAACATGGAGGTGGAAACATTATGCTTTGGGGGTGTTTTTCTGCTAAGGGGACGGGACAACTTCACCGCATCAAAGGGACGATGGATGGGGCCATGTACCGTCAAATCTTGGGTGAGAACCTCCTTCCCTCAGCCAGAGCATTGAAAATGGGTCGTGGATGGGTATTGCAGCATGACAATGACCCAAAACACACGGCCAAGGCAACAAAGGAGTGGCTCAAGAAGAAGCACATTAAGGTCCTGGAGTGGCCTGGCCAGTCTCCAGACCTTAATCCCATGGAAAATCTGTGGAGGGAGCTGAAGGTTCGAGTTGCCAAACGTCAGCCTCGAAAACTTAATGACTTGGAGAAGATCTGCAAAGAGGAGTGGGACAAAATCCCTCCCGAGATGTGTGCAAACCTGGTGGCCAACTACAAGAAACGTCTGACCTCTGTGATTGCCAACAAGGGTTTTGCCACCAAGTACTAAGTCATGTTTTGCAGCGGGGTCTAATACTTATTTCACTCATTAAAATGCAAATCAATTTATAACATTTTTGACATGCGTTCTTCTGGATTTTTTTGTTGATATTCTGTCTCTCACTGTTCAAATAAACCTACCATTAATATTTTAGACTGATCATTTCTTTGTCAGTGGGCAAACAAACAAAATCAGCAGGGGATCAAATACTTTTTTCCCTCACTGTATACTGAAATAAAAGATCCCAGAAATTTTCCATATGCACAAAAAGGTTATTTTGCTCCAATTTTGTGCACAAATTTGTTAACATCCCTGTTAGTGAGCTTTTCTCCTTTGCCAACTGACAGGTGTGGCATGTCAAGAAACAAGAGAAAACGGGCTGTGAGACATGGGTTTGATCCTAGACACATGAAAAGTGGAATATATACAGAGGGTACGGGCAACAGAAGACGAACAGCAGAGGGGCTAATGATTGTCAGGCTCTGGCCATAGGGAGTACCTTTTGGCCATGGTCAGAGCCTGACAGATCTAGATATCTAGATCTATGTTTTTCATTTTGTGTTGAATCCCCAATTGGAGACAGCTGTGAGACGTTGTCTCTGATTGGGGATTCTATTTTAGTTGCTCAACCCCACACAAACAAAGTGTGTTGATGTTCACGTTTTTCTTACGCTGTTGTTTTGCATAGTTCGGACTGAGTTTCGTTTTCGTGTGAAATAAATCATGTCGAACTATCGCTACGCTGCGCCCTGGTCTGTCTCTACACACGATCGTGACAGAATGACCCACCACTACCAGACCAAGCAGCGTAACTGGGGAGAGAGGGAGAGAGATGAGGTGCCGCCACGTTATGCGCGACGCGCGATGCGGGGAAACGTCCGCCAACAACCCCAAGGGAATTTTGAGGGGGGCTATGGGGGTGGTCTGGCCGAGAGGAGAAGGCGCCAGTACCACTCTCCAGGTGGAGTGGCGAGGAGGAAGAGGATCCACGTACCAGCACGGCAGGGCGCACTCACAGCCTGGCATGGTCCGCGCCGACTCCGCGCACCACACTATCGGTGCGCATTCAGAACCCCGAGAGGCCGAAGGAGGAGGATCGCCCACCACTTCGTCTTCCCACGATCTATGATCGAGAGAAACCCAAGGGGTTTTATGAATACCCGAGGGAGGAACAGACGAGGTGGTGGAGAGCCTGGGTTGCTCTTCCATTGGAGCAGCAGACGGACACGCTGCTAATAGAGATAGAGGAGGAGGACTTCGGGCGCCGATACGCTCTAGTGAACAGGCTGATGGATATGCGGGAGCGGGCTTCTGAGCCAGTGAAGGTCAGCAGCCCTGAGCCTCCAGCGAAGGTCAGCAGCCCTGAACCTCCAGCGAAGGTCAGCAGCCCGGAACCTCCAGCGAAGGTCAGCAGCCCGGAACCTCCAGCGAAGGTCAGCAGCCCGGAGCCTCCAGCGAAGGTCCGCAGCCCGGAGCCTCCAGCGAAGGTCCGCCGCCCGGAGCCTCCAGCGAAGGTCCGCCGCCCGGAGCCTCCAGCGAAGGTCCGCCGCCCGGAGCCTCCAGCGAAGGTCCGCCGCCCGGAGCCTCCAGCGAAGGTCCGCCGCCCGGAGCCTCCAGCGAAGGTCAGCCGCCCTGAACCACCGGAGCCCAGTCCGGGGCCGGTCGTCTGCTTCGCTCCAGTGCCGGAGCAGTCCGCTCCACCGGAGCCCAGTCCGGGGCCGGTCGTCTGCTTCGCTCCAGTGCCGGAGCAGTCCGCTCCACCGGTGCCCAGTCCGGGGCCGGTCGTCTGCTTCGCTCCAGTGCCCGGAGCAGTCCGCTCCACCGGTGCCCAGTCAGGGGCCGGTCGTCTGCTCAACTCCAGCGGCGGAGCAGTCCGCTCCACTGGTGCCCAGTACGGGTCTGAACGTCTGCCCAGCTCCAGAACTGGAGCGTCCTGCCACACCGGTGCCCAGTCCGGGTCCGGTCGTCTGTACCGCTACATGGCCGGAGCCGTTCGCCATGCCAGGTCCCATTCCGGGACTGGTCATCAGACTCAGGTCAGCGAGGAATTTATCCACTTCGCCGGGGCCTGAGCCGCCACCGAAGTGGATTGTCCCTCCTTTTTTTTTTTGGTGTGATTATCGCGGCCGGGAGTCCGCGCCTTAGAGGGGGGGTACTGTCAGGCTCTGGCCATAGGGAGTACCTTTTGGCCATGGTCAGAGCCTGACAGATCTAGATATCTAGATCTATGTTTTTCATTTTGTGTTGAATCCCCAATTGGAGACAGCTGTGAGACGTTGTCTCTGATTGGGGATTCTATTTAAGTTGCTCAACCCCACACAATTATCAATGTCATCATCAAGAGTAAGTGTGTTGATGTTCACGTTTTTCTTACGCTGTTGTTTTGCATAGTTCGGACTGAGTTTCGTTTTTGTGTGAAATAAATCAAGTCGAACTATCGCTACGCTGCGCCCTGGTCTGTCTCTACACACGATCGTGACAATGATCTTGGAGATGGGGAAAGACCGATAAACTGGGGGGAAAGTTTGCGGGACAGATCTTGGGTGGACAGCCATACCCTCTGCCCGAGACAATACCGGGGAGCCGGAGTCCGGTGGCGGTCCGCTTGTCGTTGATACCTGGAGGTGGACTTGAGAAGAGCCGACCGGGCTCTCTTCCAGGTACGACGACAGCGGCGGACAAACATCTGGGACCTTTACTTCCTCCGATACTCTGCGCAGCAACGTGTCAAACAGAGCTTCCGGGTTCCAGGCACGTGTGGAAATCCACCGCATAGTCTGCCACACTGTGGCAGTTTTGCCAAAGCTGGAGTTACTTCCGGGCAGCCTCTCTCCCGGACAATGGAGCATCAAAAACTTTCTTCAACACAAATTCCTCCAGACTGAATCATACGGCCGACTGTTGTTCCCACACTGCCGTAGCACAGGCAAGAGCCCTCCCGGATATCAGCGTGATGAGGTACGTTATCTTAGAGCGGTCCGAGGGGAAGGAGGAGGTCTGCAGCTTGATGATGAGGGAACACTGAGCGAGAAACGCCTGACAGGTTCCCGACTCTCTGTGGAAGCGTTCCGGGGGAGGTAAGCGGAGTTTCTGGGGAACCGGGGTAGTCGGAGAGTCAGTGCTGCTAACAGCCGGGTTACTGAGGGGCTGGGAGGTTACCGTTGTGGTAAGCTGCCTAACAGACAACCAGCGGAATTGCTCCAGCAATGTGTTTAACGCTCGGTCATGGCGTTCGGTCAAGGTCTGGAACCCTTCCATGAGACCACGAAGCAAATCCTTGTGCCTTCCAATGGTGGCTCCTTGGGAGGAGATGGCGTTGCAGAGCTGATCCGAGTCTGCTGGGTCAGTCATGGCCAGTTCGTACTATCACGTTTCAGGAGAAGACCCAGATGCAGGCAGTGTCGAAGTAACAAAAGTTGATTACAAAAACGGGGCAGGAAAAACGGCATGTCAACGGCAGGCAGAGGTCTGTAACACAGATCAGAGTCCGAAAGGTACAGAACGGCAGGCAGTCTCAGGATCGAGGTAGGCAGAGGTTAATAATCCAGGATGGTGTGACAAGGTACAGAACGGCAGGCAGGCTCAGGGCAGGCAGAATGGTCAAAACCGGGAAAACTAGAAAACAGGAACTATAGAAAAAGACAGGAGCAAGGGGCAAAACATTGGTAGGCTTGACGAACAAAATAAACTGGCAACAGACAAACAGAGAACAAAGGTATAAATACACTGGGGATAATGGGGAAGATGGGGAATACCTGGAGGGGGTGGAGACAATCACAAAGACAGGTGAAACAGATCAGGGTGTGACAAGACCAGCAATCCGGACAGCTGATGAAACTGAGGAGTATTTCTGTCTGTAATTGTTGTGGTGAAAAACCCATTCTGATTGGCTGGGCCTGGCTCCAAAGTGGGTGGGCTTATGCTCTCCCAGATCCACCCATGGCTGCACCCCTGCCAAGTCATGTAAAATCCATAGATTAGGGTCTAAAGAATTTATTTCAATAGACCTTATATGAAATGCAACTTGTTGAAATTGTTGCATGTTGTGTTTATATTTTTGTTCAGTATATTTATACAGTAGTAAGCTGAAAAATGTTTATACAGTAGTAAGATGAAATATGTTTAAATGGTAGTAAGCTGAAATATATTTATACAGTAGTAAGCTGAAATATATTCGTACAGTAGTAAGCTGAAATATATTTATACAGTATTAAACTGAAATATTGAAATGCTACAAAGATATACTTCTAATATTTACTCCAGGCCTCCAACTTTTTATTGATGATTGAAAAGATGTGGTTTACAAAACATGCACCTTTTTATGCACAAAGAATGCAACTTTCTATGCAAATAGTTATATCACTGATCCTCCTCTCCTCTCCTCTCCTCTCCTCTCCTCTCCTCTCCTCTCCTCTCCTCTCCTCTCCTCTCCTCTCCTCTCCTCTCCTCTCCTCTCCTCTCCTCTCCTCTCCTCTCCTCTCCTCTCCTCTCCTCTCCTCTCCTCTATGGTTGCGCCACTGGCGGCTTCCTGCCATATCACAACTCTACTGTACCCCTTCACCATCAATTGTTATCATCACCATCCCCATCATCACCGTCATCATCTTCCTCACTCTGAGATGAAGATTAGTGTTCCTCAGTAATGTGTAAGTGTGTGTGTGTTTCTCTCAGTAATATGTTTGAGTGTGTCTGTGTGTGTGTGTCAGTAATGATGCCATTTTCCTAAAGGAGAAGAATCTGTCACTGTAGTAATAAGGATATTAATATCAGTTAGACTGCAGTAAAACACTCCGCTTTCCTCTCCTTACTTCTCACTCCAGATGTGTGTGTGAGATTATGTTTGTGTGTGTGTGTTTGTGAGTGTATTTGGGAGTGTGTGTGAGTGAGCAAGGGGCGTTGTGTGTGGGAGGGACAGACAAAGAGGGTAAATTGAAAGGAAATGATGAAGGATGCGTCTGTGGCATACATTAGTGAATTCCTTTCTCTTCTGTTTCAATCAGGCTCACTGTGTCTGTGTGTCTGTATGTCCACATGTAAGGGTGTGTGTCTGTCTTTGAATGTGTGTGACTGTGTGTGTGTACAGTACGGGAAAGCAAGGTGTTTGTATGGTAAGTTGAAGGCAAGTTCAGCAGTTGAATATATAGAGAAACAATGCATTTCTAAGAAATTCTCTACAACCTTTTGCACAAAGAAAACACACATGCACACCACCAGTGTGTACCCCGCCACCACAGAATGTAATTCTCTGCAATTTCTGCTGGGATTGTATGGTGTGTGTGTGTGTGTGTCTGTGTGTGTGTGAGGGGTGGGGGGATGGTGGGGAGGTAGAGAGAGCAGTGCTAAGACCAGCTGAGACCGATCAATAATCCTCTCCTCCATTTAAAGAACAGAAACCTGAATTCTGACTCTCCTCTCTTCTCTGCTCCCAGCCTCCCTGCATTAGGCCTCCGCTTTGTGTTCACACTGCAGTCAGCCCCACGTCAACACACACACACGCATGCATGCACACACACACTAGCACGTACACAGGAGAGGAGAAGAAAGGAGACGAGAGACGAGAGGAGAAGAGAGGAGAGGAGAGGAGAGGAGAGGAGAGGAGAGGAGAGGAGAGGAGAGGAGAGGAGAGGAGAGGAGAGGAGAGGAGAGGAGAGGAGAGGAGAGGAGAGGAGAGGAGAGGGGGAAGGCTACTGGCTTCTTGCTGCTGTTCCTGATGAGAGTTGGGAGGTCTTGGAATGAGTCTGAGTGTCTGTGCGAGAGCAGGAGAGAACTGTCTGTGTCTGGAGGTCTGAAGGGTCTTGGGAAGAGAACTGGAGTAGTGTGTTTGCCTGAGTGAGCAGTGGTAGAGCTCCCTCTAGCTTTACTGAGGTGTAACAGCAGGTTAGATTGATAATTCATACACCCTATCAGGCGGTTTCAGCAGGAGGTCACTCTAGAGGTCAAGGGCATTCAGAGTCAGGGTCAACCCCCCGCCCTACCACCTCCCAGCCCCTTACCAGCCCCCCATACACCCATCCCTCAATCTCATCTTAAACAACACACACTAACCACAGGGTAGGTTGCTTAGGATTCAAGCCTGTCAAATAGCATAGGTTTGCGATATTTGAGAGAACAGCAGTGTGTGTGTATTTAGATAGCCAGCTGATATTCTGCAAATCTGTGTGTGTATATGCGAATGTGTGTGTGTGTGTGTGTTGTCAGGCTCTGGGGCCCGGAGGCTGTCTCTCTGCCCTGCTGTCGCTCCGGGCTTTATTCCTGACCCCTGACCTTTAGGGAATTGACTCTTCAATGGCCGGCAGGGTCACTGACCTCTATCCCCTAGAGGTCAAACAGTCAAAACCCTCCAATCAGCTTCTCTCTGCCTCTACAGTATGTGGTACCAGTATAACATGATATCTATCTCTCTGTTTTTACATAGATGATTCTATGTGGTACCAGTATAACGTGATATATATATATCTCTCTGTTTTTACATAGATGACTATGTGGTACCAGTATAACGTGATATATCTCTGTTTTTATATAGATTACGATGTGGTACCAGTATAACAAGATATCTAGCTCTTTGTTTTTACAAACATTACTCTTCATTGTCATAAAAATATATATTTCTGATTTCCATTTGATTTCCATTGTTCATCACATTACTAACATGATGTAATAATCCATGGTGAAATGATTGTAGTTGTGCAATAGCAGACTACATGCAGATGTGTGTTTCAGTGTGTGTGCGTGTGTTTGTGTGTGTTTGTGTTAGTGATAAATTGATAGCATAATCAGCCCAAAGCTGTTCTTGAGTCTCCTACATTATCGCATATATTACCTTACACAATGTGTGTATTAGTAAGTGTGCGTGTGTGTGTGTGTGTGTTGGGGGTTAAGCCTGTTGGTTATTGAGTTTGCTGGAAGGTGATGGTGGTTCCTTACGATCACGACCACTCTACTAATCTAATGAATGCTCACTCAGAGGAGAGGAGAGAGGGAGGAGAGGAGGAGAGGAGAGGGGGAGGAGAGGACGAGAAGAAAGGGAGAGGAGGGGATAATTTTTTGGTTATGGGTTAAGGGGCCTGACAGAGGGGTGAGGGGGGGATTGGGAGAGTGATGAGGGGAAGAGATCAGTGTGTGTGTTTGTTTCCCTGACCTCCACTGCTAGAGATGAGAGAGGTGATTTACGGGCTGTGGTGTGCGACAGCTCTGTCTAATACATATACAGTATCTGGTGTGTGTGTGTGTGTGTGTGTGTGCATGCCTACGTTTGTG
>CM042381.1:24008701-24243701 GCA_023634145.1 Thymallus thymallus
ACCCTAACCTTAACCATTACCCTAAACTTAATCCTAACCTTAACCATTACCCCAACCATTACCATAACATTAACCATTACCATAACCTTAACCATTACCCTAACCTTAACCATTACCCTAACCTTAACCATTACACTAACCATTACCCTAACCTTAACCATTACCCTAACCTTAACCCTAACCTTAACCATTACCCTAACCTTAACCATTACCCTAACCTTAACCATTTCAGTAACCATTACCCTAACTATAACCATTACCCTAACATTATCCTAACCTTAACCCTAACCTTAACTATTACCCTATCCCTAATCTTAACCATTACCCTAACCATTACCCTAACATAAACCATTACCCTAACATTATCCCTAACATTAACCATGACCCTAACCTTAACCATTACCCTAACCTTAACTATTACACTAAGAATGACCCTAACCTTAACCCTAACCAACATTACCCTAACCATTACCCTAACCTTAATCATTACCCTAACCATTGCCCTAATCTTAACCTTAACCATTACTCTAAGCATAACCCTAACCTTAACCATTACCCTAACCATTACCCTAACGTTAACCATTACCCTAACCATTACCATAACCTTACCAATTACCATAACCTTAACCATTACCCTAACCTTAACCATTACCCTAACCTTAACCATTACCCTAACCTTCACCCTAACCTAACCATTACCCTAACCTTAACCATTGCCCTAACTTTAACCATTACACTAACCATTACCCTAACCTTAACCCTAACAATGGCCCTAACCTTAACCATTACCTAACCATTACCCTAACCTTAACCATAACCATAACCTTAACCATTACCCTAACCATTATCCTAACCTTAACCATTACCCTAACCATTTCCCTAACCTTAACCTTAAACTTAACCATTACCCTAACCTTAACCCTAACCATTACCCTAACCATTATCCTAACCTTAACCATTACCCTAACCATTTCCCTAACCTTAACCTTAACCATTACCCTAACCTTAATCCTAACCATTACCCTAACCATTATCCTAACCTTAACCATTACCCTAACCTTAACCATTACCCTAACCTCAGCCACCAGCTGAATATCCACTGTAAGAGCCCCTTGTCTCTCTATGTGCAACTGTTTTCTCATTACTCCTAAAGCTCTTAACTCTGCTCAGGATTCGTTCAGGAGCACTCCAGATGTTCCTGGGTGTTAAACTGTAATAAGAGTGTTGCGCAGTAATCCCCCCACACACTAACATACACTCTAAACACCACATACACTCACACACACTCAAACCACCACAGTAATCCTCACACACTCTCCTGGACCATAGTAGCCTAATCGGCTGTATCGGCTGCTCTTTGTGAGAAAATGATTTTCTCTGTGCAGAGTAGGAGGAGGACAATCTCAGTAATATCCATTTTGACAGTGTGACGGGGGGTGCATGTTCTCTCTTCCTCTGTGTGTTTGTGTGAGCGTATGTGTGAGCGTGTGTGTTTGAGTAAGTGTGTGTTTTGGCAGTGTTTGTGTGTGTGTGTGTTTGATGGCAGTGCGACAGAATACTGTCTTTGTCTCTGTAATGGTGACAGATGACACTGAGAGAGACTGGTCTGTGAGGCGCCACCAGACAGAGAGAGAGACACACACACACGGAGAGATAGAAAGAGAGGAGTGTATTGTCCAGAGACTGATGACAGGTAATGGTTGTGTTATTGGTTTTGTTGTCCAGACTTAACTTGGACTATTATCCCACTCAGAGAAAAGATCTCCTACACTCTCCCCATCTTCCAACACTTCTCTCTCTCTTTCTGCAACAACACTGTCATTTTCTCAGGCGCAATTATGGCTCAGTTTATTCTGGTGTGATAGGGCCTGTGTGTGAGTATGCGTGTGTGTGTGTGCGTATGTGTGGTGTGTACATGTGTGTGTGTGTGTGTGTGTGTGTGTGGGCACATACTTGTGCATGCATGCGTCCTGGGTGCATATGAAACAGATCTGTTAGTGGGTCTCATCATCTCTAAGACATTGTTCTGGGTCTAGTCCAGGGACAGGCCTGGAACATGACTACTTGACGGCTATTCTATAGAGCCACTAGTAAGCATCTTCCATACATTGAAAGGTCATGCTATAGAGACTATTCTATAGAGTAGTCTGTTGTATTTACAGAACATAGCTTCCCAGATGAAACCAGCAGCATACACAGAGTATCTCCTAGTGGCTTCATACAAGACCTGTAGGAAGTGAAATCATTCTGCTTAAATTCTTTAAGGAGCCAGTTGTATGTATCTTCCAATGCTTCCATATAGAACCAGATGTATTTACAGACAGTATCTCACAGTGGTTTCAATGCTATAACACCAGTAGAAAGTAAGATATTTAGGCCGTAGACACTAAGGACATGGAATCAATGGGTTAGATGTGTGTAAAGCTGCAACTTGTAACAGGACAGGAGTGAAACACATGTCTCCTGCAGAATCAATGTGTCTAAATGGACAAAAGCTGTCTGCTTGTTTCAGCTGGGGTACAGAGAGGTGTGAGAAGTTCAGGGAGTCTGGTGTGTGTGATGGAGGTGTGAGATGATCAGGACCAGTAGGTTTTAGGTGTTACTCTACCTCTGACTGGTTACTCTACATGTTGGTCCTGTCTGTCGCGGTTCATACGCCATGATGCACCAGACAGTCATGTTCCAGTGCGTGCGAGCGCGAGAGAGAGAGAGAGAGAGAGAGAGAGAGAGAGAGAGAGAGAGAGAGAGAGAGAGAGAGAGAGAGAGAGAGAGAGAGAGAGAGAGAGAGAGAGAGAGAGAGAGAGAGAGAATGTGTGTATGTTGGTGTGTCTACTCTACAGATGCCTTCAGGTCTTTGATCTACACCAGAAGATGAGATATTACAAATATTTTATCTTGATGGTGTATATATTTTTCATTATGACTGGGAAAGCTTTTGAAGTACCTGAGTTACAAAATAATCACCTGCCTCTGCTGTGTTTTCCTCCCAGTGCCTCTTAAGGATCTGTTCTGAATGTTGCTCATGGAAAAGCCATTGATTTGTTCTCTGTTGTCGTGACGACGTGATAAGATGCTTCCCTTTGATGGGACATTGAGCCATCTGGCTATAATAGGTCTAGCTAGCTACATACTGAATATCACTTAGACTGCATACAAGTCTGAAAATATTGAGATTATGTGATTATGCAATGCTCAAATATACTTTGTGGTAACAGTGTTGTTTAATTTCAGATGGAGAGATGGTGAGGAGGAGATAAGGGAGGTGGTAGAGGAGGTGGTAGAGGAGGAGATAAAGGAGGAGGTGGTAGAGGAGGTGGTAGAGGAGGAGATAAGTGAGGTGGTAGAGGAGGTGGTAGAGGAGGAAATAAGGGAGATGGTAGAGGAGGAGATAAGGGAGGTGGTAGAGGAGGAGATAAGGGAGATGGTAGAGGAGGAGATAAGGGAGGTGGTAGAGGAGGAGATAGAGGATGAGATAAGGGAGGTGGTAGAGGAGGTGGTAGAGGAGAAGATAAGGGAGGTGGTAGAGGAGGTGGTAGAGGAGTGGATAAGGGAGGTGGTAGAGGAGGTGGTAGAGGAGGAGATAAGGGAGGTGGTAGAGCAGGTGGTAGAGGAGGAGATAAAGGGAGGTGGTAGAGCAGGTGGTAGAGGAGGAGATAAAGGAGGTGGTAGAGGAGGTGGTAGAGGAGTGGATAAGGGAGGTGGTGAAGGAGGTGGTAGAGGAGGAGATAAAGGAGATGGTAGAGGAGGTGGTAGAGGAGGAGATAAAGAAAGGGGTAGAGGAGGTGGTAGAGGAGGTGGTAGAGGAGGAGATAAGGGAGATGGTGAAGCAGGAGATAAAGGAGGTGGTAGAGGATGAGATAAGGGAGGTGGTAGAGGAGAAGATAAGGGAGGTGATAGAGGAGGTGGTAAAGGAGGAGATAAGGGAGGTGGTAGAGGAGGTGGTAGAGGAGGTGGTAGAGGAGGATATAAGGGAGGTGGTAGAGGAGGTGGTAGAGGAGGAGATGAGGGAGGTGGTAGAGGAGGTGGTAGAGGAGGAGATAAAGAAGGTGGTAGAGGAGGTGGTAGAGGAGGATATAAGGGAGGTGGTAGAGGAGATGGTAGAGGAGGAGATAAAGGAGATGGTAGAGGAGGAGATAAGGCAGATGGTAGAGGAGGAGATAAGGGAGATGGTAGAGGAGGAGATAAGGGAGATGGTAGAGAAGGTGGTAGAGGAGGAGATAAGGGAGGTGGTAGAGGAGGTGGTAGAGCAGGAGATAAGGGAGGTGGTAGAGGAGGAGATAAAGGAGGTGGTAGAGGTGGAGATAAGGGAGGTGGTAGAGGAGTTGGTAGAGGAGGAAATAAAGGAGATGGTAGAAGAGGTGGTAGAGGAGGTGGTAGAGGAGGAGATAATGGAGATGGTAGAGGAGGCGATAAGGGAGATGTAGAGGAGGAGATAAGGGAGGTGGTAGAGGAGATGGTAGAGGAGGAGATAAAGGAGGTGGTAGAGGAGGCTATAAGGGAGGTGGTAGAGGAGGTGATAGAGGATGAGATAAGGGAGGTGGTAGAGGAGGAGATAAAGAAGGTGGTAGAGGAGGTGGTAGAGGAGGAGATAAGGGAAGGTGGTAGAGGAGGTGGTAGAGGAGAAGATAAGGGAGATGGTGAAGCAGGAGATAAAGGAGGTGGTAGAGGATGAGATAAGGGAGGTGGTAGAGGAGAAGATAAGGGAGAAGATAGAGGAGATGGTAGAGGAGTGGATAAGGAAGGTGGTAGAGGAGGTGGTAGAGGAGGTGATAAAGGCAGTGGTAGAGGAGGTTGTAGAGGAAGTGGTAGAGGAGGAGATAAGGGAGGTGGTATAGGAGGAGATAAGGGTGGTGGTAGAGGAGGAGATAAGGGAGGTGGTAGAGGAGGTGGTAGAGGAGGTGGTAGAGGAGGATATAAGGGAGGTGGTAGAGGAGGTGGTAGAGGAGGAGATAAAGGAGGGGTAGAGGAGAAGGTAGAGGAGGAGATAAGGGAGATGGAAGAGGAGGTGGTAGAGGAGGAGATAAGGAAGGTGGTAGAGGAGGAGATAAGGGAAGGTGTTAGAGGAGGTGTAGAGGAGGAGATAAAGGAGGGGGTAGAGGAGGTGGTAGAGGAGGAGATAAGGGAGGTGGTAGAGGAGTGATAGAGGATGAGATAAGGTAGGTGATAGAGGAGTTGGTAGAGGAGGTGTAGAGGAGGAGATAAAGGAGGGGGTAGAGGAGGTGGTAGAGGAGGAGATAAAGGAGGGGGTAGAGGAGGTGGTAGAGGAGAAGATAAGGGAGATGGTGAAGCAGGAGATAAAGGAGGTGGTAGAGGATGAGATAAGGGAGGTGGTAGAGGAGAAGATAAGGGAGAAGATAGAGGATATGGTAGAGGAGTGGATAAGGAAGGTGGTAGAGGAGGTGGTAGGGGAGGTGATAAAGGAGGTGGTAGATGAGGTTGTAGAGGTGGTGGTAGAGGAGGAGATAAGGGAGGTGGTAGAGGAGGTGGTAGAGGAGGAGATAAGGGATATGGTAGAGGAGATAAGGGAGGTGGTATAGGAGGAGATAAGGGTGGTGGTAGAGGAGGAGATAAGGGAGGGGTAGAGGAGGAGATAAGGGAGGTGGTAGAGGAGGAGATAAAGGAGGGGTAGAGGAGGTGGTAGAGGAGGAGATAAGGAAGGTGGTAGAGGAGGAGATAAAGGAGGTAGAGGAGGTGGTAGAGGAAATGATAGAGAAGATAAGGGAGATGGTAGAGGAGGAGATAAGGGAGATGATAGAGGAGGAGATAAGGGAGATGGTAGAGGAGGTGGTAGAGGAGGAGATAATGGAGATTGTAGAGGAGGAGATAAGGGAGGTGGTAGAATACGAGATAAGGAAGGTGGTAGAGGAGCTGGTAGAGGAGGTAAGGGAGATGGTAGAGGAGGAGATAAGGGAGATGGTAGAGGAGGTGGTAGAGGAGGAGATAATGGAGATTGTAGAGGAGGAGATAAGGGAGATGGTAGAGGAGACGATAAGGGAGGTGGTAGAGGAGGAGATAAGGAAGGTGGTAGAGGAGGTGGTAGAGGAGGAGATAAGGGAGATAGTAGAGGAGGAGATAAGGGAGATGGTAGAGGAGGAGATAAGGGAGGTGGTTGAGGAGCATTAGACAGAGATGGATAGGGAGTTGGTAGAGGAGTATTAGATAGAGGTGGAGAGGGAGGTGGCAAGAGAGGAAAGGGGTAGATGGGAGGAGAGCTAGAAAGAGAGGAGGAAAGAAGAGGAGAAAGAGGGGGAGATGAGAGAAGAAAGAGGGAGAGATGAGAGGAGCAAGAGAGGGATATGAGAGGAGAAAGGGGGAGATGAGAGGAGAAAGAGAGAGAGATGAGAGGAGCAAGAGGGGGAGATGAGAGGAGAAAGAGAGAGAGATGAGAGGAGCAAGAGGGGGAGATGAGAGGAGAAAGAGGGGGATAGAAAAGGAGAAAGTGCGAGAGAAGTGTATTTTTAGCAGCTGATCTGTCACCTGCGTTTGAGTCTCTGATCGCTGGCGTCCGTCAGACCACTGGAGCATGGCAGCCTTGGAGCAACGCCAGGGAGACACACACATACACACACACACGCGCGCACACAGCTGGTGTGTTTAAGCCGTGTGAGTGTGGGTGTGTGTATGTGTGTGTGTATGTATGTGTGCGCGCGTGCGTGTGTGTGGGGGTGTTTCTCTCTGGAGGATCCTGCTGTGAATTGGAGGCCTGGTTACCATGGTGACAGCATATTTCTCCAGAATCGCTCCTATCGATCCTCAGAGAGGCGTCGACGACCCAGCAAGACAAAGATAGAGGCATCTGTGTGTATGTGTGTGTGTGTTAACGGATCTCTAGGTTGAGATCTAGTTCCAGAGAAAACTGGTTTCTACATCAGCTAACAGAACGCTCTGTTGTCCAGCAGCAGAGGATTAAAACACACTCTTCTTTACCACGTGTGTGTATGTGTGTCTGTGTATGTTTATATGTTGGTTTGTCTGATTAGGTTAATACAAGCTCCCTTCTGTTGATCTACGTACGTGCGTGTGTGGGTGGAGTGGGATTTTTGGAGTAGCGGACACCATTTGGTAACATGATATCCTCGC
Source organism: Thymallus thymallus (assembly GCA_023634145.1). NCBI lineage: Eukaryota > Metazoa > Chordata > Actinopteri > Salmoniformes > Salmonidae > Thymallus > Thymallus thymallus. The sequence continues at coordinate 24,015,782 of CM042381.1, forward strand.
CGGTCCCACTCCCATTCACAAGTGGGCGATAGCAACATTTAAAATGTTTGTCTTTTCATTTTGTAGACAACAAGGAAGTCGTCTTCCCTTGCTAGTAGTAGCTAGCTAGTAGTTAGCTGCCAGCCTTGCCTGCTGGCTTTAGCCTGGCTAAAAACATAGCAAAAAAAATATGCCCTGACAAATATTCTTATACTTGCAGGTGATACCTAAAACATTATCCCAGTTTGATATGCTGCTTGTTTATTCATTCCCATATCAGCTAAAAATAGAAGGTAATGTTTTGGTCAAGGAGAAAAAGTTAACTAGTTGGCTACTGCAGGTTCTATAATTTCACAATAACCTGTAATAACTTCTAAACAAAATACCTTTTGGGGTGGATTGTTGGGTTTTCTTGTTGTCTTCTCATTTGTGGTGAAACCAAAAGAAGACTATTTTGTCTTCCCTTGCTAGCTAGTTGGCTAAACACTAGCGTTCCACATTTCCATGTGAAATAATCAGATTTATAATATAATAATATGCCCTAGCAAATATTCTTATACTTGCCGGTGTAACCTACAACATTATCCTAGTTTGATATGCTGCTTCAATGTATTCACTCCCATATCAGCTAAAAATATGATGTAATAATGTTTTGTCACCGGGAAAAGTACACAACGTTATCACCTCTAAACATGACTATCTGTTTTAGCTTAGGGGGGATCCTAATAAGGCTACAATGTGGTTTGATATATATTGTTTGAACAATTGCTGAGATTATATTTGGTTATCAATGCAAAGTAGGCTACTTTTGATGAATAGCCTATACAGCCTAAAGATCAGATCAAGGAACCAACACTGCCCCCGCGGCAGCGAAAGGAATGATACGTCGGGTCTCAATCTCCAGGTAGAAGAAAACTGCATTGAAAGCCGGAGCGTATTACAAGGAGCCGTATCTTTTGTGATGAAAAACTACATTGCAACACTGAGCTATGCTCCTTCGGCTCTGTCTACGTATTCTCTGTAGATGCCTTTTGTCTCACTGAGGAGCATTCCAACTCAAGTCTTTCCTTCAGCCAGCCTCCCTTGCTCCCCCCCTGCCCTCCTGCCTCCCTGCCTCCCCCTGCCTCCCCCTGCCTCCCTCCCTGCCTCCCTTGCTCCCTCCCTGCCTCCCTCCCTGCTTCCCTCCCTGCCTCCTTCTCTCTCTCCACCCAGCTGCGTCTGAATGCAGTGTGTCTGAATGAGCTCCTAACCTTGACACTAAATCAATAACAGACCAACTATTGAAGAATCACAGATGGAATAAGTGTCGGCCAGCCAGGCCCCCTCTGTCTCCACCCAGTGTGTGTGTGTGTGTATGTGTATGTGCGTGTGTGTTATGTGTATTGCACAGTGTGCTGTGCAGTGAGTGTATTTTTGTTTATTTTCTAAGGCCTTGTGCAGACTGTCTGCAGTACTGGTTGTCCATTCATTTCAATACCATTGTGCCTCAGTTGCTGGACAAGGCTGTGGTGTGTGCTGTGTGCCACAAGAATTACATTTTACATTTTTGTCATTTAGCACACACTTTTATCCAGAGCGACTTACAAATTGGTCATTCAACTTAGGATAGCCAGTGGGGCAACCACATCTCGATCACAGTAAGTACATTTCTTTAAACAAGCAGCTGTGAGCAAAGCCAGTGCTAGCTGGGAAATAAGTCAGGTGTTAGTTTAGACAAAAGACAAGTGTTAGTAAAGGTTACTGGTAGGGTTTCAAGTGTCTCAAGAAGGTGGTCAGTGCCTCCGCTATTCTGGCGTCGTGGGGGAGCTTGTTCCACCATTGGGGTGCCAAAGCAGCGAATAGCTTTGACTGGGATGAGCCCGAACTGTGCTTCCGTAGAGGTAGGGGGGCTAGCAGGCCAGAGGTGGATGAATGTAGTGTCTGTCCTCGTTTGGGTGTAGGGTCTGATCAGAGCCTGGAGGTAAGGAGGTGCTGTTCCCCTCACAGCTCCGTAGGCAAGCACCATGGTTTTGTAGTAGATGCAAGCTTCAACTGGAAGCCAGTGGAGTGTGCGGAGGAGCAGGGTGACATGAGAGAACTTGGGAAGGTTGAACACCAGATGGGCTGCAGCGTTCTGGATAAGTTGTAGGGGTTTAATGGCGCATGCAGGGAGCCCAGCCAACAGCGAGTTGCAGTAATCCAGACAGGAGATGACAATGCCTGGATTAGGACCTGTGCCACTTTCTGTGTAAGGTAGGGTCGTACTCTGCGAATGTTGTAGAGCATGAACCTGCAGGATCTGGTCACCGCTTTGATGTTAGCAGAGAATGACAGGGTGTTGTCCAGGCTCACACCAAGGTTCTTTGCACTCTGGGAGGAGGACACAATGGAGTTGTCAACCGTGATGGTAAGATCATGGAGCAGGCAGTCCTTCCCCGGGAGAAAGAGCAGCTCCATCTTGCCGAGGTTCAGCTTGAGGTGGTGATCCTACATCCAAACTGATATGTATGCCAGGCATGCAGAGATGCGATTCGCCACCTGGTTATCAGAAGGGGGCAAGGAGAAAATTAATTGAGTGTTGTCTGCGTAGCAATGATAGGAGAGACCATGTGAGGATATGACAGAGCTAAGTGACTTGGTGTATAGAGAGAATAGGAGAGGGACTAGAACTGAGCCCTCTGTGACACCAGTGGTGAGATCACGTGGTGCGGAGACAGATTCTTGCCACGCCAGGATAGGAGCGCAATCCAAGATTGTGCAGCGCCGGAGATGCCCAACTCGGAGAAGGTGGAGAGGAGGATCTGATGGTTCACAGTATCAAAGGCAACAGGTCTAGAAGGATAAGAGCAGAGGAGAGAGAGTTAGATTTGGCAGTACAGAGAGAATCCGTGACACAGAGAAGAGCAGTCTCAGTTGAATGACCAGTCTTGAAACCTCATACTGAGAGAGATAGCAGGAGAGTTGGTTAGAGACAGCACGCTCAAGAGTTTTGTAGAGAAAAGAAAGAAGGGATACTGGTCTGTAGTTGTTGACATCGGAGGAATCGAGTGTAGGTTTTTTGAGGAGGGGTGCAACTCTCACCCTCTTGAAGACGGAAGGGACACAGCCAGAGGTCAAGGATGAGTTGATGAGCAAGGTGAGGTAAAGGAGAAGGTCTCCGGAAATGGTCTGGAGAAGAGAGGAGGGGATAGGGTCAAGCGGGCAGGTTGTTGGGCGGCCGGCCGTCACAAGTCACAAGATTTTATCTGGAGAGAGAGGGGAGAAAGATGTCAAAGCATAGGGTAGGGCAGTGTGAGCAGGACCAGTGGTGTCAATAGGCTTAGTAAATGAGGATTGGATGTCGTCAACCTTCTTTTCAAAATGGTTGACAAAGTCATCCACAGAGAGGGAGGAGGGAGGGGGAGGAGGAGGAGGATTCAGCAGGGAGGAGAATGTGACAAGGGTTCCTAGGGTTAGAGGCCGAGGCTTGAAATTGAGTTCACCCACAAACACACACACACACACGTCAAGGCAAAACCATCCTCACGAATACAGCTGTTTTCTACTGCCAAGACGCACAACCCATTTCTCCTTCCTCCACTCTTCTCCTCTCCTCCCTCTCAGCATTCATCCCATCTAATTTCTCCTTCCTCCACTCTTCTCCTTTCCACCCCTCTCAGCATCCATCCCATCCCTGTTATCTTCTTCCGGTTCTTCTGCTTTCCTGCCTTCTCTTATTGATTTTCACTTAAAGGTTTTCATCCATTTCTTTCTCTTCACTGATTGCACTAGACACACCTTCCCTCCCTCCTCCCTTCCTCCCCTTCTCCTTCCCCCTCTCCCTTTACCTCTTTCCTCATCCCATATAGTCTTTGTCCTCCCCTCTTATCTCGTATCTTTCTTTCAGTCCTCCTTTCATCCATACCATGCATGTTATTTTGTCGTTTCTCATGGACAACGCAAAAGAAAATGTAGAAAAACCCAAAATGATTTCTGCTACAATATTTTGAACTCAAGGTTGAACGTTGTACAATGACAATACCACAGAAACATTGTTTGTCTCCAGGCTGTGTCCAATGAGATCCCAGAAGACATTGCTTGTCTCCAGGCTGTGGCCAATGACAGGCCAGAAAACAATGTTTGTCTCCAGGCTGAGGCTAACCAAACGTAACAAGCGTAAAAGAAAACGCCTGAGCTGAGTTTCCACATCTGGATTTCAGCGGGAAAGGAAGCTAGGTTGAATTAGCTGAAAACTGGATACATTCGGTTGTCGGCAACTCCACTAAGGGTGGTCTGTGGCCAATGACAGGCCAGACAAGTATATCTAGAGAAAATTTAATTGTGGAGTGAGGAGATAGTATCTCCATGAAAGTTCCGCTCCTTAAACAAACATAAATTTACCTGTTGGTTATTAATTTACTAGACAGAACACTGAACACACACACACACACACACACACACACACACACACACACACACACACACACACACACACACACACACACACACACACACACACACACACACACACACACACACACACACACACACACACACACACACACACACACACACACACACACACACACACACACACACACACACACACACACACACAAATCATTGATTTCCCTTCACTGAAACACTCTGTGCAATCTCGCAGGCCTATAATTTGACGTAACAACAAAGTCAGTGTGTAATTTCAGCCGGGACAGAATAGGACAGACACATAAAGGGGAGAGAAAGTTTTCAGTGTTAAATGATGTGTATGATGATGATAGCTCTGTCTGGTGTGTGTGTGAATATGTGTGTGTGTGTGTGTGTGTGTGTGTGTGTGTGTGTGTGTGTGTGTGTGTGTGTGATGACAGCAGTGTATTGTGTGACTGGCTGACAGGCCCCTCTAAAGGCTGAGCAGAGCAGCACTGAACAGAGAAACACTGTTATTCACACCGTTTACTGGCCATTGTCAAAACACAGCAGCAATCTGGGACAGGGTTTAACCGCTTTAATGTTACTCAGTCACAGACACACCATCCCCCTCCACTAAACCCCTCCACCTCTCTCCCATCCACCTCAGCTCCTCCGCCACTTTCCTCCCCTCCCTCCACCCCCCCATCTTCGCCATCCCTTCATTCTACCTAACCTTCCCCCCTGCCATCTATCTATCTATCTATCTATCTATCTATCTATCTATCTATCTATCTATCTATCTATCTATCTATCTATCTATCTATCTATCTATCTATCTATCTATCTATCTATCTATCTATCTATCTATCTATCTATCTATCTATCTATCTATCTATCTATCTATCTATCTATCTATCTATCTATCTATCTATCTATCTATCTATCTATCTATCTATCTATCTATCTATCTATAACTCTGTGTTTTTTTATTTTATTTTATTTATCTATCTAAAACATATATAACCCTATAAAAAAAATATAAAACATATATAACCCTATAACAAAAATATAAAACATATATAACCCCATAACAAATATATAAAACATATATAACCCTATAACAAATATATAAAACATATATAACCCTATAACAAATATATAAAACATATATAACCCCATAACAAATATATAAAACATATATAACCCTATAACAAATATAGAAAACATATATAACCCTATAACAAATATATAAAACATATATAACCCTATCTATCTATCTATCTATCTATCTATCTATCTATCTATCTATCTATCTATCTATCTATCTATCTATCTATCTATCTATCTATCTATCTATCTATCTATCTATCTATCTATCTATCTATCTATCTATCTATCTATCTATCTATCTATCTATCTATCTATCTATCTATCTATCTATCTATCTATCTATCTATCTATCTATCTATCTATCTATCTATCTATCTATCTATCTATCTATCTATCTATCTATCCTTCCCTCCATCCCTTCATTCTACCTAACCTTACTGGAAAGAGTCCAGTAAGGAGATGGAGAATGGAAAATGAATAAGAACGGGTGACATACAATGGAAAGAGGCATATGGATGGAGATTTTTTGAGAGGTGGACAGCGACCTCAGGGGGTGTAAATGAGCGAAGGGAGAGAGGAGGGGGTGGGGGGTGAGGGAGGTAGGAGGTCATAACCTTGAGTATTGATCAGGCTCCATCATTTCCACGGCGACTGGGACCCCTCTCTGAGCTGCTGCACTACATTAAACCAGAGATCCATAACACACACACACACACACACACGGCTGCTCATCCAAGAAAAGGAAGAAACTGATTTAATTGTTAGAAAACAATCTGGGGCTGCAGAGCGCCACCAATTCATCATGATTCCTATGTGTCAGGCTTGACTGTGTGTGTGTATTTGTGGTAGGCAGGTGGGCTGGCTACAGGGCTTTGGCCAAAGACCTCGGAGAAAAGAGTCTCATTCACTGCCACTGGGCCTCATGGTGCACAAGGCCTCACGGTACAGGAGGCCTCAAGGGACAGGAGGCCTGATGGTGCAGGAGGCCTTAAGAGCATGGGCGGACCAAGTGTCTTCACTGAAATATTCAACCTCTCCCTGACCGAGTCTATAATACCTACATGTTTCAAGCAGACCGCCATAGTCAAGCAGACCACCAAGAAAGCGAAGGTAACCTGCCTAAATGACTACTGTCCCGTAGCACTCACGTCGGTAGCCATGAAGTGCTTTGAAAGGTAATGGCTCACATCAACACCATCATTCCGGAAACCCTAGGCCCACTCAAATTTGCACACCGCCCCAACCGATCCACAGATGACGCAATCTCAATCGCACTCCACACTGCCCTTTCCCACCTGGACAAAAGGAACACCTATGTGAGAATGCTGTTCATTGACTACAGCTCAGCGTCCAACACTATAGTGCCCACAAAGCTCATCACTAAGCTGAGGACCCTGGGACTAAACAACTCTCTCTGCAACTGGATCCTGCGGGTCGAGAGTTTCAAGTTCCTTGTACATATCAGCAACAAATTATCATGGTCCAAACACACAAAGACAGACGTGAAGAGGGCACGACAACACCTTTTCCCCCTCAGGAGACTGAAAAGATTTGGCATGGGTCCCCAGATCCTCAAAATGTTCTACAGCTGCACCATCGAGAGCATCCTGACCGGTTGCATCACCGCCTGGTATGGCAACTGCTCGGCATCCGACCGTAGGGAGCTACAGAGGGTAGTACGTCACTGGAGCTAAGCTTACTGCCATCCAGGACCTATATACTAGGCGGTGTCAGAGGCCAAAAAAATTGTCAAAGACTCCAGCCACCCAAGTCATAGACTGTTCTCTCCGGCAAACGGTACCGGAGCGCCAAGTCTAGGTCCAAAAGGCTCCTTAACAGCTTCTACCCCCAAGCCATAAGACTGCTGAACAATTAATGAAATGGCCACCCGGACTATTTACATTGATCTTATAACCTCCCGATCAAATATACAAACTTTTACCGTGAAGTCTTAAGAATAGAATAGAATTGATATTTATGATCCATTTCCACAGAAATTTGAACCGGCAGTCCTTTGGTTACTGGGCTAAATGTGCAGGTTGAATGTAATAAAGTGAGATCAGGATCTTTTGAAATGTTACCACAAGTCTCAGTCAAACTGATTATATCTCTCTGAGCTTCACTGGAAAACCCTGATATCTAGTTACACACTCTCCCTCCACTCTCTGTGCATTCTTACATGCCTGTGAGTGCTCGTGTAAGAGAGCATGTGTGTGTGTGTGTGTGTCTGTGTTTGTATGTGTGTGTGTTTATGTGTGTGTGACTATGATAGCCTACCAACTTGGTACCCTTGGTAACGAGTCACTAGGACAGCATCATCTTATTACTGAATGTCTGACCTGCGACAGTGTGTGTGTGTGTGGTAGGTGTGTGTGTGTTGACCTGCACGTCAGCCCTTTTAGGAGTGAAGCCAGAGCAGTCATCTATCTGATGACCAGACCTAATCCTGTGATGGAGCACTGTTTAATGGATTACTACACTTGACACACTGTGTGTGTGTGTGTGTGTGTGTGTGTGTGTGTGTGTGTGTGTGTGTGTGTGTGTGTGTGTGTGTGTGTGTGTGAATGTTGCAGTGAAATATGGCTCACATTGCCTCCCAGTGTTAGCGTCAGTGTACTGCCAGTCCAGAAACTGTCACTAGGAAGAGCCTTAATTCCTCTCTCAGTGTGTCTCTGTCCTTCGCAGCACTGTGGATGCAGACAGACTGACGTGGCGGGAGAGGGACTGTGTCTGTGGGACCGTGTGTGTGTGTGTGTGTGTGTGTATGTGTGTGTGTAGGAGAAAGTATGTGTGTGTGTGTGTGTGTAGGAGAAAGTATGTGTGTGTGTGTAGGAGAAAGTATGTGTGTGTAGGATGCAGGCAGACAGAGGTGGCGCCTCACAGATTTCATTTAGTTTAAAAATACTCTCCTTAATGTCATTAGAGCTGCTTTATAGGATGGTGAGGGCGCTGTGTTAAAACAAAGAGAGAAGGGGATTTAATCATCTCACTAAGGCTGCATCTACTCACAGACTCTGACTGCATTAACATCATGTTGGCTTAACACTTTGCCTGATAGGAGAAACACACACACAAACACATGCAATCCATCATTTCTGATTACTGTCAGTGCAAAGTATACAGGAATGCCTAGATGGCATAGTTACCATCTCTCTCCATCTCTCGCTCTCTCCCCCTTTATCTCTCTCTCTCCCCCAACTCTCCCTCTCCCCAACTATCTCTCTCTTTCTCCTCCAACTCTCTCTCTCCCCCAACTCTCTCTCTCTCTCTCTCTCTCTCTCTCTTTCTCTCTCCTACCGAGACTATTGTGGTCTGCTACATTCTTCATGGTTGAGGTTTTCTTCACTAGATTCTTGTTTTTTAAATTCTGCAGTAGAATGTCTCTCAAGACAGGTTAAGATAGCTCAGCCATAAGGATATGGAGGAGAATAGTGTCCTATAAAGATGCTATATATATACACACAGTGATCTACACTAGCCTTTCACTAAGATATTGCATTGAATTCCCCAAATCTACAGAACGGTTACCTTTGCGACAAAGACAGCTTTTATGAGAGGAGGAAAGGAAAGATAAGGACATGAAGGGAAAGAAATGAAAGGAATGGAAAATAAGAGGATAAGAGAGGGAAAGGGAAGGAAACACTGGGCAACTATTGATTTCTCCTAAATAATACGGATGTGCTAGTAAACCTGAGCTGCATGGGTGTGTATGTGTGTACAGTTGAAGTCGGAAGTATACATACACTTAGGTTGAAGTCATTAAAACTCATTTTTCTTCCTCAACTCAACATCAGCATAACAAAGGTGATGGTGGTGGACTTCAGGAGAACCAAGGCCCAACTGACTGCAGTCCCTATACAGAGGATGGATGTGGAAATGGTTGGGTCATACAAGTTCCTGGGAGTCCATATGGACAACAGGCTGGAATGGGCTGGTAACAAAAAGGTCCAGAGCCGGTCCTTCAACGTGTGCAGTAAACTACTGCATACCTTCTACCAGTCTGTGGTGGCCAGTGCCATCTTTTTTGCAGTGGTGGGCTGGGGCGCCAACATAAAAGCCGGTGATGCTTCTCGGGTAAATAAGCTGATCAGGAAGGCTAGCTCTGTTCTGGGGATTAGCCTTGACACTCTAGAGGAGGTGGCGGAGAGACGGATCCTGGCCAAACTGCTGGCCATCATGGACAACGTCACCCACCCTCTGCATGCCATGTTTATGACGCCGAGGAGCACCTTCAGTCACAGACTGATCCCACCACCGTGTGCCAGAGAGCGCTACAGGAGGTCCTTCCTGCCGGCGGCTATTAGATTATATATTGCCTCACCGGGGTGCCATACCGTAGGCAACACAGACCTGGAGCTGTTGAGGTGAGTAACTCTAGTCTGTAATCACTCATTCACTCAGGACTTATTTATTCATTCAGGTCTGTATATACATATTCATGTACAGTTGTTATATCATATCACGTGCAATATTGTAAGTAATTCTTGGACTTAACTTACGTAGTCATTCACTCACGAATGCATATTAGTATCCTGTCAGTTGTATCTTTTTTCATTGCTTTTAGTATATCGAATGTGCAATACGTGCATTTATCTGTAATTAAACCCTGCGCACTAAGGACTGTATTTTAAGGGAATTACTATTATTACCCTAAATTATATCATACACACATTTAGCTATTTAAGTATCTCTTCCTGTCATTTACCTGTACAGTTAATGTAACCATGCAAATATTCCCTTACTTGTAAATTGAACTGTATATTTACCTGTACAGTTAATTTAACCATGCAAAATATTCACTTACCTGTTCATTAAACCAGTCTGTATATTAAGTAAACTATTATTACCCTCACTTATATCATACTCACTTTTAGCTATTTAAGTATTTCTCTGCCATCGACCTGTATAGTATAGTTAACCATGCACCATCCACCAATGTATAGTGTACATATTCAGCCATCCACCCATACTATGCAATGTCTTTTAATAGCTTTTTTGCACTCCAGACTTCTTTTATTTTGCTACTTTTTCATACTGCCGCTCAATGTATCATGTTTCGTGTATATGTCTTTTGTGTATTTTCGTTCTGGCATTTTGCACCTGCCTGTGTTTTTTTTGTAGCTGCTTGACAAAGACATTTCCCCTCGGGGATCAATAAAGTACCTAACTATCTATCTATCTATCTATCTATCTATCTATCTATCTATCTATCTATCTATCTATCTATCTATCTATCTATCTATCTATCTATCTATCTATCTATCTATCTATCTATCTATCTATCTATCTATCTATCTATCTATCTATCTATCTATCTATCTATCTATCTATCTATCTATCTATCTATCTATAACTCTGTGTTTTTGTTTTTTTTATTTTATTTATCTATCTAAAACCTATATAACCCTATAACAAAAATATAAAACATATATAACCCTATAACAAATATATAAAACATATATAACCCTATAACAAAAATATAAAACCTATATAACCCTATAACAAATATATAAAACATATATAACCCTATAACAAATATATAAAACATATATAACCCTATAACAAATATATAAAACATATATAACCCTATAACAAATATATAAAACATATATAACTCTATACAAAATATATAAAACATATATAACCCTATAACAAATATATAAAACATATATAACCCTATACCAAATATATAAAACATATATAACCCTATACCGAATATATAAAACATATATAACCCTATACCAAATGAACCAGTGTACGTATCTCTAATGGTAGACAGAATGAGGAGAAAGGGAGAACTATAGCCTTTATCTTGAATGTGTTAAATCACTCAGCGACTGCTTTACAAAGACACATCTTCATTCTATAGGCTAGACCTTTTAAGGCGCTTCAGTCAGTGTGTGTGTGTGTGTGTGCGTGTGTAGTGTCTGTGCGTGCATGTGTGTTTGTGTGTAGTGTGTGTGTGTGTGTGTGTGTTAGGGTGTTCTTCAGTTTTAAGGACTCCATTAGGACACATTACAAAGGCTTGATCCTTTTCATCGTGGAGTGTCCTTGGGTAGCTGGGGCGCCTCTTCCATTACACACATCTCTCTCTGTCTGTGTGTGTGTTATTGTGTGTGTGTGTGCTTGTTTCTGTGTGTTTGTGTACGTGATTAACTGGGTTCAAAACTGTGTCTCTTGCGTGCCAAACGTCTGTCTTAGCCGACTGAGCTAAAGCCTAGGCAAATCGTGAAGTTTCAGGCCAGATTACTCATCACTGGATCGTGGTTAGCTGAACTACCGCAGTTACACATCTGTGTTTGTGTGTATATGTTTGTGTGTGTATGTTTGTGTGTGTGTATGTGTGTAACTTTGTGTTTGCCCCCTAAATTCTCTGCACCAGTAGTATTCAACTCTTACCCTACGAGGTCCGGAGCCTGCTGGTTTTCTGTTCTACCTGATAATTAATTGCACTCATCTTGTGTCCCAGGTCTAAATCAGTCCCTGATTAGAATGCAGTGGAAATGGCTTTGAGGTCCAGAGTGTAGTTTGAGGGCTCTAAACAGATAAAGGGTACTTTACACACTGCCACTCACAGAGGGAGGAGACATATCTAACCATCAGCTCTATCAGCTACACACTCTCCAACCATCACAGCCTTGATCATTAATCACACACACACACAATCACACACACGCAAGCAACCTTCAGCTTCACTATGTTCCACCTCATCATCAGCTCCTCTCCATGAATCTCACTTTGGTGTTTGTCTGTCTCCATCCTCTACTTTCTCTGTCTCCATCCTCTACTTTCTCTGTCTCCATCCTCTACTTTCTCTGTCTCCATCCTCTACTTTCTCTGTCTCCATCCTCTACTTTCTCTGTCTCCATCCTCTACTTTCTCTGTCTCCATCCTCTACTTTCTCTGTCTCCATCCTCTACTTTCTCTGTCTCCATCCTCTACTTTCTCTGTCCATCCTCTACTTTCTCTGTCTCCATCCTCTACTTTCTCTGTCTCCATCCTCTACTTTCTCTGTCTCCATCCTCTACTTTCTCTGTCTCCATCCTCTACTTTCTCTGTCTCCATCCTCTACTTTCTCTGTCTATCTCTCTCCTCCTTCTCTCTCTTCTCTCTCCACCCATCTCTTTATCCTCTCCCCCCTCTCTGAGGTGTAGTGTCCACGGTTAAGGTCAGGTCCAGTTTTCCACTAGAAGGGGGATGGAGAACTATGGGGAAAGGGGGTTAGGGGTCACAGGCTGCATGGTAGATAGGGCTGCAAGGAGGTGATAGGGGGGAGGGGGCGAGAGAGGGGCCGGAGGGAGTTAGCAAAGGGGGGATAGGGTGAGAGAGGGAGAGAGAGGTGCCTTTTTTTTTCAAGGACAGATGGTCAGTGTTGGACAAGATGTGTACTGTATTTGGAATTATCCTTATTGAATTGTCTAGTTTCGTTGCTAATAGAAACCATTTCAACTAGGCCTAATCAACACCTGAATTATTGCCATGATCAATGTGTATAATATGATGTGATGTCTTTAGGGGTGGATTAGTTATCTCATTGGATAATAATAACAGAGGATCGGGTGAGGATTCAGGGTATTAAAGACCAGCATGAAGGTTACTGAGTTTCGAGTGTTTCGAGTGAATCCTCGTCTTCAGTCTGATATTAACTCACTCACCCCATAGGGACTCTTAATGGACTACATTCATTTAATTACAGCTCTTGATTAACATGCTTTATCGATGCACCCGTGAGTGTGTGTGTGGTGTGTGGTGTGTGTGTTAAAGGACATGAATAGGGTGTGAGGAGGTGGGATAGAGAAATAGGATAATTGGGAGAGGTAGTGGGAGAAAGAGAACCAATAACAGTGTGATGTCAGAATCCTTTCAGCAGCTAGCTGATGGTTGGTTGGTTGGCTGGTTGGCTGGTTGGCTGGTTGGCTGGTTGGCTGGTTGGCTGGTGAGAGAGATGGAACCCTAACTAAAGTTTAAGGGAGACTGTACAGTGCATTTGGAAAGTATTCAGACCCCTTAGCCTTTTTTACATTTTGTTACGTTATAATCTTATTCTAAAATTGATTAAAAAAAAATTATAATTCCCTCATCAATCTACACACAATACCCCATAATGACAAAGCAAAAACAGGTTTTTAGAAATGTTTGCATATTTTGTAAAAAAAAAAATGGAAATATCACATTTACATAAGTATTCTGTTAGTACCATTATCCTTTCACTCCCTAACCTGGGGGCCGCATTCGGTCTTCAGTGAGGTCCGGAGGGCCGCACTGAAAATGAGTTATATTTCCTCATTCAAAATTTGCCAAAAATGTGTCCTCTATCCAGGGCTCTAAAATGCAGTCGGATGTACAACAAAATATTTTGCTGTGCGTTTTATTTTGGGAGCACCTGTGCGACTAAAAGAAAATACAATAAAAAATTCAATGCTTAACAATATTTCACCACAACACTCTTCTCTACACTGCTCAAACAAGACAGACTGCCTCCCGTGGTTACTTGCTTCCATTTGTCCAGCAACACACACCAAGCCCCGCCCCCTGTCACTCAGCAGGCAGCTGGACAGTTCCTCCAAGCTGTTTATTCTCTCAGAACTTCATACACTCAACACAGATTCTTCCAAAACAAGAACGATGCTGCTTTCCAGGTTGCTTCTAAATATGAATCCAGATGTTTTCTCTATTATAGTTATTTTTTTGTATCTTGCTCTCTGCCAAACCAAGTTAGTCTAAGGAAGCTGGCATGTGCCTAATATAATGCTAATTGCTAATGCCTAAATAGTTACATTAGCTGGCTAGCTAAATGCCATTTAGCTTAAGGCACCAGCTAGGGTGAAGCAAACTTTAGCTCTAATACAGGTTGTTGTCAGTGGTGGTGCAGATCAGAATGCTATTTGTGCATCAGCATGTTCCAGGGCTGCCAATTTTTGAAGAAAGCTTGGAGTGAGATTTGTTATGTGAATTTTTATTGCGCCCTGGCACAACACCTAGATGGAAAATTGTACTCTTTTAAAGGTAACTTCCTGCAATTCTACAAATTTTGACATGGCTTAGGCGTATGACCAGGGTGGAAAATTGGTGTTTTCAGGATGCTTTGAACATGACAAAATTGTAAAACTTTGTTACTTTGAGATTTTGGGGGGATTAAATGTAATATCTGGCCTTAAATGGCCATGTACCTTTATAATCTCCACCCAGTACAGCCAGAAGAGGACTGGTTACCTCAGAGCCTGGTTCCTCTAGGTTTCTTCCTAGGTTCCTGCCTTTCCACCGTGCTTCTACATCTGTATTACTTGCTGTTTGGGGTTTTAGGATGGGTTTCTGTATAAGAACATTGTGACAACTGCTGATGTAAAAAGGGCTTTATAAATAAATACATGTGATTGATTGATTGATTAATGTACATTTTTTATATTAATGGTTGACGGCAGTGAGTAACCAAATCATAGATTGCAGTCTCCTTGTCCATAGACTACTTTCAAGGTAAGGACACAAACATTTTGCAATGTGGGTGAACTATCCTGCTTGCTGGGTTGGCCTCCCCTGAAGTGCACAGTGTTTGAACATTTTCTTGTTATAACAATTCATTTCTCAAAATCACCCAATTTTCAAGAAAAATGTAATGAATAATGATATTCAGGTGGTTTATGTCTACTATCCTTGCCATCGTCTTAATCTACATAGACAAAATCTGCAGTGTTTATAGGTTGTGAGTCACCATCTCTGTGCACAATACTAAAATGTCAAATTATATTTGATTCCTGGAGCATTTCATATCCAATGCTTATTTGTATGACTTTTGTATGACGGTCCATGAATGGCAACATTGGAAAGTAGGGAATAACAGTAGTGTTCTTGCTGACAAGCTCAGTAATTACCCTATATATATTTTAGCCTGTAGTTAAGGATAATTGTTCCACTGATCAGACTACAAGTAAATAAATAATCAAATCTCCTGAAGACAAGATTACATAAATCTGCCCCTACAACCTAACCAAATTATTTTTCTATTTATTGTAAAACATACACTTTTGGGTTCCCAATCTGTTTGACAAAATACATTTTCATAGTTACAAATCAGGTCACCCTACCAGACTTCCCTGCTAAAACATACTGCAGGTCTGTCTGCTGCCTTTTTGTTGTCACAGCCTAAACGCCAATCACCAAACGAGGGGACTATTGTGGATTAAATTGACTGTAGAACATGCTGTCAAAAGGCTGCATTCTGCAATAGGGACAGGAGTAACAGCAACCTAATTTTGTTGACAACATTGTACATAAAACAGCGCTACCGTGCTACACTTTTTCAGTGGTGATTTTAGAATGTAAATCTTGGTGTATACAGTGGGGAGAACAAGTATTTGATACACTGCCGATTTTGCAGGTTTTCCTACTTACAAAGCATGTAGAAGTCTGTAATTTTTATCATAGGTACTCTTCAACTGTGAGTGACGGAATCTAAAACAAAAATCCAGAAAATCACATTGTATGATTTTTAAGTAATTATTTTACTTAAAAATTGCATGACATAAGTATTTGATACATCAGAAAAGCAGAACTTAATATTTGGTACAGAAACCTTTGTTTGCAATTACAGAGATCATACGTTTCCTGTAGTTCTTGACCAGGTTTGCACACACTGCAGCAGGGATTTTGGCCCACTCCTCCATACAGATCCTTCAGGTTTCGGGGCTGTCGCTGGGCAATACGTACTTTCAGCTCCCTCCAAAGATTTTCTATTGGGTTCAGGTCTGGAGACTGGCTAGGCCACTCCAGGACCTTGAGATGCTTCTTACGGAGCCACTCCTTAGTTGCCCTGGCTGTGTGTTTCAGGTCGTTGTCATGCTGGAAGACCCAGCCACGACCCATCTTCAATGCTCTTACTGAGGGAAGGAGGTTGTTGGCCAAGATCTCGCGATACATGGCCCCATCCATCCTCCCCTCAATACGGTGCAGTCGTCCTGTCCCCTTTGCAGAAAAGCATCCCCAAAGAATGATGTTTCCACCTCCATGCTTCACAGTTGGGATGGTGTTCTTGGGGTTGTACTCATCCTTCTTCTTCCTCCAAACACGGTGAGTGAAGTTTAGACCAAAAAGCTCTATTTTTGTCTCATCAGACCATCTTCTCCCATTCCTCCTCTGGATCATCCAGATGGTCATTGGCAAACTTCAGACGGGCCTGGACATGCGCTGGCTTGAGCAGGGGGACCTTTTAATCCATGACGGCGTAGTGTGTTACTAATGGTTTTCTTTGAGACCGTGGTCCCAGCTCTCTTCAGGTCATTGACCAGGTCCTGCCGTGTAGTTCTGGGCTGATCCCTCACCTTCCTCATGATCATTGATGCCCCGCGAGGTGAGATCTTGCATGGTGCCCCAGACCAAGGGAGATTGATCGTCATCTTGAACTTCTTCCATTTTCTAATAATTGCGCCAACAGTTGTTGCCTTCTCACCAAGCTGCTTGCCTATTGTCCTGTAGCCCATCCCAACCTTGTGCAGGTCTACAATTTTATCCCTGATGTCCTTACACAGCTCTCTGGCCTTGGCCATTGTGGAGAGGTTGGAGTCTGTTTGATTGAGTGTGTGGACAGGTGTCTTTTATACAGGTAACGAGTTCAAACAGGTGTAGTTAATACAGGTAATGAGTGGAGAACAGGAGGGCTTCTTAAAGAAAAACTAACAGGTCTGTGAGAGCCGGAATACTTACTGGTTGGTAGGTGATCAAATACTTATGCCATGCAATAAAATACAAATTAATTATTTAAAAATCATACAATGTGATTTTCTGGATTTTCTCTCACAGTTGAAGTGTACCTATGATAAAATTACAGACCTCTACATGCTTTGTAAGTAGGAAAACCTGCAAAATCGGCAGTGTATCAAATACTTGTTCTCCCCACTGTATATATACAATATATATTGTTTTTGTTGCATGCCACCAATGCCACTACACAACACAACACTAAACAATACATTAAGTGTGCCATAACAGTGACAAACGGTGCCCACAAACTGTTAGGGCCTACATAAAGCTGTCCCAACAGCAGAGCTTTCTTTTCAGCACCGTGGAGTGAATCCTTACTACTGCTACACATGGCTATCAGCGGAGCCTTGTATGCCAGCGAAACAGTTCATTCAGCCTCATTTACTGCCTTATAAAAAAACACAGCTGATATGGCTGACTTGCTTAAACAAATGTGGTTTCTACTGACAATTGAGATATACAAACTATAGCATAAGGGGATGACAAGCGGATAAGAGGTAATCCGTAATTTCAAATTAAGACATTAATGAGCGAGCTAGGACGGACGTAGTCAATATAACTATTTGTTCAGCACTTTTGAAATGTACAGCGACAGGGCCGTTCTTACAGTGTTCTCTCTGTACACGAAGTCAGAACCGTGGGATAAATAAAGTGGGCATATAAGCAGACAATGAAAGCTCTTACAATATTCAATGATTTGTCAAGATGGTGTGTAGAAACGGACCAAGGCGCAGTGCAGTAATAGTTAGTCATACTTTATTTGACTAGTAAACAAGAAAACGGAGCAAACAACCAAAGTAACGTGTGTGTGTGTGTGTGTGTGTGTGTGTGTGTGTGTGTGTGTGTGTGTGTGTGTGTGTGTGTGTCACACAACTCAGGTGGAAAATTAAGCAACTAAAATAGGATCCCCAATTAGAGACAATGCATAGCAGCTGCCTCTAATTGGGGACCAAACACAAATTAAACCATAGAGTTACATCGAACTCTTCTTTCAGGCCCTGACCTTGACAGCCATAGAGAAGCCGGAGGCCTCACTACGGTCAGGACCTGACATGATTAAATTTCTCTAAAACAGGCTATAGGCTACATGTGCACCACCAAGTCAGAACCATTAGGCTAAGTTATGAGGGGGAAAGGGACCGAATTATTAGGGTTAGGCACATGGGCTACTAACAGCTTACTACACAACATACACTTAGTATTACTTTCTTAGCTACAGTATACATATCTCCCTGGCATATTACATCATTTATGCAGTTGCATACAATACATTTCTGGACTCACCTTGTTGTTCTGTGTGATCACTTGAACAGGAAGGTGGCGCGGGGGTCCTTCGTGGGCAAAGTTTGTAATCAAATCTGGCATTCTCTGGATTTATGGTGCTTTCAAGACAACTGGGAACGTCAGTGATCTTCAGGTCGGAGCTCTAGAAAGAGGTCAGATTTCATGCTGGAAGTCATGCTGTATTGACAGCATGGCCAATGTTGAATGTTTATCCTTTTAAGCTTAGAAAAGAGACCCTTAAACCCAGACTTGGAACCACAAACCCACTCCACTGAATGGCAGGCTAATGATTGCTTTGCAATGCTTGCAGTTAGCCACTAATTCCTTCCAAACCACTCATTGTTGTGTAATGTTTATGTCCAATGGCCGATGAGCACCGATACGTTTTATCTATTATTTATCTTCATATGACAAGGATTAATAAAGCATTTGCCAGTAAATTGTTGACTTGATTCATGATGATGACTTCTAGCTTGCTGGCTAAGATTTTGAAATGATGATGTTGACATGAACAGTCCAATCAAAGCTACTGTAGATATAATGTGATTTGTCGTAATTTTAACTGTGGCCAATGACCCTGAGCCTTCTTGGATGCGCATTTCTAAAGTAACACTATGGCAGCACCCAAGGGACTTGAATTTTCAAGCTCTACCCTTAGATTTGGCGGTGAAGTAGTGTCCCCATGAGTGACAGAACACTGTGCCAAACACGGCGCAGCTAGAGAACAATAACCAATCCCTGCGCTCCTTATTTTCCGCTGGCTGCCCCACCACCACAGAAGGAACTGAGCAAGGCTGAAACACCTGCATTTTGGAGATGCCTTACTCAAGAAAGCAAAAAAGAGACCATGTTTGTATGCAGCTTTATTAACTCAATGATGATGATTAATTCTGTCATTGTTTGCAAACATGCATCCAATCCCCTTGATCCCTCACATAACTAGACCAATCATATGCTTCAATGTGAAGCGGTTCACAATGATAGCGGTTCAGCTCGTGATGTTGAATTGCAGGCGCAGATGCTCCGATTTCAAAACGATTTGGAGCAGAGTTGAAAAGTTAACATGCTGACTCTACAATGGACTAATTAGAAAAATAAAACCAGTGCTTTTCAATGCGTGAGATATAAGAGGTGTGGCGTGAGAAGAGGGTGAAATGCATTTGTCTCATGGCCAATGCTTGAGAGTTCAGAAAGCCTATTCTAAAATCGTTGTCTAAATGCAACATCTATTCAAATTAGGGTCCATTGGGAAACACTGACCAACACTTTGGTTCATACCGTCATAACTCCTACCTGGCTTTTTAATCTGTTGTCATGCGATACAACACCAACCATAAAATTAGAACAATCATTCTATTGCTATAGAATCACTCGTGTTTTAATCTACAGTAGAGTGGATTTAATTTACCAGATAGAGAATGGAAACAACACGTACAAAGAGAGAAAACAAGAATATGTCTTAAAAAATACAATTTGTATTAATAGTAAACAGACAGCTGTTAAAAGGCTGGTCTGAAATTAAACTCACTTAAACTTTTAAATGGTACATAACATTTTCTTTTAAAAACAAAAACAAAAAAGTCCAGTTGCAATGCAGGTGCAGCCCTACTAACAACATGGTAACTTTACCAGTATATGCAAACATTTGGTCGCACAGAAAGAAAGGAAAAGTGATATCTTCTTTATGAGATGTGCTTCAGAAGTAAGTAGGATTCATATAGGCCTAATGTAGTCCCAATGGAGGCTTTATCTCAATCAATTGAAAAATATATTTTGAGAGCCCTGACTGTCTAGCTTTCATTTCGGTGATTATTAGCAGCTGGACACGGTTAAGCAACTGTTTGAATGTTTCGATTTGGTTTTAGTCATTTTTAAGTATATTGAAATGGTTCCCCCCACCCACCACTTTCTTTTTTTTAACGTACAGTATGTTTAAAACCCCTGCCCTAACCCCTGTGTGTGTGTGTGTGTCTTCTCCTCCTCTCTCTGCTTGAAAGCCCAGCCTCAGCAGCCTCAGGGAGCTGTGAGAAATCAATAGTATTCAGCAGCTTCTCCTCTTTATTCATTTAATAACTCTGGAGCATTGGATTATAGTTCAGCCGAACCCCATCATATAAGCCCCATCACCACCTCTCTGTATCTCTCTCTCTTTCTCTCTCTCTCTCTCTCCCTCTCTCTTTCTTTCTCTTTCTCTAGCCGTGTCTCTTTCTCTCTCTCTGTATCCGTCTCTCCATGCAGAGTAGCTGCCATTAAATTGTTTGTGTGTGTGTGGTTGTGTGCCTGCGTGCCTGCGTGTGTGTGTGCCTGTGCATATTGATCAGTTTGGTCAGCTTTATGGTGTGTAGTTGTAAACGTCATGTTTTAACTGTCTGCTGTTTGATGTGACTGAGATTAAAGTGTTTGCAGGGAAACAGAGTAGCGCAGCAGCAAACAGTCCCGACGCTGCCAGCTACCATTATTCTGCTATTAGACCACAGGGAAATGACTATATGACTGGCTGATTTATCTATGTAAATAAGACATTTTCCTTTGGCGCTGTGTGTGTTTCTGCTACTGTGTGATCTCTACTGTCTGAGTTCTATTAGTCACATTTCTAACCATCCCTCCATACACTAGGATAAGTGTATGGAGAACCCCCCACAGGACAACTCTTTTCGGTTCCAGGGAGAACCCTTTTTGGTTCCAGTGAAAAGCCTTTTGGTTCCAGGGAGAACCCTTTTGGGTTCCATGTAGAACCCTCTGTGGAAAGGAAGCCAAAAAGGTTCTACCTGGAACCAAAACTTGTTATTCAAAGGGTTTTCCTATGGGGACAGCCTAAGAACTCTTTTAGGTTCTATAATTGTACCCTCAAACTAACTGGTCTTGTCCTGTATTTCCATGTGATTTTACTGACAGTGATGGAAGGTGAATAAATACATGCCTGTAAACCCAACAGCTGCACCTAATACAGCTCAGGCCAGTTAGACAACACAGGCCCTCTCTCAGCCCCTCCACTGCTCCCAGGGTTTACTTCAGTCCTCAGGTAGACAACACATGCCCTCTCTCAGCCCCTCCACTGCTCCCAGAGTTTACTTCAGTCCTCAGGTAGACAACACAGGCCCTCTCTCAGCCCCTCCACTGCTCCCAGAGTTTACTTCAGTCCTCAGGTAGACAACACAGGCCCTCTCTCAACCCCTCCACTGCTCCCAGGGTTTACTTCAGTCCTCAGGTAGACAACACAGGCCCTCTCTCAGCCCCTCCACTGCTCCCAGGGTTTACTTCAGTCCTCAGGTAGACAACACATGCCCTCTCTCAGCCCCTCCACTGCTCCCAGGGTTTACTTCAGTCCTCAGGTAGACAACACATGCCCTCTCTCAGCCCCTCCACTGCTCCCAGGGTTTACTTCAGTCCTCCTAATAGATGGCCAATTCACCCTTATCACATTTAACTGTTATCATATTAACATTTATTACACACCATTTAGACAGTATTTACACTGCATTACACACTATTTACTGGCCCGCTGTTGATAAGAGGCAGGAAGTTTGAGTCAACAAGTGACCACTATCCACATCACACAGATGGAGCTACTGTAAATGCACACAGACATGGACGAACAGACACAGTCATGCGCACAGACACACAAACACACACACACACACACACACACACACACACACACACACACACACACACACACACACACACACACACACACACACACACACACACACACACACACACACACACACACACATGGACGCCACTGATGCAAAGATGCATGCACACATGGACTCAGGCATGTACATATGTATAGAAACACACACACACACACACACACACACACACACGCTCAACTATTTTAAATGAGAACATCATGATGAGGAGTCAGGCTGTCAGACTACCTTTTGACACTCTCTCATGCAAAAACAATGCTTAATCAATACAGAGTCAAACATGTTCCATCTGCCTCACTGAGCTCCAATAAAACCCTCTGTCACAGGATGCCCAGCCAACCGACCGCTCTCGCCTCCTCCCGGCACACACACACACCCACACACAAACACAGACAAACACACACCCGCACACACACACCCACAGATGAGAAGTTTGTGGCATAATATTTGTTTTCAACTTTCTCTCTCTCAGAATCCCTCTTCTCCACCCTGCCCCTCATCTCTCTCTCCAACCTCTACCCCATGCTGAGAGACACAAAGACACACAGGCAGGTACAGATGGGGAGGCCCCTGTAAGTGTGTGTGGTGTGTAGTGCGTGTGTGTGTGGTGTGTAGTGTGTGTGTGTGTAGTGTGTGTGTATGTAGTGTGTGAGCCATCAGCCCTGTTATCTCTTTGTCTGGTTGTGAAGCTGTGACAAGCTGCCTTGTCCTCCAATAAAATACCTGCTCAGGCTTTACCTGCTATGTGGGGGAGTGTGTGTTTGTGTGTGGGGGAGTGTGTGTGTATGTGTGTCTTAAAATTGGTGTCTCTCCATCTTGGCCCACCTGTCCCCCAGCTGGTGCTCTTGTGGCTGATGACAGTGAGCTGTTCCCTGAGCAGCTAAAGGGTTAGTTGTCTTATACACATCTAAACCATGGCTCTCCAACCCTGTTCCTGGAGAGCACCATCCTGTAGGTTTTCAATTCAACCCCAGTTGTAACCAACCTGATTCAGTTTATCAATCAGCTCATTATTAAAATATGGTGCGCTAGATTAGGGTTGGAGTGAAAACCTACAGGCCGGTAGCTCTCCAGGAACAGGGTTGGAGAGCCCTGAAACACTCCTGAAGGAGAGTTGCCTGTAGAAAGATCTAGGATCAACTCACTTTCTCCAAACACCTGACCATAACCAACAGAAGGAAAAACACATAACTGACCTCAGATCAGTATTCGGGGAGACACGATGGATCAATTCTTTTATTTTCCCACCAGAAGCAGCGTCAGTGAAAGGAATCTTCAAATTCCCATGATGTCACAGCACCATCTGGTGGCCATACCTCAGAATTACACTTCTCTCAGACAGTCTCTCTTCTCCATGTTGAGCTGGTTTGGCCTTGCTGCAGGTCAGTGCTCCCATCTGGTGTCTCACTACTGAAACTGCCTCACAGAAACCAGGACTGGGATTTGGGATAGGATAGTTGATAGTATGACCAGGGCCCGTTTCCCAAAAGCATTTTAAGGCTAAATTCATCGTTAGAACCATAACACCCTATGGATGCTTTTGGGAAACCGGGGCCTGATTAGTTGTGGTGAGTGCGTTTGTCACAACTGTATAATGTTTGATGGTGCTAAGTAAACAAACAGCAGTATGCTAATATTGAAGTAAACAAACTAGCAGTAGGCTAACATTGGCGGTCTGTGATACAGCATTGTGACGTATTGTTTATCTCGTGCAGTCGCGTGTAATTAAAGTGACCTATTTAGGCCTATCCAACTTCTTCCAGTCGCTTATTATTTTTGAAGAGAGACATGACTGAACTAGTTATGTTTAAGAAAAAAAGAACTCAAGCGCGTTTGGAGTGAATATTTGTTGCAAAACGTTCTGCAACAGAATAGGCTTAATGAATACATCCCATGGGAAATGAGCCAGGCGCACGCTCTTTTGAACGCTCAAGATGAGACTCTCAAATTTGTGATTTGCTGTAGAAATGTTACAAACTACTAACCAGTGTTTTTTGGGGGCAAAATAAGCAACGTAATGACCTTGATCTAAGTATAATGTAAAGAAGCACTATTGCTAACAACACATACAAATGGGACCGTTCATCTGAACATGGAAGTTGGAAGGAACCCAAAATCAAAGTTTATTGGTCGCGTACACAGTTTAGCAGATGTTATAGCGGGTGCAGCAAAATGCTTATGTGAATAGCTTCTAACAATGCAGTAAAATGCCAAAAAAGTACACAAATAATTAGAATGTAAACAGTGAAAATCAAGAACGTCAGGACGAATCCAATTAGCAACACAAATAGCACAGTACCAGTAATCCAAATGCAATCAATACATACATCGTTCAAAAGTTTGGGGTCTGTTAGAAATGTCCTTGTTTTTGAAAGAAAAGCACATGTTTTTTGTCCAACATTGTTAATGTTGTAAATGACTATTGTAGCTTTTTATTTTATTTTTTATTTTTAATGGAATATCTACCTACATAGGCATACAGAGGCCCATTATCAGCAACCATCACTCCTATGTTCCAATGGCACGTTGTGTTAGCTAATCCAAGTTTATCATTTTAAAAGGCTAATTGATCATTAGAAAACCCTTTTGCAATTATGTTCTCACAGCTGAAATCTGTTGTGCTGATTAAAGAAGCAATAAAACTGGCTTTCTTTAGACTAGTTGAGTATCTGGAGTATCAGCATTTGTGGGTTCGATTACAGGCTCAAAATGGCCAGAAACAAAGCACTTTCTTCTGAAACTCATCAGTCTATTCTTGTTCTGAGATATAAAGGATATTCCATGTGAGAAATCCACACCCAGTTGACTGATTTTAAAATGGTGGAAGCCCTCAATAACAATTTCCGTGTTAAAATGGGTTATGTCCATGATGAGTCCTCTATCTCTATGACAACAGGCACAACTCTGATATAAAGTTGTTGTTTTTTTGTTGCCGAAATACCATATGCGTCTACTTATATCAGTGCATTCGTAAAACAAGAACTTATACTCAATCAAATAAGCCCCATGTAGCAAATTAGCAATTACATGTTTTGTTGACCAAATTCGACAATCTCTCATTGACCTCCATACAAAAATACCTCATTTCGTGGGCTTATTTTTGTGTACAGATTTTGGGCGGAGTAAAACCTCTCTCTTCGCCTTTTCTTCTCTGTGATAATCCATTCTAAAATGTCAGTGATATTATGTTTTGTGCTAGCCATAAATAAAACACATTATACAATTTCCAATTAGGCCTACAACTGGCCTATATTTGTTGATCTAAAATAAATGTTTATTGCATCTCCTTTTGAGGTGCTTTTTTGATCCACCTGACTTTAGTCAGAGAGAGGAAGAGGTGAAGCGAGAGGTTTTACTTGTCCACAAAAATAAGGCCACGAAATGAGGAATTTCTGTATGGAAAAAGTGGTAAGCATGTTGGGTTCAAAAAACAAATTAATTTATTTGTGTTAGAGATTTTATGATGCTTGTCTATACAACAAAATATATTTTATATTGTTCTATACATGCTTAAAATGATTAAATGACAAAAAAGCAATTGTGTTGAATTGTGTTTGGGAAATAAAGATAGAGATGCTTTTCGAAAGGTAGTGGCTCAACTTAGCTCATACCCGGGGTAAGTTGTGGCAAGACATGTATTCTGATTATTTTCAGGAATACACATCCTGAAATATATGTAGATATCTTTGTTAGAAAGAATACTATATTTCTCTTGACGGAGTGATGCTGAATATAAAAAATGACCCCACTCTACCTTATGCATGCACGTGTGTGTGTGTCTGTCTCTGTGTGTGTGTGTGTGTGTGTGACAGGAGTGAAGTGATAGGACACGGGAGGGGATGCTTCACAGCCTCATGCATATGCATAGTTCTGACTGCATTCTGCATGCATAATGAATTCCCTGTGCAAATGTCATAGAGAAGGATTTAGATTTACAAATCTCTAATGTGCTCATCATGTGGATCTACGCATGAATGCATCCAATCCAAATGAATGCATGAATGCATCCATCCCAAATGGCACCCTATTCCCTATATAGTGGACTACTTTTGACCAGAGCCCTATAAGCCCTGGACAAAAGTAGTGCACTATATATGGAATAGGGTGCCACTTCTCATTATATGATCTGTCATGGATGGGAGTGTCATATTAGGCATGTCTGGGAAAGTTAGGAATCTGTAGAACAAAGTACTGCCAGAGCTAAACGTGTGAGTAGTGATGTTATGTAAGGTTGAAGTGACCGAGGATGGACTATGTGCTGTGGCTGGTGTTAGTAGCCATACAAAGCCCACACACCCTGTAGCTTTATAGGACTAGAACTATAGCCTGTAGCTCTGTAGGACTAGACCTAAAGCCTGTAGCTTTATAGGACTAGAACTAAAGCCTGTAGCTTTATAGGACTAGAACTAAAGCCTGTAGCTCTGTAGGACTAGACCTACAGCCTGTAGCTCTATAGCACTAGAACTAAAGCCTGTAGCTCTGTAGGACTAGGCCTAAAGCCTGTAGCTTTATAGGACTAGAACTAAAGCCTGTAGCTCTGTAGGACTAGACCTAAAGCCTGTAGCTTTATAGGACTAGAACTAAAGCCTGTAGCTCTGTAGGACTAGACCTAAAGCCTGTAGCTTTATAGGACTAGAACTATAGCCTGTAGCTCTGTAGGACTAGACCTAAAGCCTGTAGCTTTATAGGACTAGAACTAAAGCCTGTAGCTTTATAGGACTAGAACTAAAGCCTGTAGCTTTATAGGACTAGAACTAAAGCCTGTAGCTTTATAGGACTAGAACTAAAGCCTGTAGCTTTATAGGACTAGAACTAAAGCCTGTAGCTTGATAGGATTAGAACTAAAGCCTGTAGCTTGATAGGATTAGAACTAAAGCCTGTAGCTTGATAGGATTAGAACTAAATCCTGTAGCTCTATAGCACTAGAACTAAAGCCTGTAGCTTGATAGGACTAGAACTAAAGCCTGCAGCTTGATAGGACTAGAATTTAAGCCTGTAACTCTCCAGAACCAGGACTAGAACTAAAGCCTGTAGCTCTATAGCAGTGGTTCTCAACTGGTTTTGCCTAGGGACCCAAATTGAACCAGGTTGTTTCAATCGCGACCCAATATTAGTATAACAAAAAAACATTGGCAAAATACAATCTGGAAAACAATTTTTTATCTTATATTAATATTAAATGTAGCAATTATATGACAAGGGAACAACATCCCCACCTCTTTCATTGTCAATAAATACATTTTGACCGTATTCTTGATGAAGAATGTTAAAAAACTCACTGGCTTGGAACACAAAATCAACCAAAATAGTGCTGCTAATAGCTCTATATTGAAAATACTGGGGTTGAAGATTTTTTTTCAGAGATTACATTATTTAAAATGTAATTACATTTCTACACAGATTCTACCAGGTTGAAGTCGTTTAAGTTCAGACTGACACCCGTCACCCATTCAAAACCTCCCGCGACCCAAATTTGGGCCGTGACCCACCAGTTGAGAATCGCCGCTCTCTAGGACTATAACTAAAGCGTGTAGCTCTGTAGCACTAGAACTAAAGCCTGTAGCTCTGTAGCACTATAACTAAAGCCTGTAGCTCTGTAGCACTATAACTAAAGCCTGTAGCTTTATAGGACTAGAACTAAAGCCTGTAGCTCTGTAGCACTATAACTAAAGCCTGTAGCTCTGTAGGACTAGAACTAAAGCCTGTAGCTCTGTAGCACTACAACTAAAGCATGTAGCTCTAAAGTCTGTGGTCATGTGTGTTGGCAAGGCAGAGGACCCTGGTTCGAGCCCAGTCAGAGGCAAGTTCAGGGACTTAAGCTAGCACACTGATTCTGTTTACAGTGAGGGTGTTTGTTTAAGATGGTCCGGGTGGGCGGAGTTTGCACCGGGTAAAAAGTGATTGCATTTGTTTTGAAACCAGGATGCCTCCCTCGTGTTAAAGCTGATGGCGAACTCAGTTCAAAACAAAGTGATGTCAAGCACGTGGAGTACTGATTTAGGATTCCAAGTTTTCACATGGAAAAGTTGAGTTTGATCTTGATAGAAACGCAATGTGGTTGATCTGTCTTTCCAAGGAAAACTAGTTAGAAAATTTGAGCATACATTTTATGGAAAACATGTTTCTTCATACAGTGGGGAGAACAAGTATTTGATACACTGCCGATTTTGCAGGTTTTCCCACTTACAAAGCATGTAGAAGTCTGTAATTTTTATCATAGGTACTCTTCAACTGTGAGTGGCGGAATCTAAAACAAAAATACAGAAAATCACATTGTATGATTTTTAAGTAATTAATTTGCATTTTATTGCATGACATAAGTATTTGATACATCAGAAAAGCAGAACTTAATATTTGGTACAGAAACCTTTGTTTGCAATTACAGAGATCATACGTTTCCTGTAGATCTTGACCAGGTTTGCACACACTGCAGCAGGGATTTTGGCCCACTCCTCCATACAGACCTTCTCCAGATCCTTCAGGTTTCGGGGCTGTCGCTGGGCAATACGGACTTTCAGCTCCCTCCAAAGATTTTCTATTGGGTTCAGGTCTGGAGACTGGCTAGGCCACTCCAGGACCTTGAGATGCTTCTTACGGAACCATTCCTTAGTTGCCCTGGCTGTGTGTTTCGGGTCATTGTCATGCTGGAAGACCCAGCCACGACCCATCTTCAATGCTCTTACTGAGGGAAGGAGGTTGTTGGCCAAGATCTCGCGATACATGGCCCCATCCATCCTCCCCTCAATACGGTGCAGTCGTCCTGTCCCCTTTGCAGAAAAGCATCCTTAAAGAATGATGTTTCCACCTCCATGCTTCACGGTTGGGATGGTGTTCTTGGGGTTGTACTCATCCTTCTTCTTCCTCCAAACACGGCGAGTGGAGTTTAGACCAAAAAGCTCTATTTTTGTCTCATCAGACGACATGACCTTCTCCCATTCCTCCTCTGGATCATGCAGATGGTCATTGGCAAACTTCAGACGGGCCTGGACATGCGCTGGCTTGAGCAGGGGGACCTTTTAATCCATGACGGCGTAGTGTGTTACTAATGGTTTTCTTTGAGACTGTGGTCCCAGCTCTCTTCAGGTCATTGACCAGGTCCTGCCGTGTAGTTCTGGGCTGATCCCTCACCTTCCTCATGATCATTGATGCCCCACGAGGTGAGATCTTGCATGGTGCCCCAGACCGAGGATGATTGACCGTCATCTTGAACTTCTTCCATTTTCTAATAATTGCGCCAACAGTTGTTGCCTTCTCACCAAGCTGCTTGCCTATTGTCCTGTAGCCCATCCCAACCTTGTGCAGGTCTACAATTTTATCCCTGATGTCCTTACACAGCTCTCTGGTCTTGGCCATTGTGGAGAGGTTGGAGTCTGTTTGATTGAGTGTGTGGACAGGTGTCTTTTATACAGGTAACGAGTTCAAACAGTTGCAGTTAATACAGCTAATGAGTGGAGAACAGGTGGGCTTCTTAAAGAATTCCGGCTCTCTGTGAGAGCCGGAATTCTTACTGGTTGGTAGGTGATCAAATACTTATGTCATGCAATAAAATGCTAATTTTTTTTTTTTAAATCATACAATGTGATTTTCTGGATTTTTGTTTTAGATTCCGTCTCTCACAGTTAAAGTGTACCTATGATAAACATTACAGACCTCTACATGCTTGTATCAAATACAGTGTATCAAATACTTGTTCTCCCCACTGTATATTGTGGACAAACTATGTAAACATAAATGGTACCGTAGTTATGTCATGATACAACAGGATGTGTGAGATAACGAGCGTTCTGGTGCTTTGGTGTATGAACCCAGAACTCATTCTAGCATCTGATCAATTAAACAAGACTTTAGTTCTGGGTTAACCGAGATAATGTGTTTCACCATGCTGCCCTATTCACAATATGACCTGGCCATAGCTGGTACACTCCTAATAATTGAACTCCCTGTTAGGCTGGGTTTACACAGGCAGCCCAATTCTGATCTTTTACCCAATATGCAGCTAAAGACATACAGAACTAATCTGAAAAAAATATATAAAAACAACATATAAAGTTTTTATCCCATGTTTCATGAAACAAAGGATCCCAGAAAGGCCACTAAAATGTGCAGTTTTGTCATACAACACAATGCCACAGATGTCTCAAGTTTTGCATATCTGTATTCCCAGTCATGTGAAATTCATAGATTAGGGCCTAATGAATTTATTTCAATTGACTGATTTCGTTATTTGAACTGTAACTCAGTTGCCTTTATATTTTAGTTCTGCGTAGAATGATGAGGACAAGGTGTGATGAGACAGCCTCTCTCGCCCTGCACTAGAAGGCAGTGTTACTCTGTCTACTGGGCTGCTATACTGAGGGCGTTTCCCTGTGGCTCTACTTCAGCTTGTGTGTGTGTGTGTGTGTCTGTCTGTGTGTGTGTGTGTGTGTGTGTGTTAATGTGAAGCAGCCTGAACAGATCTACACCTGCATCATTACCACAGTGTGGGATGGGAGCGGGACAGCTATGCTTCTCTGAGTGTGTGTGACAGTACAGAACAGACCCTTGTAAGAAGATGTGGCATGCCGAGAGGCTGTGTGTGTGTGTGTGTGTGTGTGTGTGTGTGTGTGTGTGTGTGTGTGTGTGTGGTGTGTGAGCTGTGTGTGTGGTGTGTGTTGTATCTGTCAGATATGTGAGCAGCAGAAGGTCTTCTCCACCGTGGGGGGCTGACCTCATCCAGAGCAGACAGGCAGCCTGCGGCATTGTGTGTGTGTGTGTGTGCATGTGTGTGTATATTTGTGTGTGTGTGTGGCAGCTACCGCATGGTGAAGCCACAAGGCCAATTCACCTCCTGAGGAACTCTCTGCATGGAGCCCCATGGGTACTGTCTTTCACTGTAACACACATACACATGCACACGCTCACACTTAAGCACACACACACACCACTCAATCCTGTGATCTGTTCTCTGGGGTTGTTGCAGAGAGCAGATCACATTGTCTTTAACTGCTGTCATTAATTCAGTAGACATGGTTGGGAGGGATAACTAACTGTGCTCACTGCTTACACACACACACACACACACACACACACACACACACACGCACAAACCCATACATCGCAGGCCAGGAAGGCAGGGAGACAGGCAGGCAGGGAGACAGGGAGGCAGTAAATGCATGTAGAGAAGTAGGCAGAGAGGCAGGCAGGGAGGGAGGCAGGGAGGGAGGCAGGCAGGGAGAGAAGCAGGCAGAGAGCCAGGGAGGGAGGCAGGCAGGCAGGCAGGCAGGCAGGGAGGGAGGCACGGAGGGAGGGGGGAAGGGAGGCAGGAATAGAGGGAGGCGTGCAGGCAGAGAGGCAGGCAGGCAGAGAGGCAGGCAGGCAGGCAGAGAGGGAGGCTGGCAGAGAGGGAGGCAGTCAGGCAGGGATGGATGCAGGGAGGGAGGCAGGGAAGCAGGGACATACATTTACCTGAGCCAGAAGAGGGTGTAGTGGTACTTTCGGGTTGCATGAATGTGGCCAGGTATACATCTGACGTGTGTCAGGAAGTTGTGGCCCAATGCAACAGTTTTAATCTGAATATCAAATAATATCTGGGTAACAATTAGGTACCTTACTGTTTTCAATTAACATGTGAAGAAATAAACAAAAATAGCTTTTTAGCAAAGAGCAATTTCTCAGGCCAGAATTTTGTTAGGACTGTCTGGGAGTGGTCTGAGTGGAGAGGAGAAAACTGAAAACTAGCTGTTATTGGCAGAGAGGTTTGGAACTTCTTATTGGTCTATTAACTAACTACCGCTTGCACCACAGGCTGAAATTTCACAATATTATTCCAACCTCATAGTGTGGAAATATATATAAAACACAGGAACATCTGGTTTTTGACTGCACTGGGCCTTTATTACAATGCATTGAAGAGAGCAAGCACATGGAAGCATGTACCCAATATCTCTGTTTGTGAGAATCTATCGATGGGTATGTGTGGGTCTGTCTTGCAGAATCCAAGATACTGTAGCACCAACTTTATGTTGCTATTTCTAACTCCACTATCCTTTTACACCCATCTCTCTCCTTTACAGTGGGTTAGTATTATGCAAGGGTAATTTCCTTGCTTTTAATTGGTTTACTGGCAAATGGCATATACTGTACCTCCAAAATGGCACCCTATTAAGAAGTCTACTATAGCAATTTTGGGACTCAGTGTGGGTCTGGTAGGATGGTAGTGTAGCAGTGTGGATAAGTCACATTCCGGGTTTGATTGAACATCAGCATTGTATTCCATCTCCTTTTAAAAAACAAGGATTCATAATGTAATTAAATCAACTGCCATTATGTCTCCTCTGTTCTTTAAAAGCACTGGTCTGATTCACAACCACTGTTTATAAAGAACAGACGAGACATAACAGCAGTTGACTTAACTACATTCTGAATCCTCAAATCAATTTATGGCCCAACCAACGACTACACTACTAGAGGAAAATCAATGCTTGGTGATGAGGCCCAGATTGTTTTCACAGAGATTATAGTGTTAATAGTGCTGCATTTTGAAAACCCAACAATAAATTGAGAGATATAACTGCAGTAAGCTCGCCCTCAGGCTTGACCTTTTAGAACTCATCAGAGCTCTCATTACCACAGCGTTTCGTTACTGCACACAGACGTAGAAGGGTTAGAATAGAAGTCAGCCCCCGCGGAACCCCACCACTGTTCTAATGTCATTCTAATGTGCCATCGCTTCATGATAGGACCAAAACAAACAAATTGTCAGCTCAGTTCAATCATTAGTGATTCACAATGTCGTCTCTCTCTCTCTCTCTCTGGTGTTTGTTGCTGCTCCCACTGCCTGCTGGGTAAGTAGGTGCGTCGTGTCGTACGTTCTCCTATCTGGCCTGTTTTTTACATTTTCAAAGGAGCTGTTCTCTATGGCTGTGTTTCAAATGGTACCTCATTCCCTATGGGCCTGGTTAAAAGTTGTTCACTATATAGGGAATAGAATGCCATTTAGGACGCACCCCATATTTTCTTTTCAGCATTTCTCTTTTCATACATATAAGTCTCAACTAATGAACAATAGGACATATCTTATAGTGTATGAGAACACTTTGAAATACTTCAAAGAAATGCAGAGCGCTTCTAGTGAACCGTTTAGATCTGTGTGAAACACTGTCACACTGTGGGGTGAAACACTGTCACACTGTGGGGTGAAACACTGTCACACTGTGGGGTGAAACACTGTCACACTGTGGGGTGAAACACTGTCACACTGTGGGGTGAAACACTGTCACACTGTGGGGTGAAACACTGTCACACTGTGGGGTGAAACACTGTCACACTGTGGGGTGAAACACTGTCACACTGTGGGGTGAAACACTGTCACACTGTGGGGTGAATCCTCTTCTCTTTATCTATATAATGACTGTTTGATATTTACAGCAAAGTGATTTGAATAAATAAGTCATATTTCTATTTTCCTATTATCTCTCTCTCTCTCTCTCTCTCTCTCTCTCTCTCTCTCTCTCTCTCTCTCTCTCTCTCTCTCTCTCTCTCTCTCTCTCTCTCTCTCTCTCTCTCTGGGTGATTAAACTGGGCATTACATTTCAGGCAAACAGATGTCTCCCACAGTTTGGTTGGCAAATAGATAGAGTATCAAACAACAGATCTGTTGGCAGACCTGACACCGTCAGAAACCCAGTGGAAACTGGGGCTTTGAGAATGAGGTGAGGAAATTATTTGAGGGTTTTTAGCACCAAAATAGAAATGTTTGTGTCTTGTCGTTTGTTTATGTTAGAATCTTTGCTTGTTCGGGGCATCAGTTGGAAAAATGAGCCTGTACATTACTGAAGTGTGTGTATGGTTGCATCCCAATTGGCACTCTGTTCCCTTTACAGTACACCACTTTTGACCAGGGATCATAGGGTAGTATTAATGCACTATGTAGGGATTTGGGTTCCATTTGGGACACATCCTATGTGTGTCAGGCTCTTGGCTTCATACATTTTAGCTATTAGAGCAAGTCAAGCCCAGTTTTAGCATGAGTCCCATAGAGCTTTGGTCAAAAGTAATGCACTATAAGGGTAATAGGGTGCCATTTGGGACACAGACCTAATGTTTTATTCAGCTGCTTCTACCCGGATCAAACACATGGCTTCCGAGAGGAAAGCGTTGAAAGCACACCCAGATCGACTGTGTGTTCAGACAAAAGGTATGTAAACCTGACCTTCCTCCTATTGGAGTGGCATATGTGCAAATAGTGATGACGAATCAGAAATGTAGAAGTTTGGAAGGGGGCAGCATTTCCTTTGGAGAAGGAAGAGAGAAATGAAAGTGTGGAGTTTACTTTCAGTTAGACTCTTAGCGTAGATTGCCTGTGTACAGTACCATTCTCTTTAGCTAAAAAGACTGGTACTTAGGCTATACCGTAGAGACCTGCTGCTCTCTTTTTAATGTGATGATGAAACATCAGAGAATCTAATCATGTACAGTACAGTACAGTAACCCATGCCATCCCAACCATGACAGTAGGTTTAGACTAGAAAAGCAAAATGTTGGTAACTCTCCTAAATGTACCAGGTATTCCAGAAGTCCTGGTTGGAGGATTCTGGATTTCCTGCTTATTACTTCCTGATTCATGGCATCTTCCAACCAGGATTTCTGGAAAACCTGAGATTTTTTATTAATGTTACCGTAATTTTGCAACCATTTACATTTAAGTGTTTTAGCAGACTATGTTATCCAGAGTGACTTACAGTTAGTGCATTCATCTTAAGGATTGGACCCTTTTTTTACATTTTCGCCTAAAATGACATACCCAAATCTAACTGCCTGTAGCCCAGAACCTGAAGCAAGGATATATGTATATTCTTGATACCATTTGAAAGGAAATACTTTGAAGTTTGTGGAAATGTGAAATTAATGTAGGATAATATAACTGATCTGGTAAAAGATAATACAAACAAAAAACATGCATTTTCAAATATGTTTTTGTTCCATAATCTTTGAAATGCAAGAGAAAGGTCATAATATCACATAGGAGTTTTGGCACAATCTAGATTTTGGCCACTACATGGCAGCAGTGTGTGTGCAAAGTTTCAGATCGATCCAGTAAAGCATTGCAATACTGGACTATTTCATATCAAGTCTGCCCAAATGTGCCGAATTGGTCAATTGATACATTTTCATGTACATAACTATAGAGACAGACACGTTAGCTCAACCGTCCCATATACGGGACACAATCCCGTAGAGGTTATTAAGGTAACTAGGTACGACAACCACATCTCACAGTCATAGTAAGTAAAACTTTCCTTAATAAAGCAGCTATCAGCAAACCAACATTTCTGTGTCCAGGGTGACAGTACCTCCATCTGTATTTTGTTTTAGCTCGACTAATCCATCCATTCATCCATTAAGATATTCATTCATCACTGAGTCCTGGTCTGGCTACGTCTGAAGGTTAACAAAGAGCTAAAGTATGGCAGAAGTTTAAACAAGAGGCGCTTTATAGACAAAAAGAGCACATCGCATCGATCTATGAGACTTCAAAGAGGGCCGGCCTACTTTCTGCTACAAAATGCAATGATGTGTTCTGAACCTGCGAGGAGGGAGTATCTCCAGCATGCCCTCCCTGTTCTGTCTCCGCCCTTCTCCCTTCATGGAGATTAATGACCTGGAGTCAGATACTGGTCCACAGAGGAGAAAACACCAGATCACACAGGGAACATCTTCTCACACAACACCAAACCAAGTAGAGCACTACGGTGTTGTGTTATTCCACGCATGCACACACACACACGCACACACGCACACACACACACCACACACACAGACCTATCTCTCTAAAATCACAATATGCCCAGACCAGACAGTGGGATGTTGCATATCATGTGTAGGAGGTGCCGGTGTATCTGTGTTAATGATTAGTAGTCCCTGTGTCACTGTGTGACAGAAACGGCTGCCTGCTTGGATGGGTGAGGGTCTGTCTGGGAGCATGTGTCTGAGTGTAGGAGTGAGAGGCTTTACATGGACAATTATCTCTTCACTGTTTGTTTGCATTTAAATAGAGGTGTTGTGCAGGAGGACCGAAAACCCTAGAGATGTATTATATCTGTTACTGACTGTGGAGGAGTGTTTGGTAAAAGAACAAATAGATCATAGCATGTTACTGTTTAACAGGCTTGTTCTGTCCATGCATTGGCCTTGATACAAACAACAGAAAATCTAAATATTAAGCTCACATAAAGAAACAGGGACATCTTGTATCCATCAACATTTTAAGATTATATGGAAAAGCAGTAAAATGAGCTTTATATATCTCTGTTCAGTAGTATATCTCAGTATACAGAGTATCTCCTATAATATTGACTGTTTGGCAACTACAGGGTATAGAGTGTATTTGATTTAGAGACTATTCCTCCTTGTCCAGAGAAACAGATGGTACTGTCCAACCAAGGTCTGGCCAAGTCAAACGCACGCACGCACGCACGCACGCACGCACGCACGCACGCACGCACACACACACACACACACACACACACACACAGTATTGCGCAGCTAACCTTGTGGGGACATATAATTCATTCCTATTTTCCCTAAACCTAACCCTAGCTCCTAACCCTAAAACCTAGCTCCTAACCCTAAACCTAACTCTAGCTCCTAACCCTAAACCTAACCCTAGCTCCTAACCCTAACCCTAAACCTAACCCTAGCTCCTAACCCTAACCCTAGCTCCTAACCCTAACCCTAAACCTAACCCTAGCTCCTAACCCTAAAACTAACCCTAGCTCCTAACCCTTAATACTAATTCTAACCTTAACCCTAAACTCCCTATATATTACATTTCACCTTGTGGGGACTAACAAAATGTCACGAGTTGGTCACATTTGTTTGTTTACTATTCTTGTGGGGATGTCTGGTCCACAGACACACACACACACACACATGCACACACACACTGGAAGCAGCCTTGGCAGCGATGTGGACAGGAAGCAGAACAGTGTGAGAAGGGTCACTAAACCAGTTCGAATCCCAAGGCTGATGGGGAAAAACTGGCAGGAGTTAGCTAGCGTGAAAATCTCAGATAATACCTACTGTCGTATGTGTGTGTGTGTGTGTGGAGAGAGCAAGAATTAGAGTGTGTGTGTGACCAGAGCATAGTGAACCTGCAGTGCCCCAGCAGAGTCCCGGAGCAGTAATTACTACAAAGACAGATGGCAACGCCAAGCTCCCTTCATCCACTGTCTCACTGTCTCAGGTATCTAGTCTCCCCTCCCTTAGTTACATACTGTCTCAGGTATCTAGTTTCCCCTCCCTTAGTTACATACTGTCTCAGGTATCTAGTCTCCCCTCCCTTAGTTTCATATTGTCTCAGGTATCTAGTCTCCCCTGCCTTAGTTACATACTGTCTCAGGTATCTAATCTCCCCTCCCTTAGTTACCTACTGTCTCAGGTATCTAGTCTCCCCTCCCTTAGTTACATACTGTCTCAGGTATCGAGTCTCCCCTCCCTTAGTTACATACTGTCTCAGGTATCTAATCTCCCCTCCCTTAGTTACATACTGTCTTAGGTATCTAATCTCCCCTCCCTTAGTTTCATATTGTCTCAGGTATCTAGTCTCCCCTGCCGTAGTTACATACTGTCTCAGGTATCTAATCTCCCCTCCCTTAGTTACCTACTGTCTCAGGTATCGAGTCTCCCCTCCCTTAGTTACATACTGTCTCAGGTATCGAGTCTCCCCTCCCTTAGTTACATACTGTCTCAGGTATCTAATCTCCCCTCCCTTAGTTACATACTGTCTTAGGTATCTAATCTCCCCTCCCTTAGTTACGTACTGTCTCAGGTATCTAGTCTCCCCTCCCTTACTTACATACTGTCTCAGGTAGCGTCCTTTCTCTCTCAGTTATAACACCAAGCTCACTTGATCCTCTGTCACAGTTTTAGGACTTCAATCATATCCACCTTAACCCACGATAAGCGACAACTCGGAAACAAAACTGAACGCAGTGTGAATGGTAAGTGAACGGATAATTCCTTGCGCTGTTTTGGCACAAAGTTACTTCACAAAAAAATTAACTCTATAGCTATCAATTTAAAGTGCCCTAAACAAGAAGCACCAGTGTTGCTAGAAATCCATGAAAACTAAAGCGATGAAAGTATAAATGCTGTTCCTTGATCTGATCTATTCTTAATAAATTGTTGTGTCGTCTTCAAAATACCTTTTAACTTCAAGATTGTTCCGTCTTGATTAGCTTGGCATTCGACTGCTGCATCAAATAAGTAGCCTATTTTGCATTGATAACCAAATATGATCTCAGCGACTGTTCAAACAATAAACCAAACAACATTGTAAAAACAGCTGTAGCCTTGTGCTTTAACTCTGTGAGGAAAAATTATGAAATTCAATTTTTTGCTGGTATGGTAGAAAATCCATTCAAGCAGCATATTAAACTGGGATCATGTTGTAGGTTACAATAATATTTGCCAGGGTATATTACTTAATTAGAAATCAGATTATTTTACATGGGCGTGTGGGTCAAAAGGTTAGCTAGCTTGCTAGCAACTTAGCAAAGCTATGTTTTTAGAGAAGAAAATCTCTGCTATCACCCCCTTGTGAATGTTGCTATTTGGGATTCTAGGACCGGCGAGGGTATCATGTTACCAAAAGACGCATGTTACAATTTGGTTGAAAAGGTCAGTGTCTCTTCTCTCCCATAGCTGTCTCAGTCAGTGTGTGGGCTCAGATTAACGAAACATTAGATAGAGTTTTACTTTCCTTTAGTTGCAATGTACTGCATTCCCTATTATTTACAGTTCTAAAGTTTGGATGGAAAGGTTAGCAATCATTCATAAGGGAGTTCTAAGCTTCTTACTTCCTGGCTAGGCCTTCCCATGGCCCAATCCCAAAAGGACACGCTACGGCTATGCCCTATTCACTTGTGGAGATCTGAGAGGATTTGACAGAACAATCAATATGATAACAGTTCCACCTTGCCCTCTGGCTAGGTAGACCATATTGCTTATACGATAACAATCAAATATTCTCAGATCTCCCCAATGCATAGGGCATTTATCTTTGGTCAGGGATTCTCCCAGTGGGGATTAGCTGCAGCTGCTGTCCTCCGTCATGTGGTGCTGAACCTTGGAGTTTTAATTCCATCGCTGTCCGCTTCAGTGTTGCTGAATCTACTATCGCTGTCCACTTCAGTGTTGCTGAATCTACTATCGCTGTCCACTTCAGTGGTGCTGAATCTACCATCGCTGTCCGCTTCAGTGGTGCTGAATAATAATAATAATAATAATAATATAATAATACATTTTATTTGTAGAGCATTGTTTTCATTATTAAAAACAATCTCAAAGTGCTACAGAATGAATCAAGATTAAAACAGAACATAGGCAAAAAAAAGTTGAAAATTAAAAAATGCTTTCTGAAAAAGAAAGGTTTTTAGGCTTTTCGTAAAAGAGTCCGTGGTTTGTGGGGCCCTTAGATGGTCTGGGAGGGAGTTCCACAGGCGCGGAGCGGCTGATCAGAAGGCCCGATTCCCCCATGGTACGGAGCTTGGTTCTGGGGTGGTGAAGAAGGGCATTGTTTCCAGAGCGGAGGTTGCGTGAAGAGGTTTGTGGTGTAATTAATTATTTCAGGTAGGAAGGAGCGTTTCCGTGGATGCACTGATGGGTGAGAAGGGAGATTTTCGTATCTTCATTAGGATCCTAGCGGCGCTGTTCTGGATGTATTGAAGTTTTTTAAGGCTCTTTCTAGGAGTCCCAATGAGGAGAGCGTTGCAGTAGTCCAGCCTTGAGGAGACAGAGACATGGACAAGTTTTTCAGCATCTGACAGAGTTTGGCAATGAGTTTGGCAATGTTCCTGAGGTGGTAGAAGGAGGTCTTACACAGATGTTTAATGTGAGTGTCGAATGTGAGGTTAGCGTCAAATCTTACACCCAGGTTGGTGACTGTCGATGATAGAGGTATATTTTGACCAGAGAAGGTGATGTGGGTTATGGGGGATGACTGGACCTGATGTGGTGTGCCAACTAAAATAGCTTCTGTTTTGGAGCTATTTAGCTGTAGGAAGTTTGCTTTCATCCATGCCTTTATCTCCTCAAGGCAGGAGCTCATTGATGATTGTGATGATTTTATATACAGTGGGGAGAACAAGAATTTGATACACTGCCGATTTTGCAGGTTTTCCCACTTACAAAGCATGTAGAAGTCTGTAATTTTTATCATAGGTACTCTTCAACTGTGAGTGACGGAATCTAAAACAAAAATCCAGAAAATCACATTGTATGATTTTTAAGTAATTAATTTGCATTTTATTGCATGACATAAGTATTTGATACATCAGAAAAGCAGAACTTAATATTTGGTACAGAAACCTTTGTTTGCAATTACAGAGATCATATGTTTCCTGTAGTTCTTGACCAGGTTTGCACACACTGCAGCAGTGATTTTGGCCCACTCCTCCATACAGACCTTCTCCAGATCCTTCAGGTTTCGGGGCTGTCGCTGGGCAATACGGACTTTCAGCTCCCTCCAAAGATTTTCTATTGGGTTCAGGTCTGGAGACTGGCTAGGCCACTCCAGGACCTTGAGATGCTTCTTACGGAACCACTCCTTAGTTGCCCTGGCTGTGTGTTTCGGGTCGTTGTCATGCTGGAAGACCCAGCCACGACCCATCTTCAATGCTCTTACTGAGGGAAGGAGGTTGCTGGCCAAGATCTCGCGATACATGGCCCCATCCATCCTCCCCTCAATACGGTGCAGTCGTCCTGTCCCCTTTGCAGAAAAGCATCCCCAAAGAATGATGTTTCCACCTCCATGCTTCACGGTTGGGATGGTGTTCTTGGGGTTGTACTCATCCTTCTTCTTCCTCCAAACACGGCTAGTGGAGTTTAGACCAAAAAGCTCTATTTTTGTCTCATCAGACCACATGACCTTCTCCCATTCCTCATCTGGATCATTCAGATGGTCATTGGCAAACTTCAGACGGGCCTGGACATGCGCTGGCTTGAGCAGGGGGACCTTGCGTGCACTGCAGGATTTTAATCCATGACGGCGTAGTGTGTTACTAATGGTTTTCTTTGAGACTGTGGTCCCAGATCTCTTCAGGTCATTGACAAGGTCCTGCCGTGTAGTTCTGGGCTGATCCCTCACCTTCCTCATGATCATTGATGCCCCACGAGGTGAGATCTTGCATGGTGCCCCAGACCGAGGGAGATTGACCGTCATCTTGAACTTCTTCCATTTTCTAATAATTGCGCCAACAGTTGTTGCCTTCTCACCAAGCTGCTTGCCTATTGTCCTGTAGCCCATCCCAGCCTTGTGCAGGTCTACAATTTTATTCCTTACACAGCTCTCTGGTCTTGGCCATTGTGGAGAGGTTGGAGTCTGTTTGATTGAGTGTGTGGACAGGTGTCTTTTATACAGGTAACGAGTTCAAACAGGTGCAGTTAATACTGGTAATGAGTGGAGAACAGGAGGGCTTCTTAAAGAAAAACTAACAGGTCTGTGAGAGCCGGAATTCTTACCGGTTGGTAGGTGATCAAATACTTATGTCATGCAATAAAATGCTAATTAATTATTTAAAAATCATACAATGTGATTTTCTGGATTTTTGTTTTAGATTCCGTCTCTCACAGTTGAAGTGTACCTATGATAAAAATTACAGACCTCTACATGCTTTGTAAGTAGGAAAACCTGCAAAATCGGCAGCTCATCAAATACTTGTTCTCCCCACTGTATAGCTGAGTGTCATCGGCATAGCAATGAAATGATATTCCATGCTGGTCGATGATTTGCCCGAGGGGAAGAGTGTAGAGGTTGAACAGAGTGGGGCCGAGAACCGACCCCTGAGGGACACCACAGGTGATTGTGTGTGTCCGAGACTTTGCACCTCCCAAAGAGACATACTCTGTTCTTCCAGACAGGTAGGACTGGAACCAGCTCAAGGCAGAGTCAGAGAGTCCGATGGTGTGGTGGAGGTGCTGAAGGAGGATATTTTGGTCAATTGTGTCAAAAGCTGCAGATAAATCCAGTAGAATGAGGAGTGATGGTGAGGCAGTGTCAGCCGCTATCAGCAGGTCATTTGTGACTCTGACCAGAGCTGTTTCGGTGCTATGGGCTGAACGGAAACAGGACTGAAAGTTTTCAAAGAGGGAGTTTGAATTTAGATGATCCTGAAGATGGGCGGTGACTACTTTTTCCAGAACTTTGGACAGGAATGGGAGGTTGGAAATCGGCCTGTAGTTGGCAAGGACTTAAAAGGGGTCAGATGACAGCAGTTTTAAGAGCAGATGGTTGATGACTTTGGTGATTAGGGGACTTAGAGCGCTGACGTTTGTTTTCACCAGGGCTGTAGGAAAAGGGTCCAGGGTACAGGTAGAAACTTTCATTGTGCGGATGATGTCCTCAACCTGTGGCTGAGAGACCTCTTCAAAACAGCAGAGAGGCTGGAAAAACCCAGGCTGTAGATCGGCAGTAGGGACAGACAGAGCAGGGGAGCTGGAGAGAAGAGAGCGGATGTTGTCAACTTTTGTCCTGAAGAAAGTGATGAAGCTATTGCATTTCTCTTCTGAGGTATCAGTGTGTGAAATAATTTGTGGCTTGATGAGATGGTTTATGGTAGAGAAAAGCTGCTTGGAGTTTCCAGGATTTTGATTGATGATGTTGGAGTAGAACTGTGTATGTGCTTTGCGTAGGCCTTTTGGTGTTCTTCATAGGCTAGTTTGTGAACAGTGAGTCCAGTTTCAGTGGTGCTGAATCTACTATCGCTGTCCACTTCAGTGTTGCTGAATCTACTATCGCTGTCCGCTTCAGTGGTGCTGAATCTACTATCGCTGTCCGCTTCAGTGGTGCTGAATCTACCATCGCTGTCCACTTCAGTGGTGCTGAATCTACTATCGCTGTCCGCTTCAGTGGTGCTGAATCTACCATCGCTGTCCACTTCAGTGGTGCTGAATCTACCATCGCTGTCCACTTCAGTGGTGCTGAATCTACTATCGCTGTCCGCTTCAGTGGTGCTGAATCTACCATCGCTGTTATTACCTTGTTTGTTTTC
The DNA here is from genome assembly GCA_023634145.1 of Thymallus thymallus. Lineage (NCBI taxonomy): Eukaryota > Metazoa > Chordata > Actinopteri > Salmoniformes > Salmonidae > Thymallus > Thymallus thymallus. The sequence goes on from CM042381.1 coordinate 24,058,962, forward strand.
TCTCCATCTGATCTTTTACAACTGCGATGAATTGTCACCACGCGTTAGTCTCTATAGCATCTCATATGACAATAATACTCTGTTTTCACCTGCTCCATATATTCCCCTGAGATAGAGAGTAGAGCGAGAAAGAGAGAGTAGAGAGAGTGAAAGCGAGAGAGTGAGAGAGACAGAAAGAAAGAGAGAGAGACAGAAAGAGAGATATCGAGATAGAGAGCTGGGCTCAGCTGGTGTTTAGTGTCCTTTTCACTTTCTCTGTGTGCCCCAAATGGCACCCTATTCCCTATATAGGGCCCATAGGGCTCTGGTCAAAAGTAGTGCACTACTGTATATAGGGAATAGGGTGCTATTTGGGACTCCACCAGAGTACGAGTGAGCAGGGCTCTGCTGATGCTTGGTGTGCTTTAACTGTCAGTTTTCACAAAACGGATTTCGAGCACAGACTTAAACATTATTTAACCTTTATTTAACTAGGCCATCATTGTAAATGTTCTTAACTTACTTGTTAAATAAAGAAAAGTTAAGAACAAATTATTATTTACAATGACGGCCTACCCCGGCCAAACCTGGACGACACTGGGCCAATTGTGCGCCACCCTATGGGACTCCAAATCACGGCCGGATGTGATACAGCCTGGATTCGAACCAGGGACTGTAGTGATGCCTCTTGCACTGTGATGCAGTGCCTTAGACCACTGTGCCACTCGGGATCCCAAATAAAAGTCTCAGTGCATCAGCTACAGATCAAAGAAAAGCTTTGAGTCAACCCATTGGGAGATTCTCTGGGGATTTGGCAGGTATGTCGAGTCCCTAGTAGAAAATGCTGAGATGCAGAGTTCTGTGTTCCTCCTAGAACAGTGCTTATTAGGCTACTACTGTAAGGTGTAATCATAGAGAACAAACTTTGTACACCCTCTGTAGTAAAGTCCTTTATACTGTTTACTTAGCTCTTAAAAACACCTGAAATACTTAAAATACCTGAAATACTTAAAATACCTGAAATACTCAGCACATTGTGTGGGTGTGTCTGCGTCCCGAATCACACCATTTCCCTGGATAGTGCACTATGTAGGGAATAGAGTGCCATTTGGAATGCAAACACTCAGCTACTTACATTTTTTACGAATGGCTTTTCATTCCATAATGAGGAATTTGCTTGGATTGTATTTGTTAGTAATTTGAGGTGATTAATTGAATTGATTAGAAAAAATACACATTTTTGAAAAATGTATAAATGAAATAAAATACATAATTATTGAAGTATTCCCAAGATGGCTGTATTACAGCTGAAAATAAATGACACTTAATTTCAACAGTGTTATTTGTGTGTGTGTGTGTGTGTTTGTTTGGTTGCCATCCTGTGTGTGTGTATGTCTCCTATGAAACTGTCAACCATTGGAAGTAATAACATTGATTTTTGATCCCACAGCAACACAATGGTTTGTTACACAGAGCTATAGTTCACCCCAAACATCTCATCTATCATAGACAGAGCTAGAAAACACTGTTATTGGTTCCATCCATCCACACACACACACACACACACACACACACACACACACACACACGCACGCACACCCGCACACACACATACCTCTACCCCCAATGAAGCAGTGGAACAGGATAGAAGCTGTGGAGGTAATTGCAGAGGCAGGGAGACACACACACACACACACTCTCTCTGTGGTAGAGAGTAGCCTTTCTTCCCCAGCAGATGGTCTTGATGAACAGTAATTAATACAGGGTGAGGAGAGGAGAGGAGAAGGGAGAAGAAACGATGGAGAGGAGAAGAAGAGGGATGAGAGGAGGAGGGGAAGAAAGGAGAAGAGAGGAGACGAGAGGGGAAGGAGAGGAGAGGGCTAACCTGACTCATCAGTAGCAGAAACTCACCAACCTTCACCTCGTAATCATGATGTCATCATAATGCTGGGTTGAAGAGAGAGGGCATCAGCTGGGTTGACTCTTGACTCTAAAGCTATGGGGTTTATTGTGTGAGCATGCATGCGTGCATATGCAGCATTTTTGCGTGTGTGTGTGCTTGCATGTGTACATTGTGTGTGTGTGTGTGTGTGTGTTTATGTGCCCTAGACAACAGCTGGGCATGTCCAATTATACCACAGATTGTGTGTGTCGCCCCCAACCCCAATTAATCTCTCTCTCTCTCTCTCTCTCTCTCTCTCTCTCTCTCTCTCTCTCTCTCTCTCTCTCTCTCTCTCTCTCTCTCTCTCTCTCTCTCTCTCTCATATATAAGAATAGCTGTGATTCATCTTCTCCTTGTTGATTCTCATCTTGATGATAATGTCTCCTGTCCCCTGCTCAGTCATTTGCCCCCGGAACATTTCTCCAGGCACTTTACGTGATTTATCTACAAGTAAAGTGGCAGCTGTAAATCGTCTGTCTGTCTGTCTATCTGGGGGTGTTTATTTGTGTGTGTGGGGTAGGGGAGACTGTGTGTTTGTGGTGAGTTTGTCCTACTGATGAGTCAGGTTAGTCTCCTCTCCTCTCCTCTCCTCTCCTCGCCTCGCCTCGCCTCGCCTCGCCTCGCCTCTCCTCTCCTCTCCTCTCCTCTCCTCTCCTCTCCTCTCCTCTCCTCTCCTCTCCTCTCCTCTCCTCTCCTCTCCTCTCCTCTCCTCTCCTCTCCTCTCCTCTCCTCTCCTCTCCTCTCCTCTCCTCTCCTCTCCTCTCCTCTCCTCTCCTCTCCTCTCCTCTCCTCTCCTCTGTCCTTAGCAGGGTCAAGGGGTTATGACGTGCAGCCAGATCCGTGTTAACATGTTAATTAGTGAAACGTTGCAGTGCATGGATGGGTCCCAAATGGTACCTTATTCCCCATTTAGTGCACTACTTTTAACAAGGGCCCATCGGTCAAAAGTAATGCACTATATAGGGAATAGGGTGCCATTTGGGATGAGACCATGATTCATAAAAAACTGATCAACACATTTGCAAAAGTATGATTTTAAAAGACAGAGGGAAAACCAAATGTCATGCTCATTATAGCACATATAGAAGAAGGTCTGAGGGGAGGGTTTCTGTGCAGAACAATCATTATTTGGCTAAAAATGGCGGCCTTAAGGACAATAATGGGCCGGTACTCAGAAACGCCAGGGTGAATTTCTGGATCCAGCGTTTCCCTGATTACGGATATTGGTCTGGTAGAACTAAACAGTTAATATTATTAATAATGACGAAGGTTTAATAATCATACTTACTGTATCTGGATATACTGTATAATTATATAGAATGCATACCGCAGGTGGCTGGTGGCACCTTAATTGGGGAGGACGGGCTCAGAGTAATGGCTGGAACGGAATAAATTTAAACGGTATGAAAAGCATCAAACACATAGTCATTACAGTCATTATGAGCTGTCCTCCCCTCACCAGCCTCCTGTGATGCATTCTGTATGTGTTTGATGCATAAAATGAGGATGTTGCCTAAAGAATCTGCAAGGCGTATAATCTCCTGGTGGTGCGGTGCTCGGAACTCGGTTTCCATGGCAACGCTCCTCGGATTCTGTTTGAGGGCTGCATGAAGTCAAACCCATATTGACTGAGATTGCATCTCAAATTACACCCTAATCCCTTTACAGTGCACTATTCTGGTCAAAAATAGGGCACTATACACTGAGTATGCCAAACAGTAGGAACACATTCCTAATATTGAGTTGCACCCCCTTTTGCCCTCAGAACAGCCTCAATTCATTGGGGCTTGGACTCTACAAGGTGTCAAAAGCATTCTACAGGGATGCTGGCCCATGTTGTCTCCAATGCTTCCCACAGTTGTGTCAAGTTGGCTGGATGTCCTTTGGGTGGTGGAGCATTCTTTATACACACGGGAAACTTTTGAGCATGAAAAACCCAGCGGTGTTGCAGTTCTTGACACAAACGGTTGCATGTGGCACCTACTACCATACCCGGTTCTTAGGCACTTCAATCTTTTGTCTTGCCCATTCACCCTCTGAATGGTACATATACACAATCGATGTCTCAATTATCTCAAGACTTAAAAATCCTTCTTTAACCTGTCTTCTACCCTTCATCTACACTGATTGAAGTGGATTTAACATGTGATCTCAATAATTGATCATAGCTTTCACCTAGTCAGTCTATGTCATGGAAAAAGCAGGTGTTGCCAATGTTTTGTATACTTCGTCTCAAATTACACTATGTGGCAACTTTATACAGTATGTACGTATGAAGAATAGGTTGTAATTTGATATCTGGAGTATTGAGAATCAGTGAATAGATCAACCAAATCGTATCAATAGTTTGTAAACCATATTTTAGTAAAACCGGTTGGTAGAGAGGTAGCTAACGTGTCAATGGTTGTTTTCAATAGATTTTTGGTAATCAATTCCTGTTGACTTCGTCAACCATTTTGAAAAGAAGGTTGACGACATCCGATCCTCATTTACTAAGCCTATTGACACCACTGGTCCTGCTCACACTGCCCTACCCTATGCTTTGACTTCTTTCTCCCCTCTCTCTCCAGATGAAATCTTGTGACTTGTGACAGCCGGCCGCCCAACAACCTGCCCGCTTGACCCTATCCCCTCCTCTCTTCTCCAGACCATTTCCGGAGACCTTCTCCTTTACCTCACCTTGCTCATCAACTCATCCTTGACCTCTGGCTGTGTCCCTTCCGTCTTCAAGAGGGTGAGAGTTGCACACCTCCTCAAAAAACCTAAACTCGATTCCTCCGATGTCAACAACTACAGACCAGTATCCCTTCTTTCTTTTCTCTACAAAACTCTTGAGCGTGCCGTCTCTAACCAACTCTCCTGCTATCTCTCTCAGTATGAGGTTTCAAGACTGGTCATTCAACTGAGACTGCTCTTCTCTGTGTCACGGAGGCTCTCCGTACTGCCAAATCTAACTCTCTCTCCTCTGCTCTTATCCTTCTAGACCTGTTGCCTTTGATACTGTGAACCATCAGATCCTCCTCTCCACCCTGTTGTATCTTGACTTAGATTAAATTGGCGACAGCTATTTTATAAAATGGATTACTTCTTTGTTTAATTGATGACGTGATTTAATTACACCCTGCAACAATTAACTGAAGAAATAATCTGGGCCACCACGGAAGCGTTTATAGAGATGATTTCTTCCGAAAAAATTCTTGAAGATCTGAATATCTTTAATGTCAATAGCAGTCAATTATCTAATCGTTACCTCTATTCAGTCAGTCTCATTCTGAAAATCTGTAAGATCTAATTTACAAGAACCCTGGCGAATCATGTTGAATCAGCAATGCAAATTTGATTAATCATTTATTTACTGAATACCTAAATAATTACACAGAATTACATATATATACACATATAGTAGATTATACATTGATTACGCGATCATATCCTGAAAAGTACCTAGTGGTCTTTTCCGACATGATGGCTAGTTACACAAAAGAAAAGGGGAGGAGTTTTGGGAGGCGGGAAGGTTGAAATACAAAGGAAGGGTTGTTTCTATAGCTAGGCTAACATCAATATCATATGCACTAACAACCGCCCAATTGAAAGGTGAATGCAATTTAAGATATTTACGGTTGAGCCTGGCTTCAGTAGATGGGTCGAAGAAGGAAGACTCTGGTCCTTTGGAGAACCTTCATGGTTGTCAAGTCTGTATAGCGGATACATGGGAGTACCCTCAGTCCTTTGGAGTCTGTCTGTGTTCAAAGTTCATACCAAGTGGTATAATCAGCTCGTGCTGGATCCTGAGTTGTCTAATCGAAATTCACAGTTTTAACATGGTAGTCATCACAGCCACGTTATCTGGTCATGTAGATTTCGTTAGATAAAGTTTTAGTTGAACCATTCGCTGACCTTAGCTTATGCTGTGGTCGGCTTAGTCTGATTTAGCCCTTGTTCAACGCATGGACCGCCGTCCTCGCGTCATCAGGAACCGACGATGACTTATGTCAATGGGCTTTTATACTGGGGAAAGAAGGATGTGTTTCATAGCTCTCAGCCAATGTCTGCCCACGTGGGCGTGGCTACTGCCTGGATACATTTAGTTATGAAACAAACACTTTTCAATGCAAAAAGCTTAAATCATATGTAATATTTTCAAAAGTAGTTTCATGTTCAAACATATACATTGCATAACAATAACATGTTTATATTTTCCCTAGAATGGTTAGACTTCCCAAGATACAGTTGAAGTCGGAAGTTTACATACACTTAGGTTGAAGTCATTAAAACTCATTTTTCAACCACTCCACAGATTTCATGTTAACAAACTAGAGTTATGGCAAGTCGGATAGGACATCTACTTTGTGCATGACACAAGTAATTCTTCCAACGATTGTTTACAGACAGATTATTTCACTTATAATTCAGTATATCACAATTCCAGTGTGTCAGAAGTTTACATACACTAAGTTGACTGTGCCTTTAAACAGCTTGGAAAATTCCAGAAAATTATGTTATGGCTTTAGAAGCTTCTGATAGGCTAATTGACATCATTTGAGTCAATTGGAGGTGTACCTGTGGATGTATTTCAAGGCCTACCTTCAAACTCATTGCCTCATTGCTCGACATCATGGGAAATCAAAAGAAATCAGCCAAGACCTCAGAAAACAAATTGTAGACCTCCACAAGTCTGGTTCATCCTTGGGAGCAATTTCCAAATGCCTGAAGGTACCACGTTCATCTGTACAAACAATAGTATGCAAGTATAAACACCATGGGACCACTCAGCCGTCATACCGCTCAGGAAGGAGAAGCGTTCTGTTTCCTAGAGATGAACATACTTTGGTGCGAATAGTGCAAATCAATCCCAGAACAACAGCAAAGGACCTTGTGAAGATGCTGGAGGAAACAGGTACAAAAGTATTTATATCCACAGTAGAACGAGTCCTATATCGACATAACCTGAAAGGCCGTTCAGCAAGGAAGAAGCCACTGCTCCAAAACCACCATAAAAAAGCCACACTACGGTTTGCAACTGCACATGGGGACAAAGATCATACTTTTTGGAAAAATGTCCTCTGGTCTGAGGAAACAAAAATAGAACTGTTTGGGCATAATGACCATTGTTATGTTTGGAGGAAAAAGGGGGAGGCTTGCAAGCCAAAGAACACCATCCCAACCGTGAAGCACGGGGGTGGCAGCATCATGTTGTGGGGGTGCTTTGCTGCAGGAGGGTCTGGTGCACTTCACAAAATGGATGGCATCATGAGGAAGGAAAATTGTGGCTATATTATGTTACTGACATCTCAAGGAAGTTAAAGCTTGGTCGCAAATGGGTCTTCCAAATAGACAATGACCCCAAGCATACTTCCTAAGTTGTGACAAAATGGCCTAAGGACAAGGTATTGGAGTGGCCATCACAAAGCCCTGACCTCAATCCTATAGAAAATATGTGGGAAGAACTGAAAAAGTGTGTGCAAGCAAGGAGGCCTACAAACCTGACTCAGTTACACCAGTTCTGTCAGGAAGAATGGGCCAAAATTCACCCAACTTATTGTGGGACGCTTGTCACCCCGCTTCTCCGCGTGGTTTTCCCGCTGGCTATCCTAAGTTGAATGCACCCATTTGTAAGTCGCATTGGAAAGAGCGTCTGCTAAATTACTAAAATGTAAAATGAGACGGAGGCTGCATCCCATATGGCACACTTTTCCTCTAGCACTAAGATGCAGTGCCTTAGACCGCTGCGCCACTCGGGAGCGACTGTATATATAGTGCACTTATTTTGACCAGGTCCTATAAGGAATAGGGTGCCATTTGGACCGCAACCCAGAGAGTGCTGTTATTTGAATGTGATAATATAGGATTAAATGAACAGCATGATGTAAGATGTGTTTCTCTAACTCAGACACGTCCCTGGTTTAACCTCTAAAACATTGATTTACGACCACCTTGCAGTCAGAGCATCAATAAATAATAGGAGAACTATCAATTATACTACCACCGTCACCATCAAGACACTACACTGTTACACCATCAATTATAGTAGCACCATTCCTTACCTACCCTACTGTATTCACCTCCCCCACATTCCTTACCTACCCTACTGTATTTACCTCCCTCCCATTCCCTAAACTCCTCTCCTCTCCTCTCCTCTCCTCTCCTCTCCTCTCCTCTCCTCTCCTCTCCTCTCCTCTCCTCTCCTCTCCTCTCCTCTCCTCTCCTCTCCTCTCCTCTCCTATCCTCTCCTCTCCTCTCCTCTCCTCTCCTCTCCTCTCCTCTCCTCTCCTCTCCTCTCCTCTCCTCTCCTCTCTCCTGCCCTGCCTGCCTCCCTCCCCTCCTGTTTCCCCCTCCTCTCCTTCCCCCTCCCTCCCTCCTCCCCACCTCCCAAACCCTGTTCCTGGAGAGCTACCCTTCTGTAGGTTCTACTGTGTACAGCAGGGCTCTTCAACCCTTTTCCTGGAGAGCTACCCTCCTGTAGGTTTTCACTCCGACCCCAGTTGTAACTAACTTCATTCAGCGTATCAACCAGCTAATTAATAGAATCAGGGGGCGCTAGATTAGGGTTGGAGTGAAAACCTACAGAACAATAGCTCTCCAGGAACGGGTTGGAGAGCCCTGCTGTACAGTATGTATTTTGATGTCATCCTAGGTGAAAATATCTACAGTAAAACATACTGGTTATTTTATGCCTCTGGATCTTTGGATGCGTCCCAAATTGCCCCCTATTCCCTATATGGTGTGCTACTTTAACCAGGCCCCATATGGATAATGGTGCCATTTTGTCAGGTCAAGTTCAAACCAGTAGTGTTATAATACGTCTGCTGTGTATGTTGATGTGTCAACCAAGGTAGGATACAACATATCTACAACAAAACAAACAGCACTTACAGCACTTGGGTCTAGATTCAATCAGATCAAGTGTTAACCACCGATAGCCGACACTCGCATAGCTGTTGTTTTGACAGTGTCGGGGGTGTAACTGCGTTATAGCTGTCAAATTGGGGAGCGGCTGCTCGTGTGGTCATTGTCCCGAAGCCATACCAGTCCCACTCTTGCAATGACAAAGTGTGGGCTATATAGAAATAATGACACTCAAATAGAAAATCATTAAACGAAATAATAATGATTATATCTGTTTAATCGATGTATAAATTACAACACACATTCCAGTGTTCCAACAAGGCTGCATGGGATTATTGCTAATGAGACTCAGCGCATCCAATAGCAATGTGCAAAATAGTTATAACGCCGGGAGCCGTTTGCTGATTTGACAGCTCCGATGCAGTTACACTTCCAACACCTCCTAAAGAAACAAAATTAAACTGCTATGCAGTTGTCGGTTATCGCGGGTAAGGCAGAACTGATTGAATGTAGGACTTAGTCTTTGGATCATTGCTGGTCAGCTACATTCAGTTCAACCCAGTATAGCATTAACCCACCGCGCCGCTGCCGCAATTTGGACTTCTAACCCCTTTTAAACATTGTGTTTGAGCTACAGACTTCTGGGTTGTACCATTGGATTAGTCTATGTCTTCTGCATCCGTTGGTACCACGTCTGTGTCATTAATGGGGGAGGAGCAAGAGCGGTGTTTGTGATACAAGGGCGGATCCTGAAGGTGCCCCTAGGGTTACAAAAATGTCTGTAGAGTCAGTATGGTTTGAACTACAAACTATTAAAACAAGAGTTGTTCGAACGTAAGGGCCATAGTGTCTATAATACAGTAATAAACTTGCATAGTTGCTGTCACAAACACCAAACTCCAAACAGTTGTTACTAACTAGTTGGATATTCATTTCCCACTGAGCAAACAATTGATGTAGTTATACATTTATATTTGTCAAAGAAATGAATGAATGCAACTGTTTATGTCATATTGTTTTGTGTTCTGCTTGTCCTGAAAATAAAATGGTAGAACACTTTATTGTGAGGCTAAATATAAGGGCTCTACTTGCAGAAACATTTAAGATTTTTGCTGGTGTCTCGGGATTGACTACATTACAGATTTACACCGTTGGGGCGAGAATATCTGTTTGTGACGTGTGTCTGTGCCGATGGAGACTAGGGTTGTGTCCCAAATGACACCCTATTCACTGCACTGATTTTGACCAGGGCCCATGGTACTATGTAGAGAATAGGGTGTCATTTAAGATGCAATCTTGCCCATCAGGAAGTGTTAGCTAGCTTCAAATGCTTCAGGCTGAGCCTCTATGAGCCTAGCTGAGACAGAGAGAGAGAGAGAGAGAGAGAGAGAGAGAGAGAGAGAGAGACAGAGACAGGCTGAGAGAGAGAGAGAGAGAGAGAGAGAGAGAGAGAGAGAGAGAGAGAGAGAGAGAGAGAGAGAGAGAGAGAGAGAGAGAGAGAGAGAGAGAGAGAGAGAGAGAGAGAGAGAGAGAATTTATCTCTGAAGACACCATGGATCCAACAGCAGAATGTATAAATAGCTCTCCTCCCAGGCCCCTTTCACTGTAAAACAAAGACAAGTCTGCATCCCAAATTACACCCTATTCCCTATAGGGTATATACAGTTGAAGTTTACATACACTTAGGTTTTCAACCACTCCACAGATTTCATGTTAACAAACTATAGTTTTGGCAAGTCGGTTAGGACATTTACTTTGTGCATGACACAAGTTTACATACACTAAGTTGACTGTGCCTTTAGACAGCTTCGAAAATTCCAGAAAATGATGTCATGGCTATAGAAGCTTCTGATAGGCTAATTGACATAATCTGAGTCAATTGGAGGTGTACCTGTGGATGTATTTCAAGGCCTACCTTCAAACTCAGTGCCTCTTTGCTCGACATCATTGGAAAATCTAAAGAAATCAGCCAAGACCTCAGAAAACAAAATTGTAGACCTCCAGAAGTCTGGTTCATCCTTGGGAGCAATTTCCAAACGCCTGAAGGTACCACGTTCATCTGTACAAACAATAGTATGCAAATATAAACACCATGGGACCACGCAGCCGTCATACCGCTCAGGAAGGAGACGCGTTCTGTCTCCTAGAGATGAATGTACTTTGGTGCAAAGGACCTTGTGAAGATGTTGAAGGAAACAGGTACAAAGTATCTATACCCACAGTAAAACGAGTCCTATATCGACATAACCTGAAAGGCCGCTCAGCAAGGAAGAAGCCACTGCTCCAAAACCGCGTTAAGAATGCCAGACTACGGTTTGCAAATGCACATGGGGACAAAGATTGTACTTTTTGGAGAAATGTCCTCTGGTCTGATGAAACAAAAATAGAACTGTTTGGCCATAATGACCATCGTTATCTTTGGAGGAAAATGGAGGAGGCTTGCAAGCCGAAAAACACCATCCCAACCGTGAAGCACGGGGGTGGCAGCATCATGTTGTGTGGGTGCTTTGCTGTCGGAGGGACTTGTGCACTTCACAAAATAGATGGCATCATTAGGAAGGAACATTTTGTGGATATTATGAAGCAACATCTCAAGACATCAGTCAGGAAGTTAAAGCTTGGTCGCAAATGGGTCTTCCAAATGGACAACCCCAAGCATACTTCCAAAGTTGTGGCAAAATGGCTTAAGGACAACAAAGTCAAGGTATTGGAGTGGCCATCACAAAGCCCTGACCTCAATCCTATAGAAAATGTGTGTGCGAGCAAGGAGGCCTACAAACCTGACTCAGTTAAACCAGTTCTGTCAGGAGGAATTGGCCAAAATTCACCCAATTTATTGTGGGAAGCTTGTGGAAGGCTACCCGAAACGTTTGACCCAAGTTAAACAATTTAAAAGGAATGCTACCAAATACTAATTGAGTGTATGTAAACTTCTGACCCACTGGGAATGTGAATGAGGAAATAAGAAATAAAAGCTGAAATAAATAATTCTCTCTACTAGTTATTGACATAGCCTTGTTCTGTTCAATGTTCTGTACCTATATAGTAGTATTGAATTATCCCAATTAATGTTAAGTTCCATTCCATTCAAACTTTAAAGCCAATCATCTTTTTGCAGATAGAACCTTATAGTCCCAAGCTCCCAAAATGCTCTTTGTACAGACTAATTAAAGACTGGTCTGTCTATTGAAGCCTTTCAGCTCTCCACAATAACACGGTTGTTGTGGTGGATGAGCAAACAGCTAAGATTAGCTAGCTTGCTGCTTTTGGACTACACCGAAGAATTGCCCATGGTGGGTATTCTCTATCGGTTTGTGTCTCAAATGGCACCCTATTTACTATATAGTGCACTACTTTTGACCAGGGCCCATAGGACACGAACACGCCTCTTGATTCCGCTGGCTAGAACCAATGAAATTACTTCCTTGTTTTTGACACCCGCAGTCTGAACAGGACCTGTGAGTAATTCCATTCTCACGCTGAGCTTCAAAAGGGGCATTGAAAAATGTTCTCTATTGATTAGTGTTAAAGTATTGTCAGCCTCGGAACGTCTGGGTTAGCGCGAAAATGAGCACTGTCTGGTGGTCCCCCTGGAGAGGGGTAGAAAAGGTTAAGGTTGATTACTTGGTGGGTTTCATTTGAGTCTATTGCCACAGGGGACAAGATTGCACCAGTATCTTTAAGTGGGAAGGTTCAGAATGACATATTGAACTCTAGTGATTTATAGGATCTCTGTGGGCCAATCAGTACATTACATTTGAAATAGATACTGTATACAGAGGCTACAGCATATAGGATTATATCACTGAATGAATGTATCAGATTATGTAACAACTAAAAACCACTTTGAACAACGTGTTGGAAATAAAGGAGACTGTTGTTTTGTACAATTTCTCACTAAATATATTTACATGACATACAATTCGCCATCAGTGCAATACATAGGAATGTTGCATATTTACCCAATGTTAGACTCTTTCGATTATGAAGAAAAATAAACCAAATGGTAGAAGCTGAATTCAACTCATGTGTAAAGTAACATTTTGCGACTCTCAAATCATAGCTTCACACAAACTCAGAAAGTTATTGAACCACCCTTTCAACAATCAGATATTTAGCATTGTAAAAGTAAGTGGATCACATGTACATATATATTTTTCATACATGTAATGGATTGCTTTTGTACAAACATTTTTATATAACTTTGGCAGTTTCTTATGAACAAAGTTATCTTAATAAATATGAAACAACAATATCAAACCGTCAGCAATGTTATGTAGGCTTGCCTTCCAAAGCTCGTGTTCACAGTGGTCGTACAGAAAGGCTGGAAGCCGATGGCCGAACGGAAAGATTACAGGCAAAAAGAAAAAGAGAAAAAAGGATCCACCCTTTCTGTGTAGACTGACAGCCCTGGAGGCTTTTCGTTGTTGTCATGGTTATAAAATTACAAACACCTATGAAGGTTTACATAGCAGTCATCGCCGTTTAAAAAATGGTCTCTTTTCAGGTTTCGGCTTAAATACAAAGAGTTTTAGGGCCAGGGGTCATGGACCCCATCTTGTGGTCACTGTGAGATGATGGAAGAGACATGGTTGTAAACGGGACATACACAACAAGTGCTGTGTGAGGGAACGAGTAACAAAACGAGGGTGCAGATGAATGAATCTTTACGAATAAAACGCCACCGTTTTTTATAGAGAGAATGATTTTACACTGAACCAAATAACCAAGCAAATTTTTCATCAAACATACTAAGTATCACCATAATTCATCACCATTATCTTTTGTTGTTTGTTTTGTTGTTATACTTTTTTTCTTCTGGTTTGGCACTTTATTGGAACAAATCTAAATGTTGTACAAAAAGGTATTTCATGTCTCGTTAACATAACTCGTAGAATATAGTACTTAATATTGAGCATACGGTAAGTAAACACTGGTACATACTGTAGTTTAAAATGAACATTCCAACAGATGTTTTACGCACATGCACAAAAACAGACAACACAACTCCTCAACTCAGTCGGCCTTCATGATCCTTCCTTCCTTCCTTCCTTGCATTCTTACTTGCATCCTTGCACCCTTTCCTCCCTCCCTCCCTTCCTTCCTCCCTTCCTTCCTTCCTTCCTTCCTTCCTTCCTTCCTTCCTTCCTTCCTTCCTTCCTTCCTTCCTTCCTTCCTTCCTTCCTTCCTTCCTTCCTTCCTTCCTTCCTTCCTTCCTTCCTTCCTTCCTTCCTTCCTTCCTTCCCCATACCTCCCTCCCTCTCTTCCCTTCCATGCAATCATCCATTCATTCCATCCATCCCTCTGTCACATCTCCATACTAGGAGGCCACCTCCTCTGAAGAGCGTACGTCGGTCTTGAGACGACAAAACTCTTTGGCCACTTCGTCGTTGGTCCTTTGAGAGAGTATCCTCATGATGGTGAGTCCGGTCTCGTCCATGGCGATACTCTTCACCAGGGGGTAGCAGGCACAGCAGCTCCCCTGGTCGGCCAGTTCTCTGAGCTGGAGGACTGCCATGCCGATGATGCGGTCCTCTCTGGCGAAGCAGTAGTCCTTCACTGAGACGTGGAGCTCATAGCACTCTGGACCATGCTCGTTGCTCAGAACACTGGGGAGGAAGAGAGACAACAACATGACCAACATCAGTCCATTTCCTTATTAAACAGAGCGATGCTGAAAGAGCACGGTGCTGGAATAAAACCCATGCTGCAGCGATATATGTTATCTGAAAGGCAGTAGTTTAGACCGCTAGACCACCATAGGCCACATCAACATCACATCAATAACATATTCATTTATAACAACAAGTCGCAGTCAGATAATAGAGGACATGTCATGTTGTATGACATTGATTGATTAGACAACGGAACTCATTCAGTCAGAGATCAGACACCAGAGAGCTGGTTAGATGGTTAGATGGTTAGATTGGTTGGTTAGATAACACGAACACAAGCACACACATGCACACGCACAGGATTCACACACAAACACACGCACACACGTGGAAACGACACACAAACACACGCTCACACACGCAGGAACCACACACATGCACAGAAACCACACACAAACACACACACGCACAGAAACCACACACAAACACACATGCACACACAGGTGGTGTAAAGTACTTAAGTAAAAATACTACAGACTGACAACTTTTACTTTTACTTCACTACATTCCTAAAGAAAATAATGTACTTTTTACTCCATACATTTTCCTTGACACCCAAAAGTACTCTTTACATTTTGAATGCTTAGCAGGACAGGAAAATAGTCCAATTCACACACTTATCAACCGAATATCCCTGGTCATCCTTACTGCCTCTGATCTGGCGCACTCACTAAACATACATGCATTGTTTGGAATTTGAAATTATTTATACTTTTACTTTTGATACTAAAGTATATAAAAAAAAAAAGATCAGACACCAGAGAGCTGGTTAGATGGTTAGATTGGTTGGTTAGATAACACGAACACAAGCACACACATGCACACGCACAGGATTCACACACAAACACACGCACACACATGGAAACGACACACAAACACACGCTCACACACGCAGGAACCACATACACGCACAGAAACCACACACAAATACACACGCACACACAGGAACCACACACAAACACACAGGCACATACACGCACAGAAACCACACACAAACAAGCACAGAAACCACACACAAACACACACAGGAACCACACACACACACACACACACACACACACACACACACAGGAACCACACACAAACATGCCACTCTCCTTATGTAGAAAGTCTAATATCAATGAGAACTGAGAACATTTCATGAGAGGTCAGATTATTTTGTCCCATAGCAGGGTGTATAATAATGTGTATAATTATGTGTATGATTTGTCAGTGAGAGAGGTTGGCTCAGTGACATCTCTAGGAGGAGAGGGTTCATTGTTGTGACTGACTGAAATGAGGGACAATTCAATCATGTTTTGCAGCAGAGTTAAACGTCTGTGTTCAGAGGGACCATTATTTCCAAGCCAAGCTTTTCTTCAGGATCCTACAGCTTCAGACCATCTCAATTTACTGTTGGAAATTAGACCTATAGTAATCCTGATTTTATTTCATGTGAATTTAATATATTTTTTTTGTGAATGTGGGTTCCTCTCTGTCAAAGACACAGAAAGCCAATGGAAATCCCTTGGATTACATTAAGGGACATTTCCCTTCTCTGGTTCAGTTTGATCCTCCTGAAGTAATGGATGTGATGGAGGTAATTGGCAATTTAAAGATATCAGCAGCCATCAGGTCATGATGAGATTGGGGCCTCTTTGGTGAAATCAGTGTCTTCCTGGATTACTGAGCCTCTATCGTTGTCACGCTCGGGTGTGTATGGAGACCAAGGCGCAGCGCAGTAATAGTTCGACATGCTTTAATAAAGTAATTATTCAGAAAACATACAAACTATACAAAAGAAACACGATATAACAAAAGTAAATACACTTACATGAACGGAACTGAAGACAATGAACCATGCCTAGGGAGTGGAACATACACACTTAAGTAGGATCCCTAATTAGAGACAACGCATAGCAGCTGCCTCTAATGAGGGATCCAACACAACACCACACAGATATAGAACATATAGAACTGCCAGACTCTGACCATAGAATTATAGAGAAGCAATAGGCTTCTCTATGGCCAGAGCCTGACAGTACCTCCCCTCAAAGGCGCGGACTCCCAGCCGCAAGAAACTAAACATAATTACATGAGGGAAGGGTTAGGGAGGGAAAAACAACAAAACAATAACAATCGCAGGTGGCGGTTCCGGCCCCGGCGAAGTGGATAGCTTCCTCCTTGGTTCTAATCTGATGACCGGGCCCGGACTGGGCACCGGTGTGGCGAACGACTCCGGCCATGGAGCGGGGCAGATAACTGGTCCTGGAATGGACATCGGTGGGTTAGGTGACTCAGGCCATGGAGCGGGGCAGATAACCAGGCCAGGACTGGGAACCGGTGTTGCAGGCAACTCCGGCCTTGGGGCATGGTATACGACCGGTCCTGGAGTAGGCACTAGTGGGTTAGGCGACTCAGGCCATGGAGCGGGGCCGATAACCGGGCCATGACTGGGCAGCGGTGTGGCAGGCGACTCCGGCCTGTGGACCATCACGGGAGGCTCCGGGTTGTGGACCATCACGGGAAGCTCCGGGCTGTGGGCCATCACGGGAGGCTCCGGGCTGGGCGCACGCACTGGAGGTCGGGTGCGGGGAGCCGGCACGGGACGTACCGGACTGGAGATGCGCACCGGAGGTTGGGTGCGTGGAGCCAGTACTGGAGGTACCTGGCTGGGCGCACGCACTGGAGGTCGGGTGCGGGGAGCCGGCACTGGACGTACCGGACTGGAGATGCACACCGGAGGTTGGGTGCGTGGAGCCAGTACTGGAGGTACCTGGCTGGGCACACGCACTGGAGGTCGGGTGCGGGGAGCCGGCACTGGACGTATCGGACTGGGGAGGCGCACCGGCGGTCGGGTGCGTGGAGCCGGCACTGGAGGCACCTGGCTGGGCGCACGCACTGGAGGTCAGGTGCGGGGAGCCGGCACATTTCCTTTTCAACCTCCTCCGCTATCTCCCTAATTTCTTCCAGAACTTCTCCAAAATATTTCTCCAAATATTCCTCTTCCTCTTTACTCTGCGCCCCCCATTTGTACCTCGGCTTCACCATAGTCCACATGGGGAGTGATACTGGCGCTTCCTTGTTGCCAGACCACCCCCATAGCCCCCCCAAAAAATGTTCTTGGGGTTGCCTACGGGCTCCATTACTACCTGTGTCAATACAATGACGTTCTCCTGCCTCTCTCTCCCGTAGAGACATCAGCTCTGTCACGAGGGCCAATCGACGACTGGAATCCTTCTCCGCCTCAATTCTCTCCAAGAGCGGGTCCCGACTCGTCTCAGGGGGAAGAGCAACCCAGGCTCTCCACCACCTCGCTTGTTCCTCCCATGGTCGACTGGAAAATCCCTCGGGTGTCTCTCTATTTTCGACCGTAGGAGGCCGAAGTGGTGGGCGATCTTCTTCCTCCCGATTACGACGCTGTCCTCTCTTTCTCTCCTTCTCTCCCGAATTGCGCTGCTTGGTCTTATGGTGGTTAATTCTGTCACGCTCTGGTGTGTATAGAGACCAAGGCGCAGCACAATAATAGTTCGACATGCTTTAATAAAGTAATTATTCAGAAAACATACAAACTATACAAAAGAAACACGATATAACAAAAGTAAATACACTTACATGAACGGAACTGAAGACAATGAACCACGCCTAGGGAGTGATCCAACACCACACAGATATAGAACATATAGAACTGCCAGACTCTGACCATAGAATTATAGAGAAGCAATAGGCTTCTCTATGGCCAGAGCCTGACAATCGTACTGTATATCTTCACCAAATCTATGCAAACTGGTATTGTTCCTAAAGATTTGAAAATTGCCAAAGTTATCCCCCTCTAAAAATATGTTTTTAGTAAAAACTACTTCACAGCTCTTTTGCAACTTGTGGATAAAATCTTTCAAAGCCTGAACAACAATGAAGAAGCTCTTTTCATCTTTTTAGATTTATCCAAAGCGTTTGACACGGTTGATCATTAAATATTACTTTCTAAATTGCATTATTACAGTTTTCACAATTATACATATAATTGGCTATATAGTTATGTTCATGAACAATTTGTTTATGCAAACGGCTGTGCATCTACCAGGGCCAAGATATCCTGAGGCGTCTCACAGGGTTTGATCATTGGACCTTTGTTAATCCTAACCTATATCAATGACCTTGCTGCTGTGTCTTCTACCGTACTTCCCATTCTCTTTGCTGATGATACCAATTTGATTTTATCACACAAAAATGTTGAAATACTAATTAATGAAGCCAACTCAGGCATGGCCAAATTTTCTGAATGGTTCCAGATAAACAAATGATCTTATAACTTTATTGTATTCACTACTAAGAATAAGAAAATTACTATTTTTGTAAATGACTATTGTAGCTGGAAACGGCAGATTTTTTATGGAATAACTACATAGGCGTACAGAGGCGGCACGTTGTGTTAGCTAATCCAAGTTTATAATTTTAACCCACAAATGCTGATGCTCCAGATGCTCAACCAGTCTAAAGAAGGCCAGTTTTATTGCTTCTTTAATCAGCACAACAGTTTTCAGCTGTGCTAACATAATTGAAAAAAGGGTTTTCTAATGATCAATTAGCCTTTTAAAACGATAAACTTGGATTAGCTAACATAACGTGCCATTGGAACACAGGAGTGATGGTTGCTGATAATGGGCCTCTGTACGCCTATGTAGATATTCCATAAAAAATCAGCCGTTTCCAGCTACAATAGTCATTTACAACATTAACAATGTCTACACTGTATTTCTGATCAATTTGATGTTATTTTAATGGACACATTTTTTTATTTTCTTTCAAAAACAAGGACATTTCTAAGTGACCCCAAACTTTTGATCGGTAGTGTATATATATACAGTATATATACTTTTAAAAAGCCAGAATCTCCATTGGTGGGAATGAAATGGAACATCCACTAGATTCCTCTGAGTTTTAATTGATCCTGGAAAGATCATATTCAATTTGTCTGCAGCAAAGTGATGAAATCTGTTGGTATTATCAGAAAGATTAGTGGTCAGGCTTGCTTCCTAACTATATACTATAGTTTAATCTACCCATATCTCATTTACTGATTTACTGTAATAATACAGTATGCCTCCTACCTACACCAATTACTCATTATACAAAAGACAAGACTAGCCACCTCCTCTAATTACCTGGCTCCATCTGCACCTTTGTTTAAGAAACTCGATATCTTGTCTATTTATAACATCAATGTACGGCAATTATGCACTTTCGTCTACAAATACCCATAACTCCCAGACAGTTTACCTAAACTCTTCAATGGATTCTTCCAGGTTAATTCTGAAATACATCTATATAACACAAGACACTGCGATAACCTTCACCCTTCCCCCTGCTGCACCTCACATAGTCAATTCTCTATCAGATATACTCTGGAATTCCCTCAATAACTGGGGGTCAGAGAAGACTGGGGGTCAGCCTGATGAACCAAACTACTCTGTAATCTTCCCACATAGCCTAACTCTCACACACTCACATGCACAAATGCACACACACATATTTGTTGTTGTTGTGATTACTGATCAATTCATTTATACAGTACATGTATAGTTAGTATGTTTTGTTATGTGTTTTAACAAACCTTTTTTATTTTTGTACATGTGGTGTGGTTTTCATAAAAGCCATTGGGCTTCCAACCACACCTCACACCATTTTTTAAAATGAGTTGTTATCTGTATTGTTGTCTATCAGTTGTTTTCTTTGCTGCAAATGAACCAAAACAAAACAAGAAGTGCATATATATACAGACAGTGTTCCAATTGACATTGATCTCCGTCGCTGGATGTACTTCGAACTGCTTGGAAATGGAATTATGTACTTTGAATTTCTTGGAAATGGATTTGTAACCCCTCCCAGACTCATGGGCATCAATAATCTTTCTTCTAAGGGCCTCGGGTAGGTCTTTTGATCTTTGAATGATGTGTTACCAAGTCCAAACCAGACCAATTTTCATATATTTATGGAAGGCTGGTTTCTCTCTAATGTTTTCTAATAATTTGCACTTGTTTTGGTACACCTAATTCAAATTTTTGCAATTTTATGTGATGGTAAAGGTAGGGGTGTACTAACTTTTTCCCCATAAGGAAAAGGCATTTTTGTTTATTTTAATTGCATAACATTTTCCCCCAAAAAAATTGTGTGTGTGATTTGTTAAATTGGGTAACCTTTATCTGTCAATAGAGTTGAAGTGAAGATGGCACAACCAAGACACACATTACTGAAACCAATACACATTAGATTGTTTGCTTTAGACAATAACCCAGATTTACTATCAGAATGTTTAATTGTACGTCAGACAATTAACCAGACTTACTTTAGACAATAATCCAGACTTACTATTGGAATGTTTCGTTGTACTTTGGTGACCAATTGTTGTTCTTGGTCTTGGTGGTGAACTTGCGTTTCTTGTCGGCGAGGTGCGGTCCGACCGCATTCACCTCCACGAACGGTCGGAACATGGCATTGGTCTGCCAGTTTAGGTTGTTGACCCCCACCACTGCAAAGGAACAGCAGAGACACATAAATCAATCAGTTGATCAATCAATTAGTAGATCAATCAATCATCAAGCAATCAGTCAACCAGTCGATCAATCGATCAGCCAGTCAACCAATCAGTCAATCTGCCAATCAATCAGCCAATCAATCAGTCAATCAAATCATCCATCCATGCATACATCCATCCAAAAGAAAGATCAGAATTGGGCTGTCTGTGTAAACGCAGCCGTCTCTGTCTGA
This sequence comes from Thymallus thymallus, assembly GCA_023634145.1. Lineage (NCBI taxonomy): Eukaryota > Metazoa > Chordata > Actinopteri > Salmoniformes > Salmonidae > Thymallus > Thymallus thymallus. Next base: position 24,080,151 of record CM042381.1, read on the forward strand.
CTAGTGTTCTGTAAAATAGGGTTTTAACCCCTGGTCTCTGTCTCTGACTGACTAGTGTTCTGCAGTATAGGGTTTTAATGACACCTTCAGAGATGTGTTTTTATGCTACGGTGGTTATTATTCTCTATAGAAGTCTCCAACTGACAGTAGGACGTAGTGTAGAAGCAGTCTATCTGAGAATGTTACAGTTTTACCATTAGCCTACATCAACTGCAATCCAACAATCCATGTTCATCCCTGTGGTTCCTCTTTGAACATTACAGGTGTTAATAGATTTGACTAAAAATGATAGATCGTTGCTGTAACGTTCTTTTCTAAGGGGTAAAGTGAGGTTTAATTGTTTCACAGTTTCTGCTTTCAAATCAAATCAAATCAAACATTATTTGACACGTGCCAAATAAAACAGGTGTAGACCTTACCATGAAATGCATACTTACAAGCCCTTAACCAACAATGCAGTTCAAGAAAGAGTTCAGAAAATATTAACCAAATAAACTAAAGTAAAAAATTATTAAAAGTTACACAATAAAATAACAATAACGAGGCTATATACAGGGGGTACCGGTACCGAGTCAATGTGCGGGGGTACAGGTTAGATGAGGTAATTTGTACATCCTAGGGGTAAAAGTGACTATGTAAATGTAAATAGTCTGGGTGGCCATTTGATTAATTGTTCCTCCTCTGTGTGTGTGTGTGTGTGTGTGTGTGTGTGTGTGTGTGTGTGTGTGTGTGTGTGTGTGTGTGTGTACAGGAATGGTGTGTGCGAGTGCTTGTGTGTGTGTGTGTGTGTGTGTGTGTGTCTCACCCTTCACATTGACTTTGTGCTCTCCAGTGCCAGGGTGAGAGATGAGATCCACCTGCATGGACACCTCCCCCACGGAGCTGTCGGTAGACTGACCTGCAGACCAACAACACAACACCACAGTCAGAGAGCGAGAGAGAAGAGGAGAGATAGATAGACACCTCCCCCATGGAGCCATTGGCCATGTTGTGAGAGAGTCAGAGGGGTGAGACAGAGAGAGAGAAAAGGAGAAACAGAGAGAGAGAGGAGAGAGAGAGAGAGAGAGAGAGAGAGAGAGAGAGAGAAGGAGAGACAGAGAGTCAAAAAGACAGAAACACTGCATCTCAAATATGGACACACACACTGATCCAGAAAGATAGAGAAGAGACCCCTGCGTGTAGTGCCTGAAACATTAACTGAAACAAGAAGTGAAAGACACACTCCACTTCCTCCTGTGTCACTGAGAAGTAGGGTTCTCTGGAAACCAATGACAGAAGAAAAACAAGCTACAGAGAAAACAAAACAACATATGGAGCCGTAGATAAATGCATTAAGCTCTGAGTGAAAGAACAGAACAGAATGAAACAGAATTACGCACAGGCACTCACCCCCATGCGCACACACATACACAGAGAATGGTAACGCAAAGTGCTGCTCTACACCGAGACAAACAAACACACATTAAATATGGAGGCGAACTCAATGACAAACCCAGGAGAGCTAAAGGGAGAGAGCGGGGGTAAAATAGAAAGTGAGGGAGGGAGAGAGAGAGAAATAGGGATGAGGAGAGGAGCGAGAGAGACAGACAGAGAGACAGAACGACAAAGAGACAGAAACATGGACACAGACAGAACAGCCAGATATGGGGGTAGTAATACAGACAGAACAGCCAGATGTGGGGGTAGTAATACAGACAGAACAGCCAGATGTGGGGGTAGTAATACAGACAGAACAGACAGATGTGGGGGTAGTAACACAGCCAGTAGTAACACTGAATGTTATTGGTGTGTCTGTTGTGTCATTAACAGCCTAGTTGATACAATGTTTAGTCAATATGCTGCCAAGCAAGCAGAGGCTATTAGAGCAGGAGCTGATGAAGGAGAGAGAGAGAGAGAGAGAGAGAGAGAGAGAGAGAGAGAGAGAGAGAGAGAGAGAGAGCTGATGAATGGATCCTGATTAGGGAGGGGGATATCATGACAACACAATTAAGACCTGGAACAGGGGAAATGTTTGTGTGTGTGCATGCGTGTGTGTGTGTGTAGGAGAGAGGACGACAGACATTACTACAATACAATAAAGACCTGGACCTGGGGAAATCAACAATCTAACAACCATATAAAATTTAAGTCAGTTGGGAACAGGTTTTTGATGGCACAATACCTTTGTTTCAATTTAAGCTACTATATAAAATACTTGCTACAAAAAGAATGCTCAATATATGGGGCATTGAACAGACTGCCACAAGGAAACAGAATTAATAGAAAGTATTTTGTGGTACTGTCCATTGATGGCTCACTTTTGGAGTCAGGCCCAGGAATGGTTGTTATGTCATAATATCAGGGTTCAGATGGACCTGCAAACTGTATTGTTAAGGGATCTGAAAAACCACGATCAGTCAAAGGGAAATATCATTATATTTATTTTTAGTACAATATCGGTAGAAATTGTACAAACAGGGATGTTAAGGACCCTTGTAAGACAGCAAAATTGAGGGATGTATTGCAAAAGGAAATATATAAAAATGCCAATATACTGGAAAATATGGGTTGGTCTGTGGACATCAGAGGGTTGGAGTTAAAATCAGAATGGATGGTTATTGGCCGCAGTGGGCGAAAATCTTCAGTAGCACTTGAACAAAGAGGAAATGAGTAATGTACAGTACCAGTCAAAAGTTTGGACACACCTACTCATTCAAGGGTTTTTCTTTATTTTGACTATTTTCTACATTGTAAAATAATAGTGAAGACATCAAAACTATGAAATAACACCAAAAAAGTGTCAAACAAATCAAAATATATCTTAGATTCTTCAAAGTTGCCACCCTTTGCCTTGATGACAGCTTTGCACACTTGGCATTCTCTCAACCAGCTTCACCTGGAATGCTTTTCCAACAGTCTTGAAGGAGTTCCCACATATGTTGAACACTTGTTGGCGGCTTTTCCTTCACTCTGCGGTCAAACTCATCCCAAACCAACTCAATTGGGTTGAGGTCGGGTGAGTGTGGAGGCCAGGTCATCTCATGCAGCACTCCATCACTCTCCTTCTTGGTCAAATAGCCTTTACACAGCCTGGAGGTGGGTTGGGTCATTGTCATGTTGAAAAACAAATGATAGTCCCACTAAGCACAAACCAGATGGGATGGCGTATCACTGCAGAATGCCATGCTGGTTAAGTGTGCCTTGAATTCTAAATAAATCACTAGCAAAGCACCTCCACACCATCACATCACCTCCTCCATGCTTCACGGTAGGAACCACACATGCGGAGATCATCTGTTCACCTACTCTGCGTATCACAAAGACACTGCGGTTGGAACCCAAAATCTTACATTTGGACTCATCAGGCCAAAGGACAGATTTCCACTGGTCTAATGTGCATTGCTTGTGTTTCTTGGCCCAAGCAAGTCTCTTCTTCTTATTGGGAATGGATAGGGGGGATACAAGTCAGTTGTACAACTGAATGCATTCAACTGAAATGTCTTTGCAGCAATTCGACCACGAAGGCCTGATTCACGCAGTCTCCTGTAAACAGTTGATGTTGAAATGTGTCTGTTACTTGACCTCTGTGAAGCATTTATTTGGGCTGCAATTTCTGAGGCTGGTAATTCTAATGAATTTATCCTCTACAGCAGAGGTAACTTTGGGTCTTCCTTTCCCGGTCCTCATGAGGGCCAGTTTCATCATAGCTCTTGATCGTTTTTGCGCCTGCCCTTGAAGAAATTTGACTGACCTTTCCAGATTGACTGACCTTCATGTCTTAAAGTAATGATGGACTGTAATTTCTCTTTGCTTATTTGAGCTGTTCTTGCCATAATATGGACTTGGTCTTGTACCAAATAGGTCTATCTTCTGTATACCACCCATACCTTGTCACAACACAACTGATTGGCTCAAACGTATTAAGAAGGAAAGAAATTCCACAAATTAACAAGGCACACCTGCTGATTGAAATGCATTCCAGGTGACTACCTAATGAAGCTGGTTGAGAGAATGCCAAGAGTGTGCTAAGCTGTCATTGAGGCAAAGGGTGGCTCTAGAATCTAAAATGTAAAATATATTTGTATTTGTTTAAAAAATGAAAAATAAATACCCTTGAATGAGTAGGTGTGTCCAAACTTTTGTCTAGTACTGTATGTATAATTATTTAACTACAGGTACTGTAGATGTGAGCGAAAATAGCTGTAGCAGTAAAATTATTGTTGTCAGTTAGTTTACTCCAATTAGGTTAGGGATGGTAGGATAGCGGGGAAAAATAAATAAAAATACAAAATAAGGGGGATAAGAAAAAAAACAATTCAATTGATAGAACCTACAATCTATCTGCAATACTAAAGCTTGCACCCCTCCTCCCCTCCTCTCTTTTTCTCTTGTTCCCCCTTCCTCTCCACCTATCTCCTTCTCTTCTCTCCTCTCCTCCTCACCCTTCTCCTCCTCTCCTCTACAGCCTGTAGAGGACCAGTGTCATGCTAGGCTGAGCACTGAGGAAATAGAAAGGAATGCAGCTCCATTGCTCTGCTCTACTGGACTAAGCCACACTGTGAGGTCCCATCCCCCTAGATACACCATCAGGTAGCTCTGCTCTGTCACCAAAACAGAAAGCCTACACTTCCACAGAGACACAGTTAAACACAGCATGGAACTGGGACAGATAGAGAGACATCAAGAGAGAGCGAGAGTGACAGAGTTAGAGGAAGCTACAGAGAATGACAGAGAGATAAAAAGAGAGAAAGCGAGAGAGAGAGCGAGAGAGAGAGATAGAGAGACAGAGAGAGATAAAAAGAGAGAGAGTGAAAGAGAAAGAGCGAGAGAGAGCGAGAGAAAGAGCGAGAGAGAGAGCGAGAGAGAGAGAGAGAGACAGAGAGACACATAGAGAGAGACAGAGACAGAAACAGAGAAAGAAAAAGACAGAGAGAGAGAGAGAGAGACAGAGTGGACAGAGAGAGAGAGAGAGAGAGAGAGAGAGAGAGAGAGAGAGAGAGACAGAGTGGACAGAGAGAGAGAGAGAGAGAGAGAGACAGAGTGGACAGAGAGAGAGAGAGAGAGAGAGAGACAGACTGAGAGAGCGAGAGAGAGAGAGAGAGACAGAGTAAAATAGAAAGAGAAAGGGATTGAAGGAGGCAGTAGAAAAATGCAATTACTGCAATATCCATCTCACACAGTAAACTGGAGAGAAACCAAGCTGACATGGAAAAACACTGCAGCCCACTATAAGAGAAGCAAGGAGAACTGTCACAGGGTACCAGGAGGCTGGTGGCACCTAAATTGGGGAGGACAGGATCATAGAAATGGCTGTAATGGAATAAATGAAATGTGTGTTTGATACAATTCCATTCATCCCAGTACAGACATTCATTTGAGCCGTCCTCCCCTCACCAGCCTCTTGTGAACAGGGTTAGGGTCAATTCAGGAAGTTAACCGAAATTCTAATTCCAATTTCCCTCAATGCTTCTCTATAAGAAAAAAACATTTAATTGGCATTTCTTCCTGAATTGACTGAAATGGAATTGACTCAAACCCTGAACTCTAATCTCTAGAGAGGACATTTGGGGACTTTCATGGACATTTGGGGACATAGATGAAGTGTGTTCATCCCTTGAGTGGTTAGGGTACATATACTGGGGGATGTGTCCTTACCTTGAGACCTTCGGGTGCATATCTACTGGTTTAGTGTCCTTACCTTGAGAGGTTTGGGTGCATATCTACTGGCTCAGTGTCCTTACCTCAGTGTCCTTACCTTGAGAGCTTTGGGTACATATCTGCTGGCTCAGTGTCCTTACCTTGAGAGGTTTGGGTGCATATCTACTGGTTTAGTGTCCTTACCTTGAGAGGTTTGGGTGCATATCTACTGGCTCAGTGTCCTTACCTTGAGAGCTTTGGGTGCATATTTACTGGCTCAGTGTCCTTACATTGAGAGGTTTGGGTGCATATCTACTGGCTCAGTGTCCTTACCTTGAGAGCTTTGGGTACATATCTACTGGCTCAGTGTCCTTACCTTGAGAGATTTGGGTACATATCTACTGGCTCAGTGTCCTTACCTTGAGAGATTTGGGTACATATCTACTAGTTCAGTGTCCTTACCTTGAGAGATTTGGGTACATATCTACTAGTTCAGTGTTCTTACTTTGAGAGGTTTGGGTGCATATATACTTCTTGATCAAGGCATCAGTAGGCTGTGTGTAAAGGCTCAGAGCGTATTTGAGGGACTTGAGGTCAGGGCTTTTCTCAAGGAACGTCTTCTTCAGACCGTTTCCTCCGGCGTGGAAATATTGCTACGGAGAAGAGGTAGAGAAAGAATGAAAGACAGAAACAAAAGAAAGGAAAAAAGAGAAAAGGAAAGCAAGCGCACTGTCAGAGTCACTGAGTCAGAGTCACTTTATTCACTGTTATTCAGTCTTCAGACCAGAAAGACAACATACAGAGTCAGTACATTTAGCCTGCTTGTCCGTCCCGCAAAACAAAGATACTGTATATGAGTTTCTTTTTCTGTTCTGGGATAGTCACCTGTTCAAGTGTCCTGGAGGTAGAACTACATTTTTTAAAATTGTCCCCAGTTGAGCACCTGATTACCCTTTTTGTTAAAGCTGGTCTAAAGATGATTTGGGTAGGCTTTCATTCACCACATTCATTTTAATGTTGGTTCCTCTGACCAGATTGAAAACGTACATGTTCATGTACTTTTCAGTCTTCCGACCAGACTGTATAGGAGAATGCGTGGGGGAGATAATAAGCATGTTTGCTTATGTAACAGTTGTCAAACTGCTTGCTTAACAATAGATCTTCCTCCCTCACAAATCCGCTACTTGATCTCGGGTACTCTGTCTCGCAAACACACGTGACCGCCTTCTTGACAACTCCTTAGCCAGCTACACCACCGAAAAAGCTAGCAATTCAAGGCATTTCAATCTGAGGAGTAAGGTTACCAATCCAACTCGGGTACACTCAGACCAGACAGTGATAGAACACGTACAGAGTTCATGTACTTTTCACATCTTCAGACCAGACAGTGTGGAAGACTGTGTGGAAGAGGAAATAGCTATGTATGCTTTTCCAGGCTGGCAGCAATAGGCCTAATAACTATGTACTGTGTACTGTTGCATTAAGACAGAGGATAATTGCTTCAAGCCCTGCCACCTCTGCCACCCCCACACACTCTGCACCCAACTAACACACACACACACACACACACACACACACAGACACACACACACACACACACACACACAGCTCCTAAACCTAATTCTAACCCTAACACTAATTCTAAATTGAACCCTAAACCCCCTAGAAATAGCATTTGACCTTGTGGGGACTAACAAAATGTCCCCAGTTGGTCAAATGTTTTTTTTTTACTATTCTTGTGGGGACTTCTGGTCACACACGCACGGATGCACACACGCACACACACACATACTCTCTCCACCTCACTGGAGTTTATGAGTTCACATGTCATCCTCCATGTGCTCTGGAACAAGGTAGTAATGTTCAGATATAATCCAGTCACTGATGCATTATGGCATATCATCATCAGGTGGATTTAGATCGGAAACAGTGGGTGTCAATGAGCCAAAGTTGCTCAGAGTAAATGATCCTAAGCGCTGTAGCTCTGTGTCCCAAATTACATCCTGTTGGGCATACAGTGCCATTTGGGACTAAGCTCTTCAGCTCTGCTGCCTCGGCAGAATAGGCACAGCCCAGATTCCCTCTGTAGATACGGTAGGTGTTGAATGGCAGAGAAACCATCAAAGACGTATCCAACACAAAGTACAAGAGCTGGTCCATAGAAACACTAACTCCAAGAACTAGTCAATACAACACCAACTCCAAGAGCTAGTCCATACAACACCAACTTAAAAAACTAGTCTATACAACACCAACTCAAAAAACTAGTCTATACAACACCAACTCCAAGAACTAGTCCATACAACAACAACTCCAATAACTAGTCCATACAACAGCAACTCCAATAACTAGTCCATACAACAGCAACTCAAATAACTAGTCCATACAACAGCAACTCCAAGAGCTAGACCATAAAATACCAACAATAACATTAACAACAATTGTTTTTTTGTCACATACACGGATAGGTGTATCATATTATCATCTTACCACCACCGGATAAATCATAGTCATTTCATGGGGAATCTATGCTTGTTTTGCATTTCGGCAATCCATTTATCTCAAACCATTTTTAACATCATACAAATGTTTCCTCTTCAGAATTCCATTCCTTTTTGTTACATTTCTTTCTCTCTGTCTCTTTCCCTCTCTCTCTATCCCTCTCTACCTCCTTATCAATTTCCCTTCCTTCCTCCCTCTCTCTACCTCCCCCTCTCCTCTCTCTCCACCTCCCTCCTGCCCCCCACTCCACCTCCCTCCTGCCCCCCTCTCTACTTCCCTCTTGCCCCCTCTCCAACTCCCTTGTGTATCTCTGCCAGCCTCTCTCCTCCCATCTCTCCCTCCCTCTCTCCTCTCTCTCTTTCTTTAAGTCTTTAACCAGTCCTGCATGCAGCCTGTGTATCTCTTCCACCTAAAGGTATTACTTAACTGTGATTGGCCAGAGTCTCCTGGAGGCATTACTCAACTCCTCTAATTGGACGTTCTCCTCGGAATACTGATGGAGAGAATTCCACAGCATGACCGATCTAAACAGGGAGCTGGTGTCCATGCTGGAATCAATTAGATTCTGTTTCACAGCGCTGCGTTGAGTGTTCACACAGACCCCGGTCTGAACTCCTTCTGCGTCCCAAATGGCACCCACAGGGCCCACAGTAGTGCAGGGTGCAGGGAATAGAGTGCCATTTGGGACGCACTTACTGACTGCATCGACTCCTCTACTACTCCTCTTAAAGACCTTCTTACAACCCTACTACCCTGTTAAAACAGCCACCACTCTACAACTATCCTTTAGGTAAACTCTCATTACTAACCTACTACCCTGTTAAAACCATGTCCATCTCTCTTTCCACAACATTTCTATACAGGGACGGAGAAAGGTAGGTAGGGATGGAGAGAGGGGGGATGGTTAGCGGGAGAAAGGAATGAGGGTAGGGATGGAAGGTGAAAGGGAGGGAGGGAGGGAGGAGGCATGGATGTATTGAGAGAGGAAGGGATGGAGGGATGGGAGGCATGGATGGAGGCCAAAAGGGATGGAGGAAGAGAGGGACGGACAGAAAGAGAGAGGGATGGTGGGCGAGACGGATGGAGGGAGAGAGGGATGGATAGACAGAGCGAGAGCTCTCCATTACCTTGATGGTGGGAAGGACAAGGTCCATGGCTGCACACTGTCTTGGTGTCAGGCTACGGGCTTCCTCTCTGATCACATGGTCCTAGAGAGAAGAGAATAGAAAGAGAGAGATTAATTAATAAATGTTTCCAGAACATTATTCTTGGAGAGGACGCACAGATGTTTGCATATGATAAGATTGCTATGTACACTGTAATGGAAAACTGCAATTTATACAGTCATTTTAGGTATTATCAACAGTAAAAAATGTTTACTTGCTTCTGCAGCATACTGTAAATTATGGAGCACTGTTGGAAAATTGCTGTATTTCAAATTGTACTGTAATTCCACCCCATACCATACCATATCTTTGGAGCGCCAAAAACATTTTGACTACTAGTGGGTGCATGGTATTGTTGTTTCTTGCTCATTAACATATTTTGAGGCGTACTGTAATATAAACTACTGAATTTTACTTGCCACCGAACAGTCAAATTCATGGCAACTCCTTTACAGTGTATTATTCATGTGGTTCCTGAGATGGTAAACACATTGTGAGATCTGATCATTTGATTCAGCAGGAGAATACAAAATCAAATCTAATTTTATTGGTCACATACACATATTTAGCAGATGTTATTGCGGGTGTAGCGAAATGCTTGTCTTCCTAACTCCAACAATGCAGTAGTATCTAAAAATGCACAACAATACACAAATCTAAGTAAAAGAATGGCATTAAGAAATATATAAATATTAGGACAAGCAATGTCGGAGTGGCATTGACTAAAATACAGTAGAATAGAAAACATGTATATACATATGAGATGAGTAAAGCAGTATGTAAACATTATTAAAGTAACTAGTGTTCCATTATTAAAGTGACCAGTGATTCCATGTCCATGTATATAGGGCAGCAGCCTCTAAGGTGCAGGCTTGAGTAACCGGGTGGTAGCCGGCTAGTGATGGCTATTTAAGAGTCTGATGGCCTTGAGATAGAAGCTGTTTTTCAGTCTCTCTGTCCCAGCTTTGATGCACTTGTACTGACCTCGCCTTCTGGATGATAGATAGATAGATAGATAGATAGATAGATAGATAGATAGATAGATAGATAGATAGATAGATAGATAGATAGATAGATAGATAGATAGATAGATAGATAGATAGATAGATAGATAGATAGATAGATAGATAGATAGATAGATAGATAGATAGATAGGTACTTTATTGATCCCCCGGGGGGGAAATTTCATTGTCAAGCAGCTACAACAAAACACAGGGCAGGTGCAAAATGCCACAACGAAAGTACACAAAAGACAGATACACGGTACATGATACATAGAGCGGCAGTATGAAAAAGTATAGAAATACAAGATATCTGGAGTGCAAAAAAAAGCTATAAAAAGGACATTGCATAGTATGGGTGGTTGGCTGAATATGTACACTATACTTGGTGGATGTTGGATGGTTAACTATACTATACAGGTCGATGGCAGAGAAATACTTCAGTAGCTAAAAATGCGTATGATATGAGCGAGGGTAATAATAGTTTACTTAATAGAAAGACTGGGTAAATGAACAGGTAAGTGAAAATTTTGCATGGTTAAATTAGCTGTACAGTTAGGTATACAGTTATATTTACAGATAAGTGAATACTTGCATGTTTACACAAACTGTACAGGTAAATGACAGGAAGAGATACTTTAATAGCTAAATGTGTGTATGATATCATTTGGGGTAATAATAGTAATTCCCTTAAAATACAGTCCTTAGTGCGCAGGGTTTAATTACAGACAACTGCACTTATTGCACATTCGATATACTAAAAGCAATGAGAAAAGGTGCAACTGGCAGGATACTATAATGCATTCCTGAGTGAATGCCTACGTCCAATAATTACTTACAATATTGCATGTGATATAATATAACAACTGTACATGAGTATGTATATATAGACCTGTATGAATAAATAGGTCCTGAGTGGATGAGTGCTGACGGACCAGAGTTACTCACGGATGGATGCATAATTGTTAAACTAGGTCCTAGCACCCCGACAGTTCCAGATCTATGTTGCCGACGGCACGGCACCCCGGTGAGGCATTATACAGTCTCATAGCCGCCGGCAGGAAGGACCTCCTGTAGCGCTCTCTGGCACACCGTGGTGGGATCAGTCTGTGACTGAAAGTGCTCCTCTGCGTCATAACCATAGCGTGCAGAGGGTGGGTGACGTTGTCCATGATGGCCAGCAGTTTGGCCAGGATCCGTCTCTCCGCCACCTCCTCTAGAGTGTCAAGGCTCATCCCCAGGACAGAGCTAGCCTTCCTGATCAGCTTATTTACCCGAGAAGCATCACCGGCTTTGATGTTTGCTCCCCAGCACACCACTGCAAAAAAGATGGCACTGGCCACCACAGACTGGTAGAAGGTATGCAGTAGTTTACTGCACACGTTGAAGGACCTGAGCCTCCTCAGAAAGTAGAGTCGGCTCTGGCCCTTTTGGTACAGGGTCCCGGTGTTACCAGCCCATTCCAGTCTGTTGTCCATATGGACACCCAGGAACTTGTATGACTCAACCATTTCCACATCCATCCCCTTTATAGGGACTGCAGTCAGTTGTGCCTTGGTTCTCCTGAAGTCCACCACCATCTCCTTAGTTTTGCTGATGTTGAGCTGAAGGTGGTTCTGCTCACACCACAACACAAAGTCACTGATTGTGCTCCTGTACTCCTCCTCCTGCCCACCCCTGATGCACCCTACAATAGCAGAGTCATCCGAGAACGTCTGTAGGTGGCATGTTTCAGAGTTATATCTGAAGTCTGAGGTGTAGAGGGTGAACAGGAAGGGGGACAGGACCGTAACCTGGGGGGCCCCTGTGTTGCTAACTGCCCGTTCTGACACACAGCTCTGTAGTCGCACAAATTGTGGCCTACCGGTCAGGTAGTCCGTGACCCAGGAGACTAAGGGTGCTTCCACTTTCATCCTCCTCATCTTCTCACCCAGTAGCAGGGGCTGAATGGTATTGAAGGCACTGGAGAAGTCAAAAAACATGACCCTCACAGTGCAACCTGCATTGTCCAGGTGAGAGTAGGCCCTCTGCAGAAGGTAGATGATTGCATCATCCACCCCGATGTTGCGCTGGTATGCAAACTGCAGGGGGTCCATTGATGAACACACCAGGGGTCTGAGGTGAGCGAGGACTAACCTTTCCAGGGTCTTCATGATGTGGGATGTTAGCGCTACAGGTCTGAAGTCATTCAGGACAGTGGGGTGTGCCTTCTTGGGCACTGGGACGAGGCAGGATGTTTTCCACAGCACAGGGACCCTTTCTAGGCTCAGGCTAAGGTTGAAAAGACGCTGGAGTATTCCACACAGTTGGTCAGCACAGACCCTCAGCACCCTTGGGCTGATGCCATCAGGGCCCGCCGCTTTCCACTGGTGTAGTCTCTCCAGCTCTCTCTTCACTTGGTTGGTGGTGAAAGCCAGCCCAGGTGGGGAGGTGGGGGGAAGGGGGGTGTTGAGGATCAGTCCAGGGGGGGCAGGGGCGGAGGTGGGGTCACTGATTGTCTCAGCAGAGGTGCTGTGAGCAAAGTGGGGGTGGGATAGCCGTGAGGGTGTGTGGTCTGGGGAGCTGGAGGGGAGGTGGACAGGGCCAGTATCGAACCTGTTAAAAAATTGGTTCAGCTCATTGGCTCTGTCCTGGGTCCCCTCCGTCTGCCCACTGTTTGACTTTTGAGTGATATTTCTCATACCCTTCCACACCTCTCTCACCTGGCTCTGCCTCAGCTTGTCCTCCATCTTCTCCTTATACACTCTCTTCCCCTCAGCAATCCGCAACTTCAGCTCCCTCTGGACGCATTTCAATTTGTCCTTGTCCTTCTCCTTGAAGGCCCTCTTCTTCTCATTCAGCAGGGCCTTCAGGTCGCTGGTGACCCAGGGTTTATTGTTTGGGAAACAGCGTACCTTCCTGGTGGGTACAGTGTTGTCTACACAAAAATTAATATAGTCTGTTATGCAGTCAGTGAGTCCATCGATGTCCTCCCCATGAGCCTCACAGAGCACATCCCAGTCTGTTGTTTCAAAGCAGTCCTGTAGGGCCTCATTCGCCTCTGGGGACCATCTCCTAATAGTCCTGGTGGTTGCAGGCTGCTGTTGGACCATAGGCCTGTAGAGTGGGGTGAGGTGGACAAGGTTGTGATCCGATCTACCGAGGGGAGGGAGTGCAGTGGAGTTGTATGCATCCTTCACATTAGCATATAACAAGTCCAGAGTTTTATTATTCCTGGTTGGGCACTTCACGAACTGTTTGAACGTGGGCAGCGTTGAAGAGAGAGATGCATGGTTAAAATCCCCCGAAATTGCAAAAAAAGCACTGGGATGCGCTGTCTGTAACCTCGCGATAACAGAGTGGATGACGTCACACGCTGCGTTTGCGTCAGCAGAGGGCGGGGGTAACATGCAGTGGCTCGGGCAGTTGATGTTCTTGATGATCTTTCCGGCCTTCCTGTGACATCGGGTGCTGTAGGTGTCCTGGAGGGCAGGCAGTTTGCCCCCAGTGATGCGTTGGGCAGACCACACCACCCTCTGGAGAGCCCTGCGGTTGTGGGGGGTGCTGTTGCCGTACCAGGCGGTGATACAGCCAGACACGATACTCTCAATTGTGCATCTGTAAAAATTTGTGAGGGTCTTAGGGGCCAAGACAAATTTCTACAGCCTCCTTAGGTTGAAGAGGCGCTGTTATGCCTTCTTCACCACACTGTCTGTGTGGGTGGACCATTTCAAATAGTCAGTGATGTGTACGCAGAGGAAGTTGAAGCTTTCCACTTTCTCCACTGCACACCCCTTCGATGTGGATAGGGGCATGCTCCCTCCCCCTCAGCTCCTTGATTTTGTTGACGTTGAGGGAGAGGTTGAGGGAGAGGCCAGGGCCCTCACCTCCTCCCTGTGGGCTGTCTCGCCATTGTCGGTAATCGGTAATCAGGCCTACTACTGTTGTGATGTCTGCAAATTTGATTATTGAGTTGGAGGCGTGCTTGGCCACGCAGTCATGGGTGAACAGGGAGTACAGGAGCGGGCTGAGCACACACCCTTGTGGGGCCCCAGTGTTGAGGATCAGTGAAGTGGAGGTGTTGTTTCCTACCTTCACCACCTGGGGGAAACCCGTCAGGAAGGGCGGTGTTCAGACCGAGGGCCCTGAGTTTAATGATGAGCTTGGAGGGTTCTATAGTGTTGAAGGCTGATCTATAGTCAATGAACAGCATTCTTACATAGGCATGCCTCTTGTCCAGATGGGATAGGGCAGTGTGCAGGGGCGGTAAGCAAATTGAAGTGGGTCTAGGTTGTCAGGTAAGGTATAAGTGATATGATCCTTGACTAGTCTCTCAAAGCACTTCATGATGAAAGAAGTGAGTGCTATGGTGCGATAGTCATTTAGTTCAGTTACCTTTGCTTTCTTGGGTACAGGAACAATGGTGGACATCTTGAAGCAAGTGGGTACAGCAGACTGGGATAGGGAGAGATTGAATATACCCGTAAACACTCCAGCCAGCTGGTCTTCGCATGCTCTGAGGACGCGACTAGGGATGCCGGCAGCCTTGCAAGAGTTAACACGCTTAAATGTATTACTCACGTCGGCCACGGAGAACGAGAGCCCACAGTCCTTGGGAGCAGACCACGTCGGTGGCACTGTGTTATTCTCAAAACCGGACGAAGGTGTTTAGCTTGTCTGGGAGCGTCAGTGTCCGCGACGTGGCTGGTTTTCCCTTTGTAATCCGTGATCGTCTGGAGTCCCTTCCACATTCGTCTCGTGTTTGAGCCGTTGATTTGCAACTCCACTTTGTCTCCGTACTGGCGTTTTGCCTGTTTGATTGCTTTACGGCAGGCATAACTACACTGTTCGTATTCAACCATATTACCAATCACCTTGCCATGCTTCGCACTTTCAGTTTTGAGCGAAACAGTACAGACAACGACAGTGCAGTTTCTTGCAAATTGCTCCTCAATACTGTTTCCCTATCTTTCTGCTGTGCCTCTTGGAACATGAAATGAGAGTAGCAACTGTGATCAAAGACTGTAACTGTGGGAAGATCTTTTCACTTAGGAGCAGAGATAAAGGGACATTAAAAACAGTTCAACTGCGTTACAGACAGATTGGAAAGCACGTAATATGATGAACACGTGGCCTGTTTAGTCAAGTGAAGTTGCATGACTAGGGTAGGAGAGGAGTGGGCTGGTTTAGCAGAGATTACCTCTATCTGGATGTAATCACTATGGGAACTAACACATACTGCTCTGGAGGACGTACGTTGTTGTACTGTGTGGGCCTCAGACTTTCGATAATCACAACAGTGTGTGTGCATGTGTGTGTGTGTGTGTGTTTTTACTGTAGCTGTGGCTTTGTTCTGACAGACCGGAGATTGCAAAAACCCAGAACTGACTATTATGAACACCCCAGACCTACCTTGAGTTTGGATAGCTGTCCCAGGTCTTTGGCAGCACTGAATATCATCTGGGCTCCTTGCTGTGAGGAGAAAAGACAGACAGGGTTATACAGTATATATATATATATATACACCTTTGAAGCCCTTACATACTGAATATAATGTGAAAGGAAACACGAAGGTGGTACAGTAAAGGAAATTGTTTTTTGTTGTGTGTGTGTGTGTGTGTCTGTGGACCAGAAGTCCCCACAAGAATAGTAAACAAACAAACATTTGACTAACTGGGGACATTTTGTTAGTCCCCACAAGGTCAAATGCTATTTATAGAGGGTTTAGGGTTAAGGTTAGAATTTGTGTTAGAATTAGGTTTAAGGTTAAGGTTAGCGTTAAGGTTAGGGGTTAGGGAAAATAGGATTTTGTTCGGGACAGAATTGTGTGTCCCCACAAGGCTAGTTATACAAGACTGTGTGTGTGTGTGTGTGTGTTTGAGAACATCCATTCTGGGTGTTGTCAGCCTTGTCAGTGTTGCCTGTTAGTTGGAAAAGCAGGTTTTGGCTTTTCATTCCTCTAGGCTTAATAACATTTCCTTTTCATTCCTCTAGGCTTAACAACATTTCCTGCATGACTGACACATATAGATAGAAGGAGACACCCTCTTGTCCGAACTTTGAAAATATCCTCTATGGTGTGTCTGTGTTTTGTACATATTTGTGTGTGCGTGTATCTACAGCCTAGAGGATATTTCAGCCAGAGGTAGGCAACCCTGGTCCTGGAATGTTGCAGATACTGTACTGTAGTGATTTTTCAGTTAGATTGTTTTTTGCTTCAGTCCTGGGAGACGAGGTAAAGTAGGTGGAATTTAGCCCAGCTCTGATATTGGCAAGTAAACACTGCAGTACTTGTAGCACTCCAGAACCATGGATATCTACTTCTGCTCTAGTGTAAGAGGTAGTGCCATCATGGTTATAGATTCATGGCTTACAGTGGTCATTGAGAGGTGTGAGGACAATCTGTCTTTCCATGGTGTTGTTGGTGTTGTATTATTATTATTATTATTTTTGTATTTTATTTAACCTTTATTTAACTAGGCAAGTCAGTTAAGGACAAATTCTTATTTACAATGACGGCCTACACCGGCCAAACTCAGACAACACTGGGCCAATTGTGCACAGTCTGGATTCGAACCAGGTTGTCTGTAAAGACGCCTCTAGCAATGAGATGCAGTGTCTTAGACCACTGCGCCACTTGGGAGCCCCATTTGTGTATGTGTATGTGTGTGTGTGTGTGTTTATATATAAAATCTTACATTCTGGTCATTGAGAGGCGGTAAGACTATCATTCTCTCAATGGTGTTGAGGACGATCTTCCACAGTTCCTTCAGGACTCGTTTCAACACCGTCTTCTCACATATCTTTGCGAATAAAATCAAACTGCAGAGACAGAGACAGAGCATAGACAGAGCAGAGCAGAGCAAAACAGAACAAAGCCAACAGTCAAAGTCAGATCTAAAACCACAGCACAACATCAGATCTTAAACCTCGTCCCACAACATCAGTTGTGTAGATCCAGCTATATGCCTCCGCCCCAAATATAAGCATAGAATAGACCAGGAAAACCAGGGAATTAGACAGTGCTTATCTTTTCAATCTATTTGTGATTGAGGCGTATAGCTGGATTTACACAAAAAAATAAAAAATAAAAAAATTTACACAACTAATGTCGTGGGATGAGGCTTCATCTAGATATTAGACTACTTTAGAAGTCTGAAAACATCTGACAAACTTTCATTTATGAGTGAAATGTCCCTTTTTTATATATATATATATATATATACATTATATATATATATCTCCCCAATTGGTAGTTACAGTCTTGTCCCATCGCTGCAACTCCCGTAGGTCGAGAGCTGTGCGTCCTCCGAAACACGACCCAGCCGAGGCGCACTGCTTCTTGACACAATGCCCGCTTAACCCGGAAGCCAGCCGCACCAGTGTGTCGGAGGAAACACCATACACCTGGCGACCGTGTCAGCGTGCATGTGCCCGGCCCGCCACAGGAGTCGCTAGAGCGCGATGGGACAAGGACATCCCGGCCGGCCAAACCCTCCCCTAACCCGGAGGACGCTGGGCAATTGTGCGCTGCCCCATGGGTACAGCTAGCAATGCGATGCAGTGCCTTAGACCACTGCGCCACTCGGGAGGCTGTGAAATTTCCCTTTAACACATTCAAACGTTACAAGCTACATATGTCAAGCCACAGGGCCTATAGGAAGACAATAGGATCGAACATGGACAAACACAATCACGTGTGAAGTTCAAAAAGCCATGATATGTGGAATAAATGCATCAGCTTTACATGAAAACCTCAGTGAATGGAAAACCTTGGCTAAGGAGAAAGGATTTCATTTTTTAATTTTATTAAGAGGATTCTACTGTAATACCCTAATGGCCTTGATGTTGCCGTGAGTGTCTGAGAGAGAAACACACACACACACACACACACACACACACACACTCTTTCAGCGATGGATGCCAGAGTAGAGAAGATAGCCTACAAGATAATGTTGGAATACATACAGCTCCCAGGTGAATACTGGATTGAATATCAATATGGATGTTACCACTCTGAAGTACAGAAACACCAATAACAAACACACAAAGGCACGCAGGCACTCACACACAAACAGGCACACACACACACACAGGCACACACACACAAACAGGCACACACACAGGCACACACACACACACAGGCACACACACACACAGGCACACACACACACACAGTCACACACACACACACACACACAGGCACAATTCCAAGATGGCGTAACAGTGCAGACGTGTATTTTGTTTTGTCCCGTCTCGTCTCGTGTAAATAGTTTGTAATTTGTCTTTTCATACATTTTTATTTGTTCCCGATTTACCCCTCCTGCAAGCCACCTACCCAACGTGAAACGGGTCAAATATCGGGTCAAATATCCGTGTTTTTCCACTATTTAACCGAACCGCAGTCAAAAGTTAGCCTGTTAGCTAGCTTGCTAACCTTCCATCGTTAACCACTGCTAGTGGTCTTCACCTCCGCTCTGGCTGATCAGCCAGCCTTCAGTTCGGACAATATTGGCCAGTCTGCTCAGCGCGCTACCAGCCCAGCGCTTACCGGACTGCGTTCCCTTCCACTTTACCGGATTTCCACTGAAAGTACCGGACCACCACACCGGACCATCACAGCTAGCTAGCTGCATTCGACTGACCGACGTTTATAGCTAAGCTCCATTGTGTACATGCTTCCAATGCTAGCGTGAGCTAGGCTCATCTCCCGGATAGCCGACGTGTGCTAGCTACTCTCCCGGGCTCCAGTACCTTATCAACCTACCTGGACCTTTCTACTGTCGACACGGAGCCCCACCGAGCCACCGTGACTGGTCTGCCGACATAATTGTCCGACGTGGTCTCAACAGGGTTCTCCTCTGCGACGCCGCCGAAGATTCATCTGCTAGCTCCGGCCTGCTAGCCCAGCCAGCTAGCACTCTGAACGCCGTGCCATTGAACTGATTCCCCGGCTCACCACTTTGCTATTCATCGGATCCCACGCTTGTTCAGCTCCACAGCTGATGCCTGCAGGACTGTTTGGTTTTATGGTATTTATTTATGTTTAACTACCAGGCCTCAGGTCCTGTGTGTAGTACATCACTTTTTTTTTTTTTTTTTCTAACTGACCCTCTTTGTCCATTCATCGCCTTTACCCGTCGTTGTCTTAGCCCTCTTAATTAACTGTCATTTTATTTATTTTATGTTCTGCCCCTTTCTTATTTCAATATGCCTTGTCTGTTGTTGTTTAGGTTAGCTATTATTGTTTTACTTCATTGCAGAGCCCCCAGTCCTGCTCAACTGGGCTCTGATAGCTTTTTTGTCCCTCCCCCCACACATGCGGAGACTTCATCTGGCTTAACTGGTGTCTCCAGAGATGCAACCTCTCTCTTTATTACCCAACGCCTAGGTTTACCTCCACTGAACTCACACCCTTCTATATCCTTGACTATAAATTATGCCCTGAATCTATTCCACCACGCCCAGAAATCTGCTCCTTTTATTCTATGTACCCAACGTACTAGACGTCCAGTTCTTAAAGTCCTTAGTCGAATACTAATTCTATTACTCCTCTGTTCCTCTGGTGATGTAGAGGTAAACCCAGGTCCTGTAGCCCCCAGTACTACACCTATTCCCCAGGCGCTCTCATTTGTTGATTTTTGTAACCGTAAAAGTCTTGGTTTCATGCATGTTAACATTAGAAGCCTCCTCCCTAAGTTTGATTTATTCACTGCATTAGCACACTCCGCCAACCCGGATGTCCTAGCTGTGTCTGAATCCTGGCTTAGGAAGGCCACCAAAAATTCGGAAATTTCCATCCCCAACTACAACATTTCCCGTCAAGATAGAACTGCCAAAGGAGGTGGAGTTGCAATCTACTGCAGAGATAACCTGCAGAGTTCTGTCATACTGTCCAGGTCTGTGCCCAAACAGTTTGAGCTTCTACTTTTAAAAATCCACCTATCCAGAAATAAGTCTCTCACTGTTGCCGCCTGTTACAGACCCCCCTCAGCCCCCAGCTGTGCCCTGGACTCCATATGTGAATTGATTGCCCCCCATCTATCTTCAGAGTTTGTACTGTTAGGTGACTTAAACTGGGATATGCTTAACACCCCGGCTGTCTTTCAATCTAAGATAGATGCCCTCAATCTCACACAAATTATCAAGGAACCCACCAGGTACAACCCAAAATCCGTAAACATGGGTACCATTATTGATATCATCCTGACTAACTTGCCCTCCAAATACACCTCCTCTGTTTTCAACCAGGATCTCAGCGATCACTGCCTCATCGCCTGTGTTCGCAATGGGTCAGCGACCAAACGACCACCCCTTATCACTGTCAAACGCTCCCTAAAACACGTTTGCGAGCAGGCCTTTCTATTCGATCTGGCCCAGGTATCCTGGAAGGATATTGACCTCATCCCGTCAGTAGAGGACGCCTGGTTGTTCTTTAAAAGTGCTTTCCTCACCATCCTAAATAAGCATGCCCCTTTTAAAAAAACGTAGAACTAAGAATAGATATAGCCCTTGGTTCACCCCAGACTTGACTGCACTAGACCAACACAAAAACATCCTGTGGCGCACTGCATTAGCATCGAATAGCCCCCGCGATATGCAGCTATTCAGGGAAGTCAGGAACAAGTACACCCAGTCAGTTAGGAAAGCAAAGGCCAGCTTTTTCAAACAGAAATTTGCTTCCTGTAGTACTAACTCCAAAAAGTTCTGGGACACTGTAAAGTCCATGGAGAATAAGAGCACCTCCTCCCAGTTGCCCACTGCACTGAGGCTCGGAAACACTGTTACCACCGATAAATCCACGATTATTGAAAATTTCAATAAGCATTTTGCTACGGCTGGCCATGCTTTCCATCTGACTACCCCTACCCCGGTCAACAGCTCTGCACCCCCGGCAGCTACTTGCCCAAGCCCCCCCCCGCTTCTCCTTCACCCAAATCCTGACAGCTGATGTTCTGAAAGAGCTGCTAAGTCTGGACCCCTACAAATCTGCTGGGCTAGATAATCTGGACCCTCTCTTTCTGAAATTATCAGCCAAAATTGTTGCAACACCTATCACTAGCCTGTTCAACCTCTCTTTCGTATCGTCTGAGATCCCTAGAGATTGGAAAGCTGCCGCGGTCATCCCCCTCTTCAAAGGAGGAGACACTCTAGACCCAAACTGTTATAGACCAATATCCATCCTGCCCTGCCTTTCTAAAGTTTTCGAAAGCCAAGTTAACAAACAGATAACTGACCACTTCGAATCCCACCGTACCTTCTCTGCTATGCAATCTGGTTTCCGAGCTGGTCATGGGTGCACCTCAGCTACGCTCAAGGTACTGAACGATATCATAACCGCCATCGATAAAAGACAGTACTGTGCAGCCGTTTTCATCGACCTGGCTAAGGCTTTCGACTCTGTCAATCACCGCATTCTTATTGGCAGACTCAACAGCCTTGGTTTCTCAAGTGACTGCCTTGCTTGGTTCTCTAACTACTGTGCAGACAGAGTTCAGTGTGTCAAATCGGAGGGCCTATTGTCCGATCCTCTGGCAGTCTCTATGGGGGTGCCACAGGGTTCAATTCTTGGGCCAACCCTTTTCTCTATATATATCAACGATGTTGCTCTCGCTGCTGGTGACTCTCTCATCCATCTCTACGCAGATGACACCATTCTGTATACAACTGGACCCTCTTTGGATACTGTGTTTACTAACCTTCAATCAAGCTTCAATGCCATACAACACTCCTTCCGTGGCCTACAACTGCTCTTAAACGCCAGTAAAACTAAGTGCATGCTTTTCTATCGAACAATGCCAGCACCCGCCCACCGGACTATCATCACTACTCTCGACGGATCCGAATTAGAATACGTGGACACCTACAAATACCTAGGCATCTGGTTAGACTATAAACTCAACTTCCAGACTCACATCAACCATCTCCAATCCAAAATTAAATCCAGAATTGGCTTCCTATTTCGCAACAGAGCCTCCTTCACTCATGCTGCCAAACATGCCCTTGTAAAACTGACTATCCTACCGATCCTTGATTTTGGCGATGTCATTTACAAACTAGCCTCCAACACTCTACTTAGCAAATTGGATGTAGTCTATCATAGTGCCATCCGTTTTGTCACCAAAGCCCCTTACACTACCCACCACTGCGACCTGTATGCTCTCGTTGGCTGGCCTTCACTATACATTCGTCGCCAAACCCACTGGCTCCAGGTCATCTATAAGTCTTTATTAGGTAAATCCCCGCCCTATCTCAGCTCACTGGTCACCATAGCAACACCCACCCGTAGCATGCGCTCCAGCAGGTATATCTCACTGGTCACCCCCAAAGCCAACACCTCCTTTGGCCGCCATTCCTTCCAGTTCGCTGCTGCCAATGACTGGAACGAATTGCAAAAATCATTGAAGCTAGAGGTTCCTATCTCCCTCAATACCTTTAAGCATCAGCTGTCAAAGCTGCTTATCGATCGCTGCACCTGTATATAGCCCTTCTGTAAATAGCCCACACTACTACCTCATCCCCATATTTATTTTTGTTTATTTTTCACTAATCTTGCACTCCAGTATCTCTATTTGCACATCATAATTTGCACATCCTTCATTCCTGTGTTAATGATGATAATTCTGTAATTTATTTCTACTCTATAGTCTATTTATTGTCCTACCTCCCAACCTTACTGCATTTTTGCACTACATTTTGCACTCTGTTTATAGATTTTCTATTGTGTTTTTTGACTGTTTGTTTAATGTGTAACTCTGTGTTGTTATTTGTCGCACTGCTTTGCTTTATCTTGGCCAGGTCGCAGTTGCAAATGAGAACTTGTTCTCAACTGACCTACCTGGTTAAATAAAGGTGAAATAAAATAAAAAAAAAACACACACACACACAGGAACACACACACACACACAGGCACACACACACATACACACACACACACACACACACACACACACACACACACACACACACACACACACACACACACACACACACACACACACACACACACACACACACAGGCACACACCTAAACACACAGAGAAACACAAAGAACACAGACAGACGGACAGACGGACAGACGTACACACACAGAAAAACACCTACATGTTTTTCAGCGGGCATTTTTGTGTGTGTGTGTGTGTTTGTGATTTTTTTGTATGTGTTTCTCTACTGCAGGGGGAGTGGTAACATCAGTATTGATATTGAATCCAGTGTATCCAAAACACTTCCAGACTGACTTATTATGATGTGGAATTGAGCCATTTCATCCTACCTTTACACACTACTAGGGCAGGGATTATCAACTAGATTCAGCCAATTTTTTTTTTACAAATAGTTTGTAGACTGCAAATTGACCGCAAGAAGCCCAAACAGATATAATATTTGACTAAAACATATGAATTTCAAACCTTGCTTACATTTGTATACAATCACATATACAGGTAAAATAATGGAAACACTTGAGTAAATGAGGGCTACAAAGTATATTGAAAACAGGTGCTTCCACACAGGTGTGGTTCCTGAGTTAATTAAGCAATTAACATCCCATCATCCATAAAAATGCTGGGCTGGCCATTGTTTTGGTTACCGTGGCTATGCCCCCATAGGATGACAATGCCCCCATCCAAAGGACATGAGTGGGCACTGAATGGTTTGATGAGCATGAGAACGATGTAAACCATATGCCATGGCCGTCTCAGTCACCAGATCTCAACCCAATTTAACACTTCTGGAGAAGCACCTGAGACAGCGTTTTTCACCACCATCAACAAAACACCAAATTATGGAATTTCTCATGGAAGAATGGTGTCGCATCCCTCTAACAGAGTTCCAGACACTCAAGGTGCATTTAAGTTGTTCTGGCTCGTGGATGACCAGCACCCTATTAAGACACTTTATGTTTGTTTTTCCTTTATTTTGTATTATTTTTTTTATTTTTTTTTTCGCTGCGCCACTCTGGAGCCCAAACCCAAGGCTCCAACTAGAGGTCTGCGGAGATGGGGTCCGACAGAGATTAACTCAATGGTGTAAACAGAAACATACTTTTTATCCAGGAGATCCATGGATAGGCTACTGGTTCCTAACCTCTAAGCCAGCTGATAATATGCATATAGGGACCTACTTTTTATCCAGGAGGTCCATGAGTGGTCTGAGGACGGTCTCAGCGTCCATGGCAGCATTGCTCTTGCCTGCAGCACTCCCCTTCATCTGGACTAACTCCTGATTCATTTGTTTTACACAGTCTTCAATCACTGGCTTGAAACTGGACAGGGAAATAACACAGGGTTACCACAGAGACACACAGACCACAGATGCACACAGACCACAGATACACACAGACCCCAGACCACAGATACACACAGACCACAGAGACACACAGACCACAGATACACACAGACCACAGATACACACAGACCACAGATACACACAGACCCCAGACCACAGATTCACACAGACCACAGATACACACAGACCACAGATACACACAGACCACAGATACAGACAGACCACAGATACACACAGACCACAGATGCACACAGACCACAGATACAAACAGACATGCACAGACCACAGACACACACAGACCACAGATACTCACAGTAACAGAAACAGACACAGACACACACACACACACACACACACACACACACACACACACACACACACACACACACACACACACACACACACACCCAGTCAGAACCCCCACCCCCCACACACACACCTGGAGCCGAAGACTGCACTGAGCTCATCCAGCACGGTGTTGAGTTTGTTCTGCAGTTCCTTCAGTAGTTCACTGGCCTCAGCATCCAGCTGCAACAGCATCAGGCAGGGAGAAGCCCCATCATTAGCTGCTACATCAATACAGCATTAAATCACTAACATAATGCATCTCTATAACTCTGCATCACTATGGGCCTTATTTTCACTTCAGATCTGCGCACATAACTCAACTTTTTGACTCACAGGGGCTGCGTCTGAAATGGCACCCTATTCCCCATATAGTGCACTACTTTTGACCATAGTATTGCACTAAATAGGGGATAGGGCAGGAAGGGCCCATAGGGCTCTGGTCAAAACTAGTGCACTGTAAAGAATAGGATGCTATTTGGGACACAGATTATATCTCTACATTACTACATTACTATGGGCTGCATTCTGACTTGACATGTGACTTGATCACAGAACTCAAACATTTGTGCATGATTTACGCCAGGGATGGAGTTATTCTTATCTCAACCCTGAATCTGTCCCTCTGCAAATATATCATTACTTCACTACATCAATAGGGTAGTGTCCCAAAGGGCACCCTATTCACTATACAGTATAGTGCACTAATTTTGACTAGGGCTTTGATCAAAAGTAGTCCACTATAAAGGGAATAGGGTGCCATTTGGGATGCATACTATGTCAGCCTCTCTGGCATAAAGGGGGATAGAGTTCAGATTGGATAAGCCAGGGAGGGATGGGTGGATAGGATGGGGGTGAGATTAGGGGTGTGGCATGGAGGGGGGCAACAGCCACTCTAAGGATGTGTCCCAAATGGCACCCTATTCTCTCTACAGTGGCTCTGGTCAAACGTAGTGCACTACTGTATGTAGAGAATAGGGTGCCATATGGGATGCAGATTAAAGGTGTTTTAGGGCAAGAGGGTTTGGCAGAGACATATAGATCTCCAACCCTCTAAAGGCGTTTTAGAGGGGAGATCTAATCTGTCTGTGTGTGATGGTCCATTTGTTACTCAGTCAGCTCACAGGACCCAGGCTCCCACCTCAACTCACTGATAGTCAGTCAAGTATATGTTTAGTACGTTAAGCACATGTTGTGTCTGGCTCACATTCCCCCCATCACTGGATGCCTCTGCAGCGCCATGTTAGGACACTGTATGTGTCCCAAATAGCACCCTGTTCCTATATAGTGCACTGGTCAAAAGTAGTGCACTACTGTATGTAGGGAATAGGGTGTGATTTGTGATGTAACATCTACAGAATCTGTCTGTGTATTCCAGGGTGAAAATAGAACAGAGGTGCAGACAGCATCATTTAGAATGACTAAAGACTTTCTGAGTGGCCTTCGTTGATGCGTTTGTCTACTCTATAGATCCTACAATTCACCAGTAACATTGCCACTTATTCTGCAAACATAAGTGTTTGTGTGTGTGTGTGTGTGTGTGTGTGTGTGTATTGATGCTGTGTGTCTAGTGGAGAGTGGGAGCTGTTACAGGCCTGGTCCCTGAGAAAGATGTATGATGAAAGCTAGCTGCTCCATATACATGACAGGTTATCACATTAAGCGTGTGTGTGTGTGTGTGTGTGTGTGTGTGTGTGTGTGTGTGTGTGTGTGTGTGTGTGTGTGTGTGTGTGTGTGTGTGTGTGTGTGTGTGTGTGTGTGTGTGTGTGTGTGTGTGTGTGTGTATATATACAGTTGAAGTCCGAAGTTTACATACACTTAGGTTGAAGTCATTAAAACACATTTTTCAACCACCCCACAGATTTCATGTTAACAATCTACAGTTTTGGCAGGTTTGTTAGGACATCTACTTTCTGCATGACACAAGTAATTCTTCCAACAATTGTTTACAGACAGATTATTTAATTTATAATTCACTATATCACAATTCCAGTGGGTCAGAAATGTACATACACTAAGTTGACTGTACTTTTAAACAACTTGTAAAATGTCTTTAGAAACTTCTGATAGGCTAATTGACCTCATTTGAGTTGGAGGTGAACCTGTGGATGTATTTCAAGGCCTACCTTCAAACTCAGTGCCTCTTTGCTCGACATCATGGTAAAATCAAGAAATCATCCAAGACCTTAGAAAAAGAATTGTAGACCTCCACAAGTCTGGTTCATCCTTGGGAGCAATTTCCAAATGCCTGAAGGTACCACGTTCATCTGTACAAACAATAGTACGCAAGTATAAACACCATGGGACCACGCAGCCGTCATACCGCTCAGGAAGGAGATGCGTTCTGTCTCCTAGAGATTAACGTTCTTTGTTGCGAAAAGTGCAAATTAATCCCAGAACAACAGCAAAGGACCTTGTGAAGATGCTGGAGGAAACAGGTACAAAAGTATCTATATCCACAGTAAAACAAATCCTATATCGACATAACTTGAAAGGCTGCTCAGCAAGGAATCATGAGGAAGGAAAATGATGTGGATATATTGAAGAAACATCTCAAGACATCAGTCAGGAAGTTAAAGCTTGGTCGCAAATGGGTCTTCCAAATGGACAATGACCCCAAGCATACTTCCAAAGTTGTGGCAAAAAGGACAACAAAGTCAAGGTATTGGAGTGGCCATCACAAAGCCCTGACCTCAATCCTATAGAAAATGTGTGGGCAGAACTGAAAAAGTGTGTGCGAGCAAGGAGGCCTACAAACCTGACTCAGTTACACCAGTCTGAGGAATGTTCTGTCAGGAGGAATGGGCCAAAATTCACCCAACGTATTGTGGGAAGCTTTTGGAAGGCTACCCAAAATGTTTGACCCAAGTTAAACAATTTAAAGGCAATGCTACTAAATACTAATTGAGTGTATGTAAACTTCTTACCCACTGGGAATGTGATGAAAGAAATAAAAGCTTAAATTAATAATTCTCTACTATTATTCTGACATTTCACAGTCTTAAAATAAAGTGGTGATCCTAACTGACCTAAGACAGCGAATTTTTACTAGGATTAAATGTCAGGAATTGTGAAAAACTGAGTTTAAATGTATTTGGCTAAGGTGTATGTAAACAGATTTCAACTGTATGTGTGTTTGTGTGACAGATCATCACGTTAGGTTAGATAAGAGTCATGCAGCCACAGACCAGCTCTCTAAACCTATCTCATTCTGATGGTGGTGTTGTGTATACTAGCAGGCCATTATAGAAGCCATTACTCAGCGATCAAGTTGTTACCCTTGTTCCAGAGACTGATGTGCTAACATACGGTTTGACCATAGCATGCACGTACAGGTAACTGCCACAATATTGGAAACACTTGTTTGAATGTTTTCTCTTTGTATCAGAAGAGCTACATTATCTTAGTCCTCTGAGTGGAGAGGAGATCCACTCTT
Organism: Thymallus thymallus; assembly: GCA_023634145.1. Classification (NCBI taxonomy): domain Eukaryota; kingdom Metazoa; phylum Chordata; class Actinopteri; order Salmoniformes; family Salmonidae; genus Thymallus; species Thymallus thymallus. The sequence continues at coordinate 24,108,482 of CM042381.1, forward strand.
TCTCACGTCCCCGTCTCGGCCTTGCAGAAGTTGTTGTTTATCTATTTTTTCAAATTCTATGAAATGACGGATCTATTATTTCAAATTCTATGATATGTAGAGCCTGAAATATGTGTTATATCAAATTCTATGATAGCACATTGGTCTGGGTAATTGCCCTGGCTTTCAGTTTGCTAATTGCGTTGGGAAAACTTTCACTGCCAGTCAGCCAGTAATGTGTTTTTGTGCTGAGGTCTGCCTAAATGGGAAAAAAACATTTAGTTCATCAATCTGCATTATCCATTATGTTCAGACATCATTAGAAATCGCTGTCTAATGCCTGAATGACAAGGTAGTTTATAGCGGTATTAGGTTGTGATTACTATTGTATGTTTTTCCTGAATAATGCAACATCCCTGTCACTCAATTTGCCTAATAAATCACCTGTCAAAGGTCTAAAGCAAGCAGCTACAGCCAAACCATCTAAAGCAGTTCCTTTCAGTCAGACAAGTCTATGTCTGATTCCTAAATGGCACCCTTTTCCCTATATAGTGAATTACTTTAGTACACTAAATAGGGAATAGGGTGCCATTTGGGATGCAGACTCTATCTGCTCAGATGCCTCATTAACAGAACCATTCCTTTAGTGAGAGAGAAAGCACAGCTGGGGAGTTTTGTAAGCGTTTGAGAAGCTCATCAGAGTTCGTGTGAAATCCTGTCTGGAGCATTTTGTAGTTTGAGCTTGGGGACCATAGAGAGCTGATCAAAGACCCTGACTCCAGGCTGAAGGTTGAGGGACACTGATGACTCCACTAAATGAGCCATGAAAAAAGGCACCAAGCTAAAAATGGTGGGACTGGGCTGTTTGGAACCATTATCCTTAGTGACTGAGTGTGGGGTGTGTGTGTGTGTTGTGGATGAATACTGCTCCCTGACAGAGCGCGGGGGCTAGCTGACAGATGGGTAGCTCTGATTCCATATGCCCTGTGGCACATGCTGCTGAGAGGGTCAGAGCGTAGGTGGTGTGTGTGTGTGTGTGTGTGTATCTGTGCTGCTGAAAGAGGAAGAAGCATAGGTTGCGGGGTGGGGTGCGGGGTGAGAGGTGGGGTCACATGCATTTACTATAGTTCAGTAGGTAGAGGTAGGGGTAGTTAAGGCGTCCTATGCGAAAAATAAATAATGTCCCTCACACTGTATAGTCCTAATTACCACTGTTTCCATCCAGAGGATCTTCATCAGGTTAAACAGAATGCAGGACCATAAACATTTCTAAGGAATCCTGTTCTAAGTGAAAGATGGTGAGGATGGTAGGAGATCTTTAGTAGGCCTAAAGGGTGTTATAGAAGATGTTAGGGATGGGGGGAGTTCTATGTTTAGTTAAAGGATGTTCGGTAGGATGGTAGAAGTTCTATGTTTAGTTAAAGGATGTTCGGTAGGATGGTAGAAGTGCTATGTTTAGTAAAGGATGTTAGGTAGGATGGTAGAAGTTCTATGTTTAGTAAAGGATGTTAGGTAGGATGGTAGAAGTTCTATGTTTAGTTAAAGGATGTTCGGTAGGATGGTAGAAGTGATATGTTTAGTAAATGGTGTTAGGTAGGATGGTAGAGGTTCTATGTTTAGTAAAGGGTGTTAGGTAGGCTGTTAAGTAAAGGGTGTTAGGTAGGATAGGTCATCATTGTAATTAAGAATCTGTTCTTAATTGACTTACCTGTATCAATAAAGATTAAATAAATATGACAAAATAAAGGAGGGCAGGGGTTATATGTTTACTAAAGGGTGGTTAGGGTGGTAGGTGGTAGGAGTCCTATGTTTAATAAAGGGTGGTAGGTGGTAGGAGTCCTATGTTTAGTAAAGGGTGGTAGGTGGTAGGAGTCCTATGTTTAGTAAAGGGTGGTTAGGGTGGTAGGTGGTAGGAGTCCTATGTTTAGTAAAGGGTGGTTAGGGTGGTAGGTGGTAGGAGTCCTATGTTTAGTAAAGGGTGGTTAGGGTGGTAGGTGGTAGGAGTCCTATGTTTAGTAAAGGGTGGTAGGTGGTAGGAGTCCTATGTTTAATAAAGGGTGGTAGGTGGTAGGAGTCCTATGTTTAGTAAAGGGTGGTAGGTGGTAGGAGTCCTATGTTTAGTAAAGGGTGGTTAGGGTGGTAGGTGGTAGGAGTCCTATGTTTAGTAAAGGGTGGTTAGGGTGGTAGGTGGTAGGAGTCCTATGTTTAGTAAAGGGTGGTTAGGGTGGTAGGTGGTAGGAGTCCTATGTTTAGTAAAGGGTGGTAGGTGGTAGGAGTCCTATGTTTAGTAAAGGGTGGTTAGGGTGGTAGGTGGTAGGAGTCCTATGTTTAGTAAAGGGTGGTTAGGGTGGTAGGTGGTAGGAGTCCTATGTTTAGTAAAGGGTGGTTAGGGTGGTAGGTGGTAGGAGTCCTATACTACACACCTTGCAAAATGACACAGCCCCCTCCTCCTTGAGAGAGAGCAGGGTAGAATGGGGAAACACAAGACCACAGAAGACAAAACTCAAGGCATTTAAAACGTTAGAAACAGGAAAGAGACAGCATGCACATAACAGAAAACATTTGCTATATTGTCAGGATTTGACAGACAGAGAGACAGGCAGAGAGAGAGTGAGAGAGAGCGAGAGACAGACAGACAGACAGACAGACAGACAGACAGACAGACAGACAGACAGACAGACAGACAGACAGACAGACAGACAGACAGACAGACAGAGGACAGAGAGGGGGACAGAGGCAGACAGACAGCGAGACAGACAGACAGACAGACATACATGCAGACAGAGAGGCAGACAGACAGACAGACAGAGAGGCAGACAGAGGACAGAGAGGGGGACATGCTAGAATATCTGAAATGCAAGACACAGACTAAGGGCTTTCACCCAGAAATGTATCAAACATTTATAAAACAACATTTATAAAACCAACAAACTAGAAGGCACAAGACCAGACAGGATGGAGGGAGAAGAGCTAGAAGAGTGGAGAAACAGAACAGGGTGGGTGAATAAAAACCAGTCTTCAGAGGGATGGTGACAGTTTAAGGGGGAAAATGAAGATAAGGGGTAAAATGAAGATAAGGGGTATGTATAAAGGTAAGGGGTATGTATAAAGGTAAGGGGTATGTATAAAGGTAAGGATAAGGTATAAAGGTAAGGAGTATGTATAAAGGTAAGGGGTATGTATAAAGGTAAGGGGTTGCTACAGACCTGTTTGCCTCCCATGGACTCAAACATCTTCTCCAGCTGAACTCTGAGCTGCTGGATGTTGTTGATGAGGATGCAGGGCTGTCACAGAGACACAGTCATATTATTATACATCTAGAATATAATAGTACTATTCAGAACCAGACTGGCCATAGGAGAGTTTAGGCAATGCCAGAGTAGATGGGTTGGTCCATCTTTTTGTGTGTGCAAAATGATCATTATGTGAATCCAGAGAACACTGACCACTTTCTCTTGGTTCAGATACAAGCCAAAATCCTTGGTTATGATTGCAGCATATTGCAGCAGGACTTTGTTGATGGTCTAGAAAAAAATAAAATAAAGGAATTAATAATATTAATATCAAAACAGTATTGGGGACACACACACACACACACACACACACACACACACACACACACACACACACACACACACACACACACACACACACACACACACACACACACACACACACACACACACACACAGACACACACACACACACACACACACACACACACACACACACACACACACACACACACACACACACACACACACACACACACACACACACACACACACACACACACTCAAGCAAACACACACACACACACACACACAGGCACTGACCTGTATACAGTCACATTCAAAATCCTATTTTCCCGAAACCCTAAACCTAACCCTTGGTCCAAAACCTAACCCTAAAACTAACCCTTGTTCCTAACCCTAACACACACTCACTCACTCACTCACTCACTCACTCACTCACTCACTCACTCACTCACTCACTCACTCACTCACTCACTCACTCACTCACTCACTCACTCACTCACTCACTCACTCACTCACTCACTCACTCACTCACTCACTCACTCACTCACTCACTCACTCACACACACACACACACACACACACACACACACACACACACACACACACACACACACACACACACACACACACACACACACACACACACACACACACACACACACACACACACACACACACACACAGCTAGGGACTTTAGGTTGGGGGTTAGTGTCTGACCTTAGCAAAGCGGCACATGAAGTGAGCCAGGGCCTGTGGGTTGGGGCACTCTAGCTTCTTAATGATCTCAAAACTCTGGTTGAGCTGAGTGAACACATCCACCACCGAACAGGAGAACAGGACATGCTCTGACGTTGGCTGGAACTGAAGAAAGAAAGAAAGAAAGAAAGAAAGAAAGAAAGAAAGAAAGAAAGAAAGAAAGAAAGAAAGAAAGAAAGAAAGAAAGAAAGAAAGAAAGAAAGAGAATGGGAAGAAAGAGAGGAGAGAAATAGATTGAGCGAGAGAGAAAATGAGAAGGGGTGAGAGAAAGAGAGAGATTGAGAAAGAGAGAAGAGAGAAGAGAGAGGGAGAGGGAGAAAGCGAGAAGAAAGAGAGAGCTTTAGTATCTCACAGAGGTGCAGTACTTCATTGGGGTCAGCAGAGCAGAGCAGCAGAGTGCTGTACGTCAACACTGCTGTTATTCCTTCCTCCCTCACTGAGAAGAGACAGAGGACTACCAGACAGTGAACGAGTGAGAGTGAGCAAGTGAGAAAAGAGGAGAGTGTGAATACTCACGCCAAGCTTCTTGTCGCTCCCCAGAGCTCCGTGTAGGAAGTCCATGGCAACATCCTCATTCTCAGACAGCCACTGAATGACAAACGGCTCGAACCACCTGGAGGACACACACACACACACACACACACACACACACACACACACACACACACACACACACACACACACACACACACACACACACACACACACACACACACACCACACACACCACACACACACACACACACACACTGTGAGTGTACTGTACATAGTATCCAAAGTGTGTGTGTGTGTGTCGAAAGTGTATTCCCTGCTGTGATTCTTGGTTAAGGGCATCTGCCACAGGAGAAAGTGATAGATAATAAATAAGGTGGGCGGTGTGTGAATGTGTATGCGTGTGTCCATAACTCCTGAAGGTGCTTTGTGTTTAAATGACTGCAGCAGGTGGGCAGGACTGTGAGCTGTCATTCAGAACTCACTCTGTAATGGATTGGATGCTGTTTGACCAGCAGTGACAGGGAGGTGTGTGTTTGTGAGGGCACTAGCAAGGTTGTCTGAGAGAGCAGTATTCCATATCTTTACATATATAAAACAATCACCTTCTTTTACCTGACCCTCATGACATTCTCTCCTTTAGTTATTTATCGAGTTTCAAATGCTGATTTGTAAAGCACTTTGGGGTTTAACATGTATGGCAGGGTTAGTGTAAATTACAATTAAATTCAGGTCGTAAACTGACCTTTGTGTGTGTGTGTGTGTTTGTGTGGGTACATTACAGTACTTCGAGAGAATACTCAGTTGTACATGTATGGTGTGTTTGTGTAGGTTGAGTGAATGACTGTATTTATTTGCTGATTAAAATAATATAGATGCTCCTGTTGGAGACAACATGACATCATCAAGGATGAAACAAATGCTTATTTCCACTGTGCTGTAGTATTTACAGAGAATACTCAGGTGGTGTAAGGTGTGTGCATTTATTTGGACAGTGAAGCTAAAACATTTGATTTGGCTTTATACTCCAGCATTTTGGATTTGAGATCAAATGTTTCATATGAGGCAATTATTGGTAATGGTGAGAGATTAGCATGTTTTGGGGGCATGATCTTTGTGCATATGTGTGTGTGTCTGTCTGTGTCTGTGTGTGTGTGTCTGTCTGTGTCTGTTTGTGTGTCTGTGTGTGTGTGTGTCTGTGTGTGTCTGTCTGTGTGTGTGTGTCTGTGTGTGTGTGTGTGTGTCTGTGTGTGTGTGTGTGTGTGTCTGTGTGTGTGTGTCTGTGTGTGTGTGTGTGTGTGTGTGTGTGTGTGTGTGTGTGTGTGTGTGTGTGTGTGTGTGTGTGTGTGTGTGTGTGTGTGTGTGTGTGCGTCCAGTACACTACTTACAGAGAATACTCAGGGGGTGTGTCTTTGAAGGCAGCCAGTTCGCGGACGTACTCGTTGTGGAACCACTTGACTTTGAAGTGAAGGTTCATGTACTCTGTGCTCTTGCATAGACGGTGCTTATCGTGCTCTGTCAGGGGAAATGAAAAAGGCAGAATGTTAACATGCATGTCTGAACTGAAATATGATGTGGTGAACTGGTACAGGAGTAAAAGGCTCAATGCTGAAATCAATCAATCAAGGTAATAGGGGAGATCTGAAATCCAGAACCACTGAAGCGGACAGCGACCGTTGGGTGCAGGCAGTCACTCTACTCTAGTGCTACATCCTGACTCTCCACCCTTCTCCCAAAGTGTGCACTTGTACACTCCCTGTCTTGGATGGTGGAGATTCCCTCGAGCCAATGCTTACATCAGTCCAATGCTTTGAAATCCATGACAGGGAGTGTCCAAGTGCACACTCTGGGAGAAGAGAGGAGGATCAGTATAAATCCTGAAATGTATCCAGGAAGCCAGTAAGTAAGTAGCCTGTAAGGGGAATGTTCCCCATGAACTCAGATTTACATTCTACAACAAGTCCTGCTAGATCTATAGCACTGCTGACGTAGTCTCACGTTGTCATATCTCTAAAGTCATGTCGTTGTCACGCGTAAGCCTGGTTCGCGACAAAGCTATGGCTGACCTGATATTGACAGAGACAGGTAATCTAAAACCACACCAGGAATCCTGTAAACACTGATACTGGTAGTGACATGACCTTGGTGGACACACACACACACACACACAGGGTCTAATGAGAGCTGACTTGGTACATAATGAAAGTTCAGTCTGATGACATGGTAGGCTCTATCACAGTTGGACACATGAGCTACTACAGACCTTGAGAGGAGAGAGAAGGGAGGGAAGAGAGAGAGGGAAGGTGGGGGAGGCATGGGATAGAGAGAAGGGTAAGAGAAACAGAGAGAAAGGAGGGGGGAGTAGGGGCAGGCAGGGGACAGAAAGAAGAGTGAGAGAGAAAGAGAGAGAGAGAGAGAGAGGGAGGAAGGATAGAGAGAAGGTTAAGAGAGCAAGAAAGAGAGGTATAGAAAGGTACAGAGGTATAGAGAGGTAAAAAACAGACAGTCGCCAGACAGAAAAACAGCAAAAGTGAGAAATATAATTCCAGTGAAGAGAGAGATGAGTGTGTGGCTGTGTGTTTTAAAGCCATACATTGAGCAACACTCCTGCTGCCACACATTAAAACACTTCAGATAAGCACCTGGGTGCCTCTATCAGAAATAACAAAATGTCTGGGCTTGGACTCTACATGGTGTCGAAAGCATTCCACAGGGATGCTGGCCCATGTTGTCTCCAATGCTTCCCACAGTTGTGTCTAGTTGGCTGGATGTCCTTTGGGTGGTGGACCATTCTTGATACACACTGGAAACTGTTGAGCGTGAAAAACCCAGCAGTATTGCAGTTCTTGACTCAACCCGGTGCACCTGGCACCTATTGCCATACCCCATTAATAGGCACTTCAATCTCTGAATTGCACACATTCACAATCCATGTCTCAAGGCTTAAAATGTAATCTTTAACCTGTCTCCTCCCCTTCATCTACACTGATTGAAGTGGATTTAACAAGTGACATCAATAAGGGATCATAGTTTTCACCTGGATTCACCTGGTCCGTCTATGCCTCTCTCGTTCCTAATGTTTTGTACATTCAGTGTATACTTTGTGTGTGTGTGTGTCTGTATGTGTGTGTGTGTACAATGTGGATGTATGTGTTCCCTGCAGATGGTAAACGGTGTAAGCTGATTCCCTAATGAGGATGTCTTCATGTTAGACCATCAGCTTACTGGGACAGACACTCTCTCTCTCTCTCCATTCCTTCCTCGCTCCTTCTCTCGGGATGTCCTTGCTGTCAGATGTTGTTTTGTGGTGGGAACTCATACACTACTGACATCTTCAGCAGGCGGGCAGGCACATCTTCAGCTAGCTGTACTGAAGGCATCACCCTTTAAGATAAAGTTCACATTAATAATGAATAATAAATTACTAACCCTTAAACCCTGAACCTAGAGCTCTAACCCCTGACCTCTCACCCTCCCTGATTTGATTTCCACAGCATCAGACCTACTAGAGAGAGAGAGAGAGAGAGAGAGGGGGAGAGTAGAAGAGGAAATGTGCTATAGGTGCACCCAGTGACCGGCCCTCTGGAGAGAGTAACCAGAGTAAGTATGTGTGTGTGTGTTTGAGTGTGTGAGCTTGTGAGATTATGTCTGCCCTTCCCTGTCTTTCCTCCCTGGTTTCCCCACAGCTCCTACAGCCCTCTCCCCCCTCCCTAACCCTCATCCTTTTCTTAACAAGTTGTGGCTAATTCATGTTAGCCGCTAATGCTAATCGCTGGTTAGTTGGCTAACTAGCTAGCTAATAAATGTACTGAGTCAGAATAAACATAGCTAGCTATACAGCCTGATACCAGTGATTGTGTAGGCCTAAATCTGCATGTTTTTTGTGCAACAGTATCTTCTAAATCAAAAAACATTTAATGTAGCCAAAAATTATAGGGTCCCCTAGGAAACACTGACCAACACTTTGTTTCCTACCCTATCACAAGAAATCCTCCTTGGCATTTTCATTACTTTTCAACACTGTTTTCAAAGTGCCCACTATTATCTCTAAATATAGAATTAGAGTAATCATTATTTTTCAATGATTCCAACAGTTCACACAAGTGGTATGATCTAAATTGCGAGTAAAATTGCAATTGCAACATTTGGTTATCGCAGTACACCCGATTGGACAAATGTTGAATGCAAACGGGCGCAAGCACACTCTCACAAACATACACAAACACTCTCTCTCTCTCTCACTCAGTCTCTCAGCTCTATAACATTATCTGCATCCATTTCTGCTTTTACCCTAGCACTGTAGGGCTCTGAACTGGAAGCAGGGCATGCATCAAATACTTAATTAAAGCAAAACTCTCTCTCACTCTCTCTTTGTCTCCCTCTTTCTCTCTCTCTCTCTCATTCTCATTCTCCAATCTCCTCTCTCTGTTTCTCTTGCGCTCAAATTCAAATGGCTTTAAAAGGCATGGAAAGTGTTACCACATACATTGCCAAAGGAAACATATAGACACATAACAAATCAATGATGACGCACATACTGTAGATAATAATAGGACAAGTAATAATACTCAATGAGTAGTAACATTTAACAGGACACTACAGTAATGAATGAATGAGGACAATAATGAACTAGTGAGAAAGACACAGGTAGCAAAGTTATTGCTCTGGTTGGTCGTTCCACTGGCTGTCCCTTCAAGTGTGGCAAGAAGCTACATACACTATATACAGTGGGGAGAACAAGTATTTGATACACTGACGATTTTGCAGGTTTTCCCACTTACAAAGCATGTAGAAGTCTGTAATTTTTATCATAGGTACTCTTCAACTGTGAGTGACGGAATCTAAAACAAAAATCCAGAAAATCACATTGTATGATTTTTTATTAATTAATTTGCATTTTATTGCATGACATAAGTATTTGATACATCAGAAAAGCAGAACATAATATTTGGTACAGAAACCTTTGTTTGCAATTACAGAGATCATACGTTTCCTGTAGTTCTTGACCAGGTTTGCACACACTGCAGCAGGGATTTTGGCCCACTCCTCCATACAGATCCTTCAGGTTTCGGGGCTGTCGCTGGGCAATACGGACTTTCAGCTCCCTCCAAAGATTTTCTATTGGGTTCAGGTCTGGAGACTGGCTAGGCCACTCCAGGACCTTGAGATGCTTCTTACGGAGCCACTCCTTAGTGCCCTGGCTGTATGTTTCGGGTCGTTGTCATGCTGGAAGACCCAGCCACGACCCATCTTCAATGCTCTTACTGAGGGAAGGAGGTTGTTGGCCAAGATCTCGCGATACATGGCCCCATCCATCCTCCCCTCAATACGGTGCAGTCGTCCTGTCCCCTTTGCAGAAAAGCATCCCCAAAGAATTATGTTTTCACCTCCATGCTTCACGGTTGGGATGGTGTTCTTGGGGTTGTACTCATCCTTCTTCTTCCTCCAAACACGGCGAGTGGAGTTTAGACCAAAAAGCTCTATTTTTGTCTCATCAGACCACATGACCTTCTCCCATTCCTCCTCTGGATCATCCAGATGGTCATTGGCAAACTTCAGACGGGCCTGGACATGCGCTGGCTTGAGCAGGGGGACCTTGCGTGCGCTGCAGGATTTTAATCCATGACGGCGTAGTGTGTTACTAATGGTTTTCTTTGAGACTGTGGTCCCAGCTCTCTTCAGGTCATTGACCAGGTCCTGCCGTGTAGTTCTGGGCTGATCCCTCACCTTCCTCATGATCATTGATGCCCCACAAGGTGAGATCTTGCATGGTGCCCCAGACCGAGGGAGATTGACCGTCATCTTGAACTTCTTCCATTTTCTAATAATTGCGCCAACAGTTGTTGCCTTCTCACCAAGCTGCTTGCCTATTGTCCTGTAGCCCATCCCAGCCTTGTGCAGGTCTACAATTGTATCCCTGATGTCCTTACACAGCTCTCTGGCCTTGGCCATTGTGGAGAGGTTGGAGTCTGTTTGATTGAGTGTGTGGAAAGGTTTCTTTTGTACAGGTAACGAGTTCAAACAGGTGCAGTTAATACAGGTAATGAGTGGAGAACAGGAGGGCTTCTTAAAGAAAAACGAACAGGTCTGTGAGAGCCGGAATTCTTACTGGTTGGTAGGTGATCAAATACTTATGTCATGCAATAAAATGCAAATTCATTATTTAAAAATCATACAATGTGATTTTCTGTATTTTTGTTTTAGATTCCGTCTCTCACAGTTGAAGTGTACCTATGATAAAAATTACAGACCTCTACATGCTTTGTAAGTAAGAAAACCTGCAAAATCGGCAGTGTATCAAATACTTGTTCTCCCCACTGTATACAAAAGTATGTAGACACCACTTCAAATTAGTGGATTTGGCTATTTCAGCCACACCTGTTGCAGACAGGTGTATAAAATCGAGTACACAGCCATGCAATCTACATAGACAAACATTGGCAGTAGAATGGCCTTCCTGAAGTGCTCAGTGACTTTCAACGTGGCTCTGTCATAGGAAGCCACCTTTCCAGAACGGGACCACCGCGTGCTGAAGCGCGTAACGCTAAAAAATCGTCTGTCCTCGGTTGCAACACTCACTACTGAGTTCCAAAATGCCTCTGGAAGCAACATCGCAACTGTTCGTCGAGAGCTTCATGAAATGGGTTTCCATGGCCGAGCAGCCGCACACAAGCCTAGGTTCGCCATGCGCAATGCCAAGCGTTGGCTGGAGTGGTGTAAAGTTCGCCGCCATTGGACTCTGGAGCAGTGGAAATGAGTTCTCTGGAGTGATGAATCACACCTCACCATCTGGCAGTACAACAGACGAATCTGGGATTGGCGGATGCCAGGAGACGCTACCTGCCCCAAAGCATAGTGCCAACTGTAAAGTTTGGAGGAGGAGGAATAATGTAGGGCTGTTTTTCATGGTTCGGGTTAGGCCCCTTAGTTCTAGTGAAGGGAAATCTTAACGCTACAGAACTAAATCGCCCAACATCAGTGCTTGACCTTACTAATGCGCTTGTGGCTGAATGGAAGCAAGTCCCCGCAGCAATCCAACATCTAGTGGAAAGTCTACCCAGAAAGGTGGAGGCTGTTATAGTAGCAAGGGGGACCAACTCCATATTAATGCCCATGATTTTGAAATGAGATGTTCGACAAGCAGGTGTCCACATACTTTTGATCATGTAGTATATTTTGCAGCTAATATGGCACTAAGGTTTTTTTTTCACAATAGAATAGATAACGTCCCTAAGTATGTATAGTTCTTGCAGTGTAGGAGGAAATGCAACCTCTTTCTGAGGACAGAGTGAGCACAACCTGTCTTCTTTGCATAGACAGATTTGTATGTGATAGCCAGTTTCTATGACCAGGGTGTGCTCATTGAGTCTCTCTCTCTCTCTCTCTCACTCCCTCTCCTTTTCTCTTTCTCATCTGCTATCAAATTCTCTCTCTCTCTCACCAACACAGCATGAACTGCGGCCTGCCTTTGCACACCATTGAAACTGTTGCTCTATCAGCAACTCTCTCTCTCACACACACACACACAAACTGACTTGGCCGTTTTTATTATGTGCACGCTATGGTGTGTGTGTTATTAATGTATATATATGAATGAGGATAATTCAGTGGAATAGTGTTTAACCCTTTGACACGTACTGTACGAACTCACGGGTGTGGTCATTCTATAGTGGTCCCTGCAGCGTACACTCCAACAGAACACTTATTTAGAATGTCCAGTTACGATTGAGGCAACAGTCAGCGTTTGAGCAGGCCACATTGTTTTTTTTCACAGAAACATTTTGCACAAACACAGTCTTTACAACGTTATGTCCTCCATGTGAGCAGTTTATTTTGGGATGCAATGTTCAGATATTCACAGAAGTAGCGACAGCATAACACAATTCTCATCCAAACCGGGAAATGTCGGCTACATTAGTCGTCGTAACGCTAACTGGAAAGAGTGAACGGACACAAGCGGTCATATTTAGCTAACTCTCGGCTAACAGAAACCATAATATGAATTATCTAATAGAAATGACTATTCATCACGGGGAGCTCACCAGTGATCGAAATCTAAAGTAATCCGACGATGGGTAGTTTGTGCGCCATGTTTTTTTGTTGTTGTGTCAATCAAAGATAAGAGGCTTGTCACGGCATGGGATGTGGAGAGACCAAGACGCAGCGCAGGGATAGTAGTTCGACATTTCTTTATTCATATATATACTATGTATATTAAAATAGATATACTATGTATAATAGACCAAAAATGACGAACTAAAAATAACACAAACCCCCAACAGACTACCGAACGTCACGTTCACAAAAACACACTACATGAACGGACGTAACGAACAAACTTACTTCACCGTGACTGCGACATACATCGATAACGACCCACACCCGAGTGAAGGACAGACTCAACATATATGGGATCCCTAATTCCACACAGAAACAGAAAAGAACGACACTGTCAGACTCTGACCATAGCTACATAGAGAAGCAAATAGGCTTCTCTATGGCCAGAGCCTGACAAGGCTACAAGATAAGTTGGGTCTGTTTGCAGTATACACGTTGAAGCGTGTGTCGTCTAACATCATTCACTTCCATAATTCACTTCCAGGAGTTTTCTCGAAAGATGAGTGAACCATCTCCTCACCTCGTTTTGTTTTAACATCTTTGGTCTGACAGATGTTTACGTGACAACCAGAATGCATTGTATGATGTCAACAAACATGGCGCCACCCATAGCTGGCATTTAGCTCATCATAATCAGTACAACACATCATATGTGTCCATTACAATCTATGCAAGAATCGGAATGCATGATTTGTCACTGGTGAATAAAACAGTAAATGCATTATGCTCCATACATGCACACGTGTGCTACAGTAGAAATGACAACATAATTATAACGTAATAAGGCACTTAGATAAGGAACGCACCCAAAGTTATTATTAGTTGTGAAGGCATTGCGGTCGCCAGCCGTAAAATGTGCCAGGGAGGAAAAAGTTTGTGCTTGGGTTCTCATTGAAGATAGTTATTTGTCCGGCTCAGTAATGCCTCAAACGCAAATTGTCTGCAACAGTGAAATGGGCGGAACACATCTCAATTCAAACTGTTGTTAAAAAATAAAACTTGTTCGAAAATAATTTGAAGTTGACAAACTGTTACATAGCCTATAGATAATTTACAGACAGCGTGCCTTGGTTTGAGGGCAGCGTGGGTTAACTGTCCTGTTGTGTAACAATCACATTTTGGAAAAACAAGTGCATTCTGACATCACATGCATAAAAGAACTCAGCTGGGGCGAACCGTTAGAGATATTTGGAACCGACATGTGAAATGGTTAAAAGGCTGACCACTGGTGAGATCATTTCTTTCCTTTCTCTTCCAAATGGATTGAAGTAACACACAATGTCCTGCTTTCTTAATAGCACTGACTGGGGACATTGACACGCACACACACACACGCACGCACGCACGCACACACACACACACACACACACACACGAAGGCAGGCAGGCAAGCTTGCAGTCATATACAAATACATACACACCAGATGCACAGCCCCATACCAGTTCAGACTTGTTTGAGATTTATGTAGATTTATCTTCTCCATTAAAATACATAGCTGATATAAAACCACTGAAGAATCATGGTAAAACAAATAGCAATTCTGATGTATGGGAATGAATCCCTAATCCAACTGCTTATAGCTCTAGAAATAGAATGCCTACACACAAAACCTTGATATCCCATTAAGATGCAGGCAGGACCCGTTACAATGAGATAACAACTTTGTGTTATGGTCTAACTGGTCATCTGTTTTCATAGATTTTATGTAAGAGGAGGGAGGAGGAGGACGAGGAGATATGTGACCGTGTGCAACGCTGATTAGTGTCCCCCCTGCAACACAGAAACACAGACTCCCTGGAGCGACACACACCCACTGCTCAAACCCAGTCTGACAGTAACCAAGACGCACGCTGCACACACAAACACACACACACACAGACACACACACACACACACACACACACACACACACACACACACACACACACACACACACACACACACACACACACACACACACACACACACACACACACACACACACTCACACACTCACACTCACTCACTCACACACACATATAACACACACACACACTGCTCAAATGCACTCCGACAGCAGCAAATAACACTTTAGGTGGTCACATGCCTGGTATCCTGACTCAGGAAAACAAGTACTGTGTGTAAAAACTCTACACACACGTCACAAAAGCCTGTGCGCGCACACACACACACACAAACACACACACACACACACACACACACACACACACACACACACACACACACACACACACACACACACACACACACACACACACACACACACACACACACACACACACACACACACACACACACACACACACACACACACACACACACCTGCCACCATGACTCTGATTCAGATAGTAATATAACTATAGCGTGTCCTCTGTAGGAAAGCCGTACTTTAGCTCTGGGGAAGAAAGCAGAGAGAGAGACAGGGAGAAGAGAGAGAAGAGAGAGAAGAGAGCGAGTAGATATAGAGGCAGAGAGAGAGAGACAGAGAGAGAAAGAAATAAAGAGTGATAGACAGGGAGAGGAAGAGAGAGAAAGGGATAAAGAAAGAAAGAGAGAGAGTGAGAGAGAGAGAAATAAATAAAGAGTGATAGACAAAGAAAAAAAGAGAGAGAGAGAGAGAGCGAGAGAGAGAGAGAGAGAGAGAGAGAGAAAGAAAGAAAGAAAGAAAGAAAGAAAGAAAGAAAGAAAGAAAGAAAGAAAGAGAGACCGAGTGAGAGAAAGAGTGAGAGACAGAGAGAGAGACAGAGAGAGAAATAAATAAAGAGTGAGAGAGAGAGAGAGAGAGAGACAGAGAGAAAGAGAGTGAGAGAGAGAGAGAGAGAGAGAGAGACACACACACACATACAGGGTTTTAACAGATCAATAGCATTTCCTACTAACCCTCCATGGCGTATTTCATGTCCAGGGCAAACAGGTTCCATATGAACTCAGCACTGACCTTCCCCATATTCAGCTCTTGGGGAAATCTGTGGGAGGAATTACAATAGATCCACATCACACTCATTTCCTCATAATCACATGCCTGGCTGGACACTCAGATTGCCTGGCTGTGTCTAAAATGCCACCCTAATCCCTAGCTCTGGTCAGAAGGAGTGTGGTTTGGATAGGGAATAGGGTGTCACTGGAGATTTGTGGATAATCATTTGGTTGAATCTCAGAAGAAGAATTCAACTGAATAACTAATAACCCCACAAGAGAGATAAAGAGAGAGAGAGAGAGAGAGAGAGGTGAGAAAGAAAGAGAGAGAGGAAGAGAGGGAGAAACCAAGAGAGAGAGGGAGGGAGTGATATGTGAGAGAGGTGGAGAAAGGGAGACAGAGAGGCGGAGAGGGAAAGAGAGATAAAGACAGATAAAGAGAGATAAATAGAGAGGATAACAGAGAAACAGTGATGGAGAAGTGAAGAAAGAGAAAGAAGAGAGGAAGAGAGAGAGCGAGGAAGAGGCGTCTATGCTAGTTTGCAGGTAAATTGTTATTTTTTTATTTTATGGATTTCCAGTCAGCCCTTAATTGTGAAGTCACTGGTATCATTATCCAGCCTACACAGAGTGATGGGATGACAGGAATAGATTGAAGGCTTTTTGCGCAGATAAGGTCAATTTCCCTGTCAGTGTTTTACATTTACTAATATAGCTCAAACACAAAAACAAGCGTGCATGTGCTAACACACACATACACACACATACACACTAACGCAAAACTCTTGTGCACATATGTAGCACACACAAATGCAAAACACATGCGTGTGTTCATACTGTATGTACACACACACACACACACACACACACACACACACACACACACACACACACACACACACACACACACACACACACACACACACACTAATATAAGGCAGAACATCTTGCCTTGAGAAATAATTGTGAGCTAATCGTTGAATGTTCCTTATGCATCTTATGCATCTACCCTCCCCCAGTTGTGACACATCTAAACCACGCATGCACGCAGACTCAGATGCAGAAAGAGACAGAGACACACACACGCAATCTTTCTCTGTCTCTCTCTTGCTTCCTCATTGCTTATTCACTAGCGGTTTATGCCCTTAGCTATCCCAGAGACATTATCCCAAAATAAATCTATCACTGTTAGTGTGTGTCTACGTACTGGTTGATGACGGGGGTATAGGCGGTGCGGTCCTCGTCGATCACAGACACCATGAGAGTGATGAGCTTTGGCCAGAAGTCCAGGTTCTTTATAGACGGACCCTGCTCCTCCCGGGGAATATCCTGCTTACGGGCCTGGGGGGGATAGAAGAAGAGGGGGGTGTGGGGATAGAGAGGGAAAAAGGAAGGAGAGAGAGAAGCTGAGATGAAGGTTGTGATGGAGCTCAGTAATCGCAGACAGACAGACAGACAGTAGACCTCAAGTGGACTTTTATAGAGAGCAGAGTTTAGCATAGCAAGCTAAGCCTGCAGCTCATGTTTAATTCAAGACATGGCCTGACATCTTAACTGGAGCTCAACAGAAACCAGACACACACAGATAAAACTCACATTGAGCGAGAGTGTGTGTGTGCAGGCCTGCTTGTGTGTGCTGGTTGATGAAGGCACGCATGCACACCCTGACCTGTTCACCGGACGTGGTACGTTGTCCTGGACCTGCTGTTCAACTCTCTCTCTCCACCTCTCTCTCTACCTCTGAATGCTCAGCTATGAAAAGCCAACTGACATTTACTCCTGAGGTACTGACCTGTTGCACCCTCTATAACCACTGTGATTATTATTTGACCCTGCTGGTCATCTATAAATGTTTGAATATCTTGAAAAAACGATTTGGCCTTAATGGCCATGTACTCTTATAATCTCCACCCGGCACAGCCAAAAGAGGACTGGTCACCCCTCAGAGCCTGGTTCCTCTAGGTTTCTTCCTAGGTTCCTGCCTTTCTAGATAGTTTTTCCTAGCCACCGTGCCTCTACATCTGTATTACTTGTTTTAGGCTTGGTTTCTGTAAAAAGGGCTCTATAAATATATTTGATTGATTGACGCATGTGTGTGATTGTGTATGTGTACCTGAGTGCATGTGTGTGATTGTGTATGTGTACCTGAGTGCATGTGTGTGATTGTGTATGTGTACCTGAGTGCATGTGTGTGATTGGGTATGTGTACCTGAGTGCATGTGTGTGATTGTGTGTGTGTACCTGAGTGCATGTGTGTGATTGTGTGTGTGTACCTGAGTGCATGTGTGTATGTGTGTGTGTGTACCTGAGTGCATGTGTGTGATTGTGTGTGTGTACCTGAGTGCATGTGTGTGATTGTGTGTGTGTACCTGAGTGCACGTGTGTGATTGTGTATGTGTACCTGAGTGCATGTGTGTATGTGTGTGTGTGTGTTTCTAGAACAGCCCTTCTTCCACTAATGCTGTCTTCTAAAACACTGACTGAACTGAACTGGCTGTTTCTGCTTAAACACTTGTTATTCGGAGCACCATCTGTTCAACACAGAGAGTTAGCTACTGTCTACGGATGTGATAGTCTGTAGACTAGTGCTGGTCTACAGACCAGTCCTGGTACAGTTTATGAGTTGACAGTTGCCTGGAGACCAGTCTTGGTAATAGTGATGGACTCAACTGTCTGGACATTCTTTTCCTCTCTTATCGTATTAACTTTACAGATAGATAACCCACTGCTCACAGTGTGTGTGTGTGTTTGTATTGCACGCGCAAGCACACACACACACACACACACACACACACACACACCCACACACACACACCCACACACGCACACACAGCCGTGCATATGTATATCTCTGGGCAACATGAAATGTAGTTTTGATTAATAGAAAATGGTGTGTTAAAATGAAGCCTGTCCCTGGCAGCTCTGAAATAATATGGCTTCAATTATTCAACAACCTGCAGTGTATTGACTGCTGTAGGACAAGGAGGTGTGGTGTGTGTGTGGGTGTGTGTGTGTGTGTATGTATTCCCAACATTGCTCAGTCTAATATTTTACTGCTATACATTGCATTTTAGTTACGCTGTTTATACACACCGCATATTTATATACTGGATTCTTGACATAGCTTTTGTGTGCGTTTGTGTATGTCTGTGTGTGTTTGGTCTGTGTGTGTTTGGTCTGTGTGTGTTTGGTCTGTGTGTGTGTGTGTTTGGTGTGTGTGTGTGTAATGACTAGGGGGAGAGCTCGCTTAAAACCGATTTCGGGGACTTTCGTTATTAGTTAATTGTTTTATCAAGGTAGTTCACTAATAAATCAGCCAATGCTAAAGCAATTTGGGACCGTTTTGGCTGATAGCCATACTTCCCAGCTTAAATTGAGTTTGCCTCACTAGACTCTGGGGTATCGGGTTACGTATCCACGGCGTCTGGGGTCTGGGAAGTCCTGCTTACACTTTCATTCGCTCAGTCAATTTGTGGCGGAAGGACATGTCACACCGTCATATGCCGCATAGCGTTGGAAAGCTAAGAACCTTCTGCCTTGATAGCAACTAGTTTGTTCTACGACAAACAATAATGGTTTTATATCGAATGTAATAAAAAAAAACTTGAACATTATATGTAAGATGTGAAACAAAAACACTGTTTTCATCACAGACAAACAACTTTTATAGGAGATGGAAGATGAGATTAATGAGTTGGTAGAGTCGGTAGTCAACTGAGTTTCAGGAGGGGAGGGAGAGACGAAGGAAGGAAATATTTTAGGCCCTATTCACAATTAATTAATAGTAACTTTTTTATCACATTTTGTGCTATGTACTTGAGCTCTCAGCAATAACTATTCTTTACCAGAAAGGTGAGATAAAAAAAAAATCTTTCTTGAAATAATAATTAAATCCGGGAATACTGTAGCCACACAGCCATCCGGGAGAGCAGCCGTTATCATTGAACAGGTCAATGGATATGCAAAACCAGGTGTATCCACAACAAAGGAGCCCCAGATCATACTCATATATTATCAATTTAGAAAGCAACTTTAAAGGCATTTCAAGGTGGATTTTACTGACAATACTAAGAAGATGAGGCTGTCGCCTATCATGCTAATTACAGGATGTCATTGGGTAACAACACATCTACAGTAGATTCTCAGAAGGACAGAGAAATGGAAAAAAATAACAGTCCCTGACAGACTGGAAGAACATTTTAAATGTTTTAATTTTTCAGTCATTTAGCAGACGCTCTTTTCCAGATCGACTTACAGTTAGTTAGTGCATACATGTTCATTTTATTATTTGTTTTCGTACATATGGTAGTCATTGACATGAATTGAGTATAGGGATGCAAGAATGTGTCAAACTCAAGTAACTGATGGCTACAGTGTCTGCTAGTTGACATTGCTCCCCTGGACAGTTGATCAGTTACGTTTCATAATTGCCTCTGTCAAAAAAAGCCCCCACACCCGGTGAGAAAGGTCTAAACTAAACACTGACTTAACTTCAAGGAGCGAAGGAGCGAAAGCTAACAAGAAATGCAGCCTTCCAATGCGATTTTAATTTATTTTTTAAAATAAAACTAAAACTATAGGGCTCCCAAGTGGCACAATGGTCTAAGACACTGCATCTCAGTGCTAGAGGTGTCACTACAGACAACCTGGTTCAAATCCAGACTTTATCACAACCGTGATTGGGAGTCCCATAGGGCAGAGCACAATTGGCCCAGCGTCGTCTGAGTTTGGCTGGTGTAGGCCGTCATTGTAAATAAGAATTTGTTCTTAACTGACTTGCCTAGTTAAATAAAAAATGATATTTGATTTTGGCTCCCCTGGTCTGAAGCTAACTGTGTACCAAGGGGTCTGGGTGTGTCGTACCTGCTGCAGTGTGTGTGTGTGTGTGTGTGTGTGTGTGCGCGCAGAGGAGCTGCAGTGGTCTGTCTTACTGTAGAGATATAATGAATAATGAAACAGATCTCTATAAAAAAATGAAACAGGATCCTCTATTCAAAGTATTCCCAGTGTGTGTGTGTTTTCTGTGTCAGTGCGTGGGTGTTTGTGTACTATATACTGTTTGTGTGAAGGGCATTGGTGAAGGTTGTGTATTACCGATGCATCTCCCTGCTCGTCTATATTCATAATGTCCAACAACAACACATTGTTAGAGGTGGTAAAGTAGCGGGTATATTGTACAACCATCATAAAGCAGAGGGTTAACCTCCCTCTGCCTTTAGCCTTCCTTGGCCTGGGGGACAAACCAACCACCAGGTAGAGGCCAACATGTATTTAACATGTCAATTAAGTAGTTAATCTATCCTAAACTTCTCTTAAAAGATCTGCCTTTGTCATAATGAACAGGTCTCTGGTAGAATAGATTCCAACTTGTGGGTCAATTGGTAGAGCATGGTGCTTTCAACACCAGAGTTGTGGGTTTCGATTCCCATGGGGGACTAATATGACAAAGTATGCACTCACTACTGTAAGTCACTCTAGATAAGAACGTCTGCTAAATTACTAAATCAAAAAAGGTTAGATATGCGTATTTCTTATTATTATTATTTAATATGTCAATTAAATAGTTAATATACCCTAAACTTCTCTTAAAAGATCTGCCTTTGATCATACTGCCTTCTTTGGGATGGGGGATGAACCACCAGGTAGAGGTCAACATGTATGCACAGTTAATAGAGAATATATAATGGTTTATTGTATCTATCTATTTTATTATTATTGTGTCTAGCATAAGCAGTACATCCTTGAAGAAAAGCTGAATAAAACCCCTGAGTGATATTGGCAAGAGCAGTGTGTGGGCCTTGTTTTTCTTCTAAGATTTCATTGAGCTATTCCCACGCTCCTGCAACAAGCCGACTCAAAGTGCTTTTCCTATTTTCAATCACGAAGCATTGGGTTTCGTGGCTGGCTCTGTTCCCCTCTCTTCACTGGGAAGAACAGATATATACTGTCTTTCTTTGGGCTGTCGGACCAGCAGAGACCAACATTTATATTTTAATCTATTCACTTAAGTTTAAGCATATCTAGTCAGTGGACCAGAACCAGTACACCCTTGACAAAAGCACTGAGTCTAAACACTGAGTTTATTCGTGCTACCTGGCTCTGTAAACTCAATCAATGAACTATTGAGCTTCAAATCTATTTTGCTCTACGGTGTGTGCTCTCTGTCCTTTCTGAAGGATCATAGGCCAACATACATTGTTTGGGATTGAAGCCCCTCTCAAACATATGATCCATCTACTTTGATTAATTTGATATTTGTGTGTGTGTCTGTGTGTGTTTGTGTGTCTGTGTCTCTGTGTCTCTCTCTCTGTGTGTGTGTGTGTGTGTGTGTGTGTGTGTGTGTGTGTGTGTGTGTGTGTGTGTGTGTGTGTGTGTGTGTGTGTGTGTGTGTGTGGTATGACTATACAGTGGGTATAGAAAGTTGCCACCCCTTTCCAAATGTTCACCTTTTGTTGTCTTACAGCCTGAAATAAAAACACATAAAATAGCCTTATTTACACACAGTAACCGACAATATCCAAGTGATTTAATAAAAATGATTTAATAAAATGTAAACAGTAAAATACACTATTTGGATAAGTGAACTGAGTTAATACTAGGTGGAACCACCTTTTGTTTGAATTACAGCCTTGAGTCTCTTTGAATACGTCTCTACTAACTTTGCACACCTAGACTGTGCAATACTTGCCCATTCCTCCCTGCAGAATTGTTCAAGCTCATTCCACAGATTCTGGATGGGATTTAGGTCCGGGCTCTGACTAGGCCACTCAATGACATTCACCTTCTAGTCCTTCAGCCACTGCACGGTTGATTTGGCCGTGTGCTTTGGGTCATTGGCATGTTGAAACGTGAACCATCTTCCCATTTTGAACTTCCTGACAGAGGGCTGCAGGTTCTCCTCAAGAATCTGTCTGTGTTTTGCACTGTCCATTTTCCCTTCTATCCTGACAGTCCCTGCTGAAGAGAAACACTCCCACAACAGGATGCTGCCACCACCGTGCTTTACTGTAGACATGGTGTTCTTTGGGCGGAACGATGTATTGGGTTTTCGCCAGACATATCGTTTTGCGTTCAGGCCAAAAGGTTTTGGTCTCATCTGACAACAGCGCTTTTTGCCACTTGGCCTCGGAATCAACAATGTGCTTTTTGCAAAGCTCAAAAGAGACTTGATGTGTTTTTTTTCTTGCCACCCTCCCATAGAAGCCAGACATAAAGGCCTGAAGCTCCTTCATAGTCGCCATTGGTTTCTTGGGAGCCTCTCTGATCAGTCTCCTCCTTGCCCGGTCATCCAGTTTGTAGGGACGGCCTGATCTATGCAGGGTCTGGGTGGTGCCATACGCCTTCCACTTCTTAATAATGGTCTTAACTGTGCTCCGAGGAATAGACAAAGCCTTTGAAATATTTTTATATCCATCCCCTGACTTGTGCCTTTCCACAACTTTATTTTTTTGTGTGTTTGTTTTCTCTTTGATATTGTGGGTTACTGTGTGTAAATAGTGTGTTTTCATTTCAGGCTGTAAGGCAACATAAGGTGAACATTTTGAAAGGGTTGGCAACTTTCTATACCCACTGCACATGAGACTCATGGTGTGTTGTAACATGCAGGAAAACAGAGTAACGCATGCATGCTAATGTGATGTCCTCACAGTTCTGAACATACACTTGAACAGTTCAACAATCAATAAACCCTTATCATACACACTGTGTGTGTGTGTGTGTGTGTGTGTGTGTGTGTGTGTGTGTGTGTGTGTGTGTGTGTGTGTGTGTGTGTGTGTGTGAGTGTGAGTGTGAGTGTGAGTGTGAGTGTGAGTGTGAGAGTCATGTCTACAGTGTATCTACAGAGACATGCAGTACTGGGCATCTCTCATCCTTCCTCCACAGTGTCTGAATTCCAATGGAGAGAATATGGATGTAAATTACTTCACCGGCTAATCTTCACCTGCTCTGTTTCCTTCCTTCACTTCTCTCTTTTTAAATCCCTCCATCTCTGCCAGGCTTTAGGGGAATGTTAAAGCTCTCCCTCCTCCCTCTCGCTGATCCCCCACTTCCTCCATTCCTCTCTACCTCCATCCCTCCCTCCTTCCTCCACCCTCTCTGCCTCCATCCCTATCTCCCCTCCCTCCATCCCTCCATCCTTCCTCCACCCTCTCTGCCTCCATCCCTATCTCCCCTCCCTCCCTCCTTTACCCTCTCTGCCTCTATCCCTATCTCCCCTCCTTCCCTCCCTCTCTCCCATCCAGAGTGCTTTGCAGTGTTACATAATCAGCCTCTGGTTGGATGGTGGTATTTCCAGGGAGAGAACGGCGGCAGGCAAGACAACACAATGGACGTCTTTTATGGGGAATTTCCACAGTGGCACAAAGGCAGGCTGTAATATTAATATATAGTAAACCACCATCCTGAGGTTAGCTCCAGGAGAGGAGAGGAGATGTGTGTGTGTGTTGACGTTGTGGTGACTAGTGTGTGTCAATTCTGTGTGTGTTGATGAAGAGTGTGTCCTGTCTGTAGGTGTGTGTGTGTGTGTGTGTGTGTGTGTGTGTGTGTGTGTGTGTGTGTGTGTGTGTGTGTGTGTGTGTGTGTGTGTGTGTGTGTGTTGATGAAGTATGTGTCTGGGCTGTGAGTGCGTTAGACTGAGTTGTAATTAGTGGCAGTATCTATCTCTCTGCTGGGTAATTGCTAAAAAACCCTCAGGCTGTTTCTACAAAGGAAGATTATTTTTCAACTTCTACAGTTATAAACTCCTTGTTATAGATCAGCAGGCCATTACCTCCCTGTTTAACAGAACACACTACCTTGTGTAATTCACAATAGGACTGATAGAACACCTGTTCTCTCAATGTCATAGACTGACCAGGTAAATCCAGGTGAAAGCTATGATCCCTTATTGATGTCACTTGTTAAATCCACTTCAATCAGTGTAGATGAAGGGGAGGAGACAGGTTAAAGAAGGATTTTTAAGCCTTGAGACAATTGAGACATGGATTGTGTATGCATGCCATTCAGAGGGTGAATGGGCAAGAAAAAACATCTAAGTGCCTTTGAACGTTGTATGGTAGTAGGTGACAGGTGCATCGGTTTGAGTGTGTGAAGAACTGCAATGCTGCTGGCTTTTTTACGATCAACAGTTTTCTGTGTGAATCAAGAATGGTCCACCACTCAAAGCACATCCAGCCGACATGACACAACTGTGGGAAGCATTGGTTTCAACATGGGCCAGCATCCCTGTGGAATGCTTTCGACACCAGACTCCATGCCCCGGCGAATTGAGGATGTTCTGAGGCCAAAAGGGGGTACTACTCAATATTATGAAGGTGTTCCTAATGTTTTGTACACTCAATGTATATAGGACTGATATAGGATTTAATATAGGACAGGTATAGTGTCTGTCTTACCTGGTCTAGAAGCTGGTTGTAGAGTTCATGACAGTTGTCAAAGATGTATTTGTATGTTGAGTCCAGACAGGCTCTGACACAGTCCTTCACCACCATACTGGCTCTGGGAGGACTCTGTAGCTCCTGCACCTACAATACAGACAGGGACAAAGTCAAAACACACACACACACAGATGCGCACAAACGCACACATTTTAAAATTAAACCTTTAGAATGGTAAAGAATAAGGAATAAGTCTGCAAATAATTAAAATAGGCCTCTCTATCTGTGATTCTTTGAAACCTACTGTATACTCTATACTGTCTGTGTGTTCAGGGGAACTCATGTGTGTATGAATCAGAGGGGATGGGTTACACATTTCAGTTGAACACACTTCGGTTGACTAGGTATTCCCTTTCCCTTCCCGTTAATGTGCAGGGTGTTTGGAAGTGGGAGTGAAAGCATCTGTAACACAAAGAGACAGTTCTCATTCCTCCCCTCACGTCATCTCTCCTTCAGCTGCCATCTTAGTTACGCCTGGCCTCTCCATTCTCTGTACATCCGCTCCCATCACCACACACCACAACACAGCCTTCCTGAGTGGGAGTGGGAATGGGAGTCCAACAGTGTCTTTGTGTTTGTGTTTGTGTGTGTGTGTGTGTGTGTGTGTGTGTGTGTGTGTGTGTGTGTGTGTGTGTGTGTGTGTGTTTGCGTGCGTGCGTGTCAACCGTTTTCTGTGTGTGTGCGTGTGCGTGTGTGTGTGCCTGTGTGTGTGTGTGTGGTGTCAACCGTTTTGTGTGTGTGTGTGTGTGTGTGCCTATGCGTACGTGTGCCTGTGTGTGCCTGTGTGTGCATGTGTGTGTGTGCCTGTGTGTGTGTATGTATGTATGTATGAAGCACAGCACTGGGCTTTTTATAAACCTAGATAAATCAGTGTGCAGGCTGGGAACTAGGGGAGGAGATTACAGGCAATGATTGCACTGGGAGAGAGGGTGGTTAAAACGCTTCACACACACACACAAACAAATACACACATACACACACACACACACACACACACACATGCCAACATATACACAGACATACACACGTCACTTAGAGAATCAACAGAGTGTGTGACATCAGGCGTTAGTATGGATACTTTCATCAGTATGGAGGAACATAAATCAGTCTATATGACTCGTGGGGCGGAGATATCATCTAGCATATTTACTGCTGCTCAGATGGATCTACAGATATAATGAACAGAATAATCAGTGTTTGTGCTTAGTGTGTGTGGGTAGTGTGTGTGTGTTTGTGTATATATACTGTATGTGTGTGTGTGTTGTGTGGGAGGCCTGTTTATGACCATAATCAGTATTAACTAACACTGTAAAGGCAAGCAGTACGTCCACTTAAATGCTAATTAATTGATAGGCATGCTTCTACTATAATAAACACACACATTAAAGCTCTCTACAGATTGGTCAAGAAAACAATGGCACCCATTTCATTCATAGTACATACTACACAGCCACGTAGGACTGAGCCCTCACTCTCATCTACACACACAGTGTGTACATACCTTCATCCTGAAGAAGGTGATGCTGGTGAGAAGGTCCACAGTAGACTTCAGGTCCTGGAGACGCTCTGGGTTACCAGCAGGGAAATTATCCTGCAGAAGAAAATAATGAAGAGATTGTCTCTCTCTCTCTCTCTCTCTCTCTCTCTCTCTTTCTCTCTCTCTCTCTCCCATCTCTCTACATTTAAGGCTATATTCAATATGTATTGCTGCAGTTCAGCATTACAGCGTGATTGAAATTGAAAGGCAATGTGGAGACTGCATTCACGGTAGCACACGTCTGCCTCAATCTGAAATGACCTTTACATTTCTATCATGCAGCCTGGAACACTTCAGCGATACAGATTGAATAGAGCTCTTAATTTGCATTGAGCTTTTCATCTGAAAACAATCCCGAAGTGCCACTGGAAACATACAGTATTATAACGTCCCTCAAGGTGGGATCAGGTGCTGAAGGCCACTCACAACGCTGTATCCCACGCAGTCTCATAATTCATTCACACATTGATATTGATGATGGGACACGTCGAGCCATCATCACTAAACACGTTAGATGTCTGGTCGTTTAGTGTTAAAGCCCTGTGGCCCTGTGTGATGGAAATCTCCCATTCATGGACATAGAATCATCAGGCTGCTCAGAGCACCATGACAGGAGAGAGTTCAACACACACGTGCACCCTGATAGGCTAAGTAAAGTTGCTTGGTGTACTAAACATTACTGCCCCCACCCTCCCTTCTCTTTACCACAGACTGGCACGCACACACACATACACACACGCACATGCACACACGCATGCACGCACGCACGCACTCACCCACCCCAAGTATCTTTGAGACCAAACTCTTACCCTAACCATTAGACCAATAACTGAGATTCTTACTCAGTGTTTGACAGAGTCTAAAACTGGCCTGATATCTGTGTGCTCTGAGCTGAGGAGGAACTGCTCTGATATTTGCCTGCTCAGGGCTAAATAGGTTTTGCTGTACTGCCAGTGATGCTTTAGAGTAGTCTGGTGAGGAAATGTCAGTGGATTCTTTACTGAGTTCGTTACATAAAGTCAACATGAACTCTAAATTAACAGAAGATATGTGTCCCAAAAAACACCCTATTCCCTATGTAGTGCACTACTTTTGACCATGGCGCTCTCATCAAAGGTAGTGCACTACATATGGAATATGGTGCCATTTGAGACGCAGACAAACTCTCTGTCAATCAC
Source organism: Thymallus thymallus (assembly GCA_023634145.1). Taxonomy (NCBI): domain Eukaryota; kingdom Metazoa; phylum Chordata; class Actinopteri; order Salmoniformes; family Salmonidae; genus Thymallus; species Thymallus thymallus. Next base: position 24,136,431 of record CM042381.1, read on the forward strand.
TCTCAAACGTAACCCAGAATGATCATGCCATGGCCCCAGAGAGATCAGGACCGTGTATGAAAGCATCAATTCCGCTCAGTTGCTGATCATCATTCACTAAATCATCATTCAACTGTGTATTGTGTATGCAGCTTTATTGTCCTTTCTTAGAACAACGTCGTACATATCCATCCTAAACGAATATTAAATATCCATACTCTAAATAGACATCCTATATACAGTACCTAAACGTCTACCCTGAAACAACACCCTACCTAAACCGACATCTTATATACCTCAACGTCTACCCTGAAAAAACATCCTACCTAAACAGACATCCTATATCCCTCAATGTCTTTCATAAACCGTCATCATATAACGCTAATTATAAACTGGGTGGTTCCAGCCCTGAATGCTGATTGGCTGACAGCCGTGGTATATGAGACAGTATACCATGTGTATGACAAAACATTTATTTTTACTGCTTTAATGACTTTAGTAACCCGTTTATAATAGCAATAAGGCACCTCGGGGGTTTGTGCTATATGGCCAATATACCATGGCTAATGGCTGTATCCAGGCACTCCGGGATGCAACGTGCCTAAAATCAGCCCTTAGCTGTGGTATATTGGCCATATACCACCCCCCCACATGCCTTATTGTTTAAATAGACATTCCATATAATTCAGCCTATACCATGAAACAACATCCAACATCGTTCAACGTCTACCCTACCCTAAACTAAACCAGCACCCTGTTTTCCCTCAGCACCAGAACCAACACAGGACACCACAGAGGGACAAATCAGCTAAATCAACACCCTGTATCTCTCTGTTTACCCTAAATATACATATACCTGAATGTCTACCTTAAATAGACAACCTATATCTCTCAATGTATATCCCTCAATGTCTACTTCAACATGTTGCCTAAATAGACATCCTATGAGGAGTGAACGGAATGGTATCACCGTTCCATGTATTCCATTCCAGCCATTACAATGAGCCCGTCCTCCGATTGAAGTGACACCAAGCGCCACTGCCTGAAACAACACTCTGTATCCCTGAGCACCTGCTGTGAATCACTGACAGCAGAACCGACAGGGGACATCAGAGGGACAAATCAGCTGCTACACTGTGTCGCTGCAAGTTCTGACTCCCCTGAAGGATACGTTTAAAAAGAGGGGATACTCTTTCTCTCTCCATTCATCCCTTGGTTTTAGAGAAAAAGCAAACTCAATCTGCTTCAGAATATCATTTTGGAGAAATCCATACACCGAGCGAGACTGACTGGCCTGATCTGAATCCCATTACTGTACGACAAGGTGTGTGTGTGTGTGTGTGTGTGTGTGTGTGTGTGTGTGTGTGTGTGTGTGTGTGTGTGTGTGTGTGTGTGTGTGTGTGTGTGTGTGTGTGTGTGTGTGTGTGTGTGTGTGTGTGTGTGTGTGAATTGATGTGGGAGCAGAAGGGGAGCGGCAACAGTCAGAAATAGTGTGACATTTGCTGACTGCTTTCATTCAACGTGTGAATAACACGACGGCAGCAATCTGAAAAGCCAAGCACAGTGTAAACCTGCTCCGCTCTATGTCTTTGCTTCTATAGTCACACATGGAAGTTGAAACTGAATGGGACACACACACACACACACACACACACACACACACACACACACACACACACACACACACACACACACACACACACACACACACACAGTAGTTTACAGGACTAGTGTACAGGTCTAGTTTACAGGACTAGTGAACAGGTTTAGTGTACAGGACTAGTGTACAGGTTTAGTGTAGAGGACTAGTGAACAGGTCTAGTTTACAGGACTAGTGTACAGGTCTAGTTTACAGGACTAGTGTACAGGTCTAGTTTACAGGACTAGTGTACAGGTCTAGTTTACAGGATTAGTGTGCAGTACTACTGAACAGGGCTAGTGTACAGGACTAGTGAACAGGTTTAGTGTACAGGCTAGTGTACAGAACTAGTGTAGAGGACTAGTGTACAGGAATAGTGTACAGGAATAGTGAACATGTCTTGTGTACAGGACGAATGTACAGGACTAGTGTACAGGACTATCGTACAGGAATAGTGAACAGGTTTAGTGTACGGGCCTAGTGTACAGGACTCCTAGAGATTACAACCATTAATCTCTAGGTAAAACCCCTGGACCCCTGGACAGATAATCCTATTATACACAGACACCCACAGTTTTACAACACTCTACAATACACACACACACACACACACGTACACAAGCACACACGCACACACACACACAGAGTACATACCCGGTACTTGGACAGATCAATCCTCAGAGAGTTGTGCAGCTGATCTAGAAGTTTGACAAATTTCTCCCTCTGTGAGAACAACAGATATATAGATATCTCTGTTAGTAAAGCAATCACACTGTGAGTTCAACTTTACTTTGAACTTCTAATTTAATAAATTCATTTTGGGGGGTATTTGAACAAAAAGCCCAGTGTAATGCATGTTTAAACATACATTTTAATATAACATTGAAAAGTTACAGAGCTTATCAATATTCATGATATCTGTTTGATGTTTTCAAATAACCATAAACAATGTAGCTGACAAGTGTCTGTACAGTAGGTGAGTGTGTGCGTGAGTGTGTGTGTGTTCTCACCCCAAAGTTTGAGGCAGCGAAGCGGTCGGAGGCAGAGATGTTGGTTGAGACGGTGGTGGTGTGGGCAAAGTAGGCGTTGATGTTGGCTAGCAGGTTACTCATCACCGCCGGAACCCCCGGACACATGTACTTAGAGGACAGACAGGAGAAATGCCTGGAGGGGAGAGAGAGGAGGGGAGGGAGAGGAGGGGAGGGAGAGGTTGAGAGAGGAAAGGGGGGAGGGGGAGGGAAGGAGAGAAGGGGGGGGGTAGAGAAATTCTGTAGTTTTTTTGTTAATTCTTTTAGTTTTCTCATGATTTGGTTGGGTCTAATTGTGTTGCTGTTCTGGGGCTCTGTGGGGTCTGTTTGTGTTTGTGAACAGAGCCCCAGGACCAGCTTGCTTAGGGGACTCTTCTCCAGGTTCATCTCTCTCTCTCTCCACCTCCCACTCTTTCTCTCTCTCTCTCTCTCCTCTACTCCCCCTCTCTCCCCTCTATCACCCCCCCCTCTCTCTGTCTCCCTCCCTCTCTCTCTCTCTGAGCTGAATACATTAAACTAAACCTAAGTAGGTCATGGGAATAGTGAGAGAGAAGGAGAAGGCTGCCTCTTAACAGGTATCTATTCTGTTCTAGAGTCAGGCATTGACTGTTAGGGGGTGTCCCAAATGCACTACTTTGACCAGGGCCTGTAGGGCTATTCAGGGAATAGGGTGGTATTTCGGATACATCCTTTATATGAGGTAGTTTAATACTGATGCAAGGATAGGTTAACTTGAGGTGTATTTCAAAGGTTTTCAAAAACAAGCACCCGTTTTATCTGGAAGGAACATGTAAATGATTTATTAAATAGCCTTTCAAACACAGCAAAAGAGACAGAAAAGAGATGGAGCATGAGGGAGAGAGAGAGAGAGAGAGAGAGAGAGAGAGACACAGATGCTCACATTGGAGAGAAAAATTAATTACTGAGCTCTCAACCTCCAGATTACCCAGAAGCACTGGCGGGAGGCGAGCGTGGAGAGAGAACACTCTGAGAAACCATGATGACTTCGAATTCCCACGGTGGCTTTAGAGCGGGCAGCGCACACACACACACACACACACACACACACACACACACACACACACACACACACACACACACACACACACACACACACACACACACACACACAGCTAGGCAAACACAGTTTGAACCATAGAAATATAATCCATGCTTTTAACACTGAGGACACAGAGGCGTGCTTTCTTGTACGACATCAGCACAGCAGTAAGCCTTCAGAGAACCAAGAGGAGAGAAAGAGAGAGAGATGGAGAAAGACAGAGAGAGATGGACAAAAAGAGCGTCCTTACGTCATGACAGAGAAAGAAGGACAGAGAGACAGAGAGAGAAGGACAGAGAGAGTGTCCTTACGTCATGGCCTGGTAGATGGACTCTACTCCGTATCGCATGGCGAACTCGTCCACTATCTCCTGGGACACGTCGTCATAGTAGACTTTCCACGCCTCGTCTCCTTTCACCTCTGGAATCTTCACCGCTCCACTGTTCTTCACCTCCGTCAGATGGTGGAACAGGTTCTGAAGGAAGAGAGAAAGACAGGATGAAGATAATAAGATGAGAGGAGAGGAGGAGAGGAGAGGGAGACAGTTCATGGAACAGGTTCCATAGAGTGGAGAAATTCTTGAAACCAATTGGTGAGTATAGGAGTTTTACCTCATGTAAACAGGTGTATTGGTGAGTATACGTGTCTTACCTCATGTAAACAGGTGTATTGGTGAGTATAGGTGTCTTACCTCATGTAAACAGGTGTATTGGTGAGTATAGGTGTCTTACCTCATGTAAACAGGTGTATTGGCCGTGGGGCGGTGCTACTTTCTCTTCTCCCTTCATCTCCACGTTGAGCTTCAATCTGATGGCTCCCGACACCATTGACTTATCAGTTCTCTTATCTAGAACACAGAATCAGGTGCATTAGTCTTCTTATCTAAAACACAGAACCAGATGCATCAGTCATCTTATCTAGAAAATGGAACCAGTCTTATCTAGAACATAGAAACATTCTTATCTAGAACATGAAACTAGTCTAATCTAGAACATATAACCAGTTTTATAGAGAACATAGAACCAGTCTAATCTAGAAAATAGAACAAGTCTAATCTAGAACATAGAACCAGTCTTCTCTAGAACATGGAAGCAGTCTGATCTGGAACATATAATCATTATTATCTAGAACACAGATACATTCTTATCTAGAACATAGAACCAGTGTTATTTATAACACATAACCAGTCTAATCTAGAACATAGAACCAGTGTTATCTAGAACATAGAACCAGTCTAATCTAGAACATAGAACCAGTCTTCTCTAGAACATGGAAGCAGTCTGATGTGGAACATACCCAGGTTGTACCACACATCCATCTCCCCGCTGAGCATGCGGACTTCGATGATGGTCTGACCCAGGAAATCGTCCGACTCTCGTTTGAAGTGTTGTTTCATGCGAGACTTGATGTCATCATCCTCATCCCACACACGCACCTTGATCCGGTCTGTAGCATTGTGACACTCACTGGACAGCAAAGCACCATGGGTAGAAAAAAGCACCAGTAAAGTGAGTTAATTTAGGGCGATACTTTAAAAAAGACACAAGTCGCTATTATAATAACAACACTTTGCTCTCCTCATTCATTGCAGCTGCAGTGCTGGTTGTAGCGTGAGTCGGTGGACAAATATCTTATGGCTTATAAAAGTGTTGACAGTGCTGAATAACAACTTAAACATGCTGTATTTGTTGAGTATCTCTAGTCATGGTTTTAACAGTTTAGAATTCTCACAGTATCAACTTTGCTCTGCTTTCAAGTTTTTGGCTGTGGCTCAAGGAAACTGTGCAGACACGGTGATCTGAGCTATCTGATTGGCCAGCAGTCGGCCTATAAGTGCACTTGATTTACTCTCTGGGCCTGCCGGGTAAGTGGACTTCTACCTTCAGAGACATGAAATAGTTCAAAATGTGAATTCTTTGCCTTCCTGACATTAGGGCTGCTGAATCAAGTGCATCTAACGCCAACAGCTCAAAAGGAATACAGAAATGTGGGATGTAAGGCTTTATCGTTGGGTTTTTTACAGAAATGTTTGGTGATCGACTAGGAATGCCTTGGAGATCGACGAGTCAATCGCGATCGACCGGTTGGTAACCACTGATTTAGGGTGTCCAATCAAAAAAACTCATATTTTGACCAATGGGTAAAATAATTGTGTAGTTACTTCTCTGAGAAAACCAATGGTCCAAGCTTCAGGTCTCGATCATAACCCGTAATAAAGTTATTGGCGTTTTTACCCTTGTAGGATGGCCAGAATTAGGGTGACTAAATCTACAAAATAGCGTTGCGTCAGCCAGGCTGAATACTGTGCGAAAATTAAGGCTAACAATAACAGGCTCACTGTTGAACTCATCATCTTTCTTCTCAAATCTGGAGGACATCCCCTGTCATCCTCTGTCACCCCCTGTCACCCCTTGTCACCCCCTTTATATAGTTTTGTTACCCTGTATATAGTCATGTTATTGTTATTCACTGTGTATTTATTCCTTGTGTCACTAGTTCTATATTTTTTTTATCTTTATCTTCTATTCTGCATTGTTGGAAAAGTAAGCATTTCACTGTTAGTCTACACCTGTCTTTTATGAAGCATGTGACAAATAACATTTGATTTGATTTGACATTAAACAATATAGAGGTTAGATAGATATCGATTTTGAGACATGACATGTAGTATTTTCATATTATAGTATACGCTTTTCATATTAATGTGACATTTTTCATATTTTTCAAAGATTTCTCACCAAAACAATGTTATCTCTGTGAAATGTCAACAGAGCACAGAGCATACCAATACAATACAAATAGCCTCAACAATAAATTATTATTATTATTTTACCACAAGCTTTTTATTTTTAAAGCCTTTCACGATTATTTAAGTTTGTGTTAATTTGTCTTTTTGCGTCCCCCGGAAACAACTGTAAAATGTAAAATCCTCAACATGTAAAATCCTTTCTCGCTGCGAGAAAGAGCACCGCTTTGTCAACAGTTTACAAAATCCAACTTTTTGGACATAATGTTAATGATGTGTTAGAATGATTCAGAACATGAAGAATCATATTTGTCTTGGTAAAATGTATTTTATAACATAAGGAAGTGTAATGTCATCACCAAAGCGCGTGGACAGAGTGGGTGGACACCCTAGTTAGTTTACCAGCAGCCCTTGAAGGTGAAAAGCTATGTAGCCCTCCTCCCTCCTCCCTCCTCCCTCCTCCCTCCTGCCATCCTCCTCTCCTCCCATCATCCCTCCTCCCATCCTCCCTCCCTCCTTCCATCCTCCTCTCCTTCCATCCTCCCTCACCCCATACTCCTCTCCTTCCATCCTCCTCTCCTCCCATCCTCCTCTCCTTCCATCCTCCTCTCCTCCTATCCTCTTCTCCTTCCATCCTCTTCTCCTTCCATCCTCCTCTCCTCCCATCCTCCCTACTCCCATCCTCCTCTCCTCTCCTCCCATCCTCCTCTCCTTCCATCCTCCACTCCTTCCATCCTCCTCTCCTCCCATCCTCCCACCTCCCATCCTCCCTCCTTCCATCCTCCTCTCCTCCCATCCTCCTCTCCTCCCATCCTCCTCTCCTTCATCCTCCTCTCCTTCCATCCTCCTCTCCTCCCATCCTCTTCTCCTTCCATACTCTTCTCCTACCATCCTCCTCTCCTCCCATCCTCCCTCCTTCCATCCTCCTCTCCTTCCATCCTCCTCTCCTCCCATCCTCCTCTCCTTCCATCCTCCTCTCCTCCCATCCTCCCTCCTTCCATCCTCCCCCCTCCCATCCTCCCTCCTTCATCCTCCTCTTCTCCCATACTCCTCTCCTCCCATCCTCCTCTCCTCCCCTCCTCTCTCCTTCCATTCTCCTCTCCTCCCATCCTCTCTAGAGCCGCTCAGCTGTTTTATCTGCTAACAGCAGCTCTGACCTAACTTGATATGACCTCACACTATCCTGGAGCACAAACACACCTGGAGACTCAGTGTAGTCACGTCAAAGTCATATGTTATGGCCAGGGTTGGCATAGTGTGGGTGGCTGTTAAGTTAGGGTTGCCATTGGGGCTTCAAGGGCTGGGGACTGGTCTAGAGTTGTCCTATCCTCTAGATGAGTGTGAGAAATGAAAGACCTGGAAGGAGGAAAGGACATGGCGAGGAGGGGAGGGGAGGGGAGGGGAGAGTAGAAGAGAGGAGGCAGGAGAGGAGAAAAGAGGAGAGGAGAGGGGGCAGGAGAGGAGAGGAGATGAGATGGGGGGAGAAGCTGGGAGAGAAGAGGATAATGGATGAGAGGAGGATAAAGGAGAGGAGAGGTGAGGAGAGGAGAGGAGAGGAGGATACAGAGAGGTGACGGGGATGTCTTTCAGGTGGGATTGACATCATTCTGCCCCACCGGCTCTCTTCAGGAAACCCTGCTGTCTCTAGTGTTCCTCCACCCAGGGGTGTGTGTGAGATGTGTGATGTGTGTGTGGGGTGTGTGATGTGTGTGTGGGGTGTGTGATGTGTGTGTGTATGCTTGTGAGTGCCAGGCAGAGAGCTAAGATCCCAAGACCCTGTCACATGGTATGGAGATAACATATTTTCCCTCTGTCTCTCACTCTCTCTTGCAATCTCTCTCTCTTGCGCACTCTCTCTCTTGCTCTCTCTCTTAATTGTGCTGTCTCTCACTATTCTTGCTCTCTCTCTCTTGCTGTCTCTCTTAATTGTGCTGTCTCTCACTATTCTTGCTCTCTCTCTCTTGCTGTCCCCCTCTCTCTTGCTGTCCCCCTCTCTCTTGCTCTCTCTCCCTCTCTCTCACAGGAGGCAAGAATGAGTAGTGTAACTCTATCCGTGTTTTTTTATAGACACCACACACACACAGAGTGAGGGAGAGAGAGAGTGAAGGGAGGGAGTGTGAGGAGTGTGGGGAGAGTGGGGAGAGTGGGGAGAGTGGGGAGTGTGAGGAGTGTGAGGAGTGTGAGGAGTGTGAAGAGTGTGAAGAGTGTGAAGAGTGTGAAGAGTGTGAAGAGTGTGAAGAGTGTGAAGAGTGTGAAGAGTGTGGAGGGAGAGTGTGGAGGGAGAGTGTGGAGGGAGAGTGTGGAGGGAGAGTGTGGAGGGAGAGTGTGGAGGGAGAGTGTGGAGGGAGAGTGTGGAGAGAGAGTGTGGAGAGAGAGTGTGAAGGGAGAGTGTGAAGGGAGAGTGAGTGGGGAGAGTGTGAAGGGAGAGTGGGGAGAGTGAGAGTGGCTGCAATCAGTCTCTCTAACGAACACACAAACACAAACGCACATGCACACACACACACACACACACACACACACACACACACACACACACACACACACACACACACACACACACACACACACACAAAGTGCCTCCATCAGCAGATAGAGAGCATGTTGGAAGGCACCTCCAACAAAGCCTCTCTGTCTCCTAGAGACAGGTATTCTAATTGCCAGCTATGGTTTCTTTGGAAACGAGGTCTTGATTTATCTGTATCTATGTCTGTCTCTATTTAAAGCTGGAATCCATACTTGGTGAAACTGACACATTCGTTACAACAAAATAAGAAGTTACGAGGAACATGTTTTTCTCTCTCTGACATTAGTGCACATCATTGCACGTGCCATAGAAAAACAGTATGTACTGCATGTGTTCACGATGCTGGATGATCATGACGTTGATGTGAGATGTGTCGTTCACAGTGCTATACTGTTGTTTTACAGAATGCCATATTCCAGTGTTCTCGGTTGTGTTAGGTGTTAGATAATACCATTAGTTCTCGGTTCTCTGTGCACATGAACAACATTCCATTCAACATGACAGTCTGTCATCACTCAGTCAGTTAATGGCATGTTCAGAGTTCAGAGTTCAGACTCACAGAGAGCAAGATTAAAACCATAATACCTTCTTTAATGCCACCATAGGTCAATCTCTAAACAGCACAACAGCACAGCACATCATCCAACGTTACCTCTCCATTTTAGAAGTTGTTGTTCATTTAAAAAGCGACTCAGCTATCATGGGTTAGCTTTATAATACTTTCAGTAAACACAAACAAAGCTGTAAAAACAAAGCTGGTGTGAAATGCGTTTCCATGTAGATGAAATGTCAATAACACATTTTTCAGGGAAATGCATTTTAATTATTTCACCTCTCTTCTCCCCTTATTTGTTGGTGTTGAAGGTTCTAGATGTCTGTGATAACAATGTATGCTGGAGTAAAGTTAGTGTATTACAGCTTAAGAAGGTAGCCTTGTCTGAGCCAGAACAGACCAATAGGTGATCTCCTGTTTCTGCAGTTTGATGGACACCACCTGCTCATGTGTGCATGTATGTTTTGTATGGGTGGCCCCAGCGGGAATCATACCCACGACCCCTGGGGTTGCAAGTGCCATGCTCTACAGACTAAGCCACACAGGGCCATGTCTATAATACAGTCTTTAGTACACTGGCTTAGGTTGTAGTAATGTTGTAGTAGTGATATACTGTATGTTCATGATACTTACAAGAAGAACTTCTCATCCCAGACAGGGTTTAGGTTCCCAAAGATGGTCTTGGTCCGCCGTTTGGTCTTCCCTACCTGGACAGTCACATAGGGGTCACTGGAACCTGTCTTATCCTTGGCCTGCAGACCCTGGGCACACATCACTGGAGAGGAGAGGGGGGGAGTCAGGGGAACGCAGGCGGAGTCAGGGGAAGGCAGAGACACAGAAATAACAACAGTTCCAACCCAGCACTAATATACAGTATAATATATATATTAAAACACATGTAACAATTAAAGCCTGCAGGTATAATGCTGTATTACTTGCTATAAACTAGTATGAGCCTTGTCCTTTGTCTTGTGTATAGGTGTCATAACCATGTAAACGTGTCTCCATGTCTGTTGGTGAAGTAGTAAATATCTGCTTTGCCAACAGACAGATACCCAAGAGAGACCAGTCCCCCACCATCGCATACGCCCATGTACGAGCGCACACACACACACACACACACACACACACACACACACACACACACACACACACACACACACACACACACACACACACACACACACACACACACACACACACACACATACAGATACACATACACCCACACAAACACAAAAATATTTGTGCCTTTGATAGTAGGTGTCAGGCACACCGGTTTGAGTGTTTTAAGAATTGCAACACTGCTGGGTTTTTCACGCTCAACCGTTTCCAGTGTGTATCAAGAATGGTTCACCCCCTCCAAATGACATTCAGCCAACTTGACATAACAGCTTGGAAGCTTTGGAGTCAACATGGGCCAGTGTCCCTGTGAAATGCTTTCGTCACCTTGTGGAGTCCATGACTCTATGAATTGAGGCTGTTCTGAAGACTAAAGGGGCTGCAACTCAATATTAGGAAGGTGTTCCTAATGTTTTGTACACTAAATCTAGAATCTAAATCTCTGTGAAATATATTTTCAATAATCCAAAATATTGTATTTTCAACTGTTTGAAGCTGGTGTACAAAACTGAAAGTGAAAGATGCAAAAACTAAACTTAAGAACATGACGCATAGAAATAGCGCACATAGAACTGATCTACCACTTCTCAGACTTGCTTTCAAATCGAATGATAGATCTATATCTCACATTTCTATGTTCATTTGGTCAGGTCGCCAAAAAAGTTACATATTACAGCTTTAAGACTTTTGCAATTCGTATGATATCAGATATGTTGCATCTTTAACTTGAATTGCCCTAGCCAGACTACACCAACAACTTGTTGAAAGACAAAATATTCAGAGACTATTTGTCTTTTCAGGCTATAGATGAGGCACACACACACACACACACACCCTCACTCCTGCATCAACACAGACACACAACCTATACCCCCTTAACCGCTCCACCCACACACCCCGCCCCACATACCCTTAACGGTCCATCTCAGACAGGAAGTAGTATTTCCTAGGCCCATAAAAGGTAAAAAGACAATGTGCATGAAATATGTATAAGTGACACTCTGTATTATTCATGGTACATAACTCCCCCAGCCAGCCCCTCTCCCCTCGCTGACAGAGACTGGTGGGCCGGGCTCTCAAAGACGCCACAAATGAGAAGCTACAGCCTCGTGTTGCCCCCGGCAGCAAGGAAATACAATACAATGAGAGAGGGGTGAAGAGACGGCAGAGAGAGAGTGAAAAGAGAGAAAGGGGAGAGAGAGAGAGAGAGAGAGAGAGAGAGGGCTAGCGGAGAGAGAGTGATGTGGAAAGGGAGAGGGAGGAGTGGATAGAACAAATAGAAAGAGGCAGAGAACGGCTGATGTCTATGTTGGGCTCTGTTTAATCAAATCAAATTTTATTTGTCACAACAGGTGTAGACCTTACAGTGAAATGCTTACTTACAAGCCCTTAACCAACAATGCAGTTTTAAGAAAAGTAATTGTTGAGTAAAACATAGAAATACAGAGTCAATGCGCAGGGGAACAGGCTAGTTGAGGTAATATGTACATGTAGGTAGAATTAACGTGACTATGCATAGATAATAAACAGAGAGTAGCGGCAGCGTACAATGCAAATAGTCCGGTTAGCCATTTGATTAGCTGTTCAGGAGTCTTATGGCTTGGGGGTAGAAGCTGTTAAGAACCTTTTGGACCTAGACTTGGCACTCCGGTACCGCTTGGCGTGCGGTGGCAGAGAGAACAGTCTATGACTAGGGTGGCCCGAGTCTTTGACAATATAATGTACCGAGAGAGAGAGAGAGAGGTAATGAAGGGGTAATGATGTAAGAAAATAGTGATGGAGAGAGGGACTTTATTAAGTATACTGTATTTAGCAGTCTATACAAATCCACTGATCCATTGCTGGGATGTAGCAGTTAGTGGATGCAGAACATTCACATATCACGGCTGCCTATCTAGCTACTGCCAAAGTGCTACACAATCAATGTGTGTCTGTGTTTATCAAATGAATAATACATAAAGAGTCGGTTCTAAAATGGAACGTTCGATAAGGCCAGAGAGATAGATGGGAGCAGGAGGCAGTTTTTCTCTCTGTCTCTGTGTCTTGGGGATTGATTGACACACACAAGGAACGGCAGGAACGCTAGCTGGGCAATAATACAGCTCAGCTCAATCTGGTCTAATTTAGCCCAGAGGATCTGTATGCTCTGTTCTCACCCCTGTCAGATAATACACACACAGAGGCACACACACACATACACCACCCATCGGGCGGAGAATAGGATCAGCCAAAGTGGTGCAGCGCCCTTCCAGCTATGTGCCTTGCTCAAGAGGATCTGAGACCATTTATTATAGTCAAGCAAACCTTCCCAGCACTAGGCCTCAGTGATTGTGATTGTGCTAAGATGTGATGTTGACCTTGGCGGACCACTTGGAGATTCCCTCCAGTATAGCCTGCTTGGCTAGGGGGTAGGGCTTAGTTCTTAGTGTTGGTACTACTAACCTGTGATGTTGATCTTGGCGGACCACTTGGAGGTTCCCTCCAACACTGCTTGCTTGGCAGTCTTCAGGTGTCCAGTAAAGTCCTCTTTAGAGATCCCAAACATCTCCTGGATGACCTCAAACACCTCAGGCCTGTTCTTCTCCCTGATCTTCATCCTCTCCTTCATGGCCATGATGATGTTCAGGGTCTTGTCCTCAGCTCCGTGCTTAGAACTCTTCTCCACCGCTCCTAGGAAACCACACATCCACAGGCAAACACACACACACACACACACACACACACACACACACACACACACACACACACACACACACACACACACACACACACACACACACACACACACACACACACACACACACACATACACACACCATTACACATTAGGATACAGCATCGTGCTTAGAACTCTTGTCCATCGCCCTTAGATTTCCTCAGGCCCATCTATCAAACACACAGATAACTTTCTCCCCTGCTCTTTTGGGTATCTTGTCCCTAGAACACAATGGGAAGCAGTTGTTGTAGGAGGAGATTGTTACACATATTGGCTGTGCTTAGAACACACTTAGAAGCATCCTTTGTTCCCAACACTACTCTGTGTGTTTTTGTGTGTGAGTAGGGGGTGAGGGTTATAAAGACTTTGGCTACGGCCTATCTCTCAAACACACAGTTCTGCTTTCTCCTCATGCTTTTTTTGGACCCTTCCTCTCCCCTCCCTCCCTCTCCCCTTTCTCCTGGATGACCTCCCTCTCCCCTCCCTCTCTCCCCTCCCTCCTTCTCTCCCCTCCCTCCCCCTCCCTCTCTCCCTCTCTCCTCTCTCCCCCTCCCCTCCCTCTCTCTCCCCTCCCTCCCTCTCTTTTTCACCCCTTCTCTCTCCTTCTCTAATCGAGTTATCTCGCCTGTCATCTTTGGCGAGGTCATAAACTGCGATTGAAATCAAATTAAACCTGAATCCTCATTTGAATAAAACACTGTTCTATCATTCAGAGTAGAGCTAATCCAGTTACAGAGAGTGACGACGGTCCTGGGGCTAACGTGTCACACGTCTACTGTCATCCAATCAAAATGAACTAGGATAAACCTCTAGATACTACCCAAAACATGGCCTGCTACTGTTGAATGGAGGGAACCAGTTTAAGTAAACATTACAGTAACAAGATGGAGAGGTTGTGTTAGGGTGTTTTAGTCCAAACACAAACACGTTTCAGAGCTAGCTACACTTCAAAGCAGGCTGGAAAGCAATGTCATACTGAGAGCCAGAGGAGACACCCTCCCTGTAAGGCTGGAGACAACAGCTGGATTGTAGCTAGCTTGTGTATGCTATATGGAGTAAAATGTCCAATGGTGCCTTGAGAGAACTTATTTGATGACTATAGATTTACAGATTTGTTTTATTTAGCAGAGCAGGGCTAGGACCCACGGCTGGAGCTAGGGCGTATTATTATTATTATTATTATTATTATTATTATTATTATGTATCCCTGTTTGAGCAGGGATCTGCAATTCAGCACCACTGAAGTGGACAGCAACATCATCTGAATTCTGAAGTTCAGCACCACTGAAGTGGACAGCAACATCATCTGGATTCTGAAGTTCAGCGCCACTGAAGTGGACAGCAACATCATCTGGATTCTGATGTTCAGCAACACTGAAGTGGACAGCAACATCATCTGGATTCTGAAGTTCAGCGCCACTGAAGTGGACAGCAACATCATCTGGATTCTGAAGTTCAGCGCCACTGAAGTGGACAGCAACATCATCTGGATTCTGAAGTTCAGCACCACAGGACAGTGGACAGCAACATCATCTGGATTCTGAAGTTCAGCACCACAGGATAGTGGACAGCAACATAATCTGGATTCTGAAGTTCAGCACCACAGGACAGTGGACAGCAACATCATCTGGATTCTGAAATTCAGCACTATAGGACAGTGGACAGCGCTCACATAGCTCCCATTGTAAATAATAGGGGAAGTAATTGCAACTAAAGGAAGATAGAACTCTCACATTGTTGAATCCGTTACCACATATGAATGCATATTATGTGTGTGTGTGTGTGTGAGAGAGCCTGTGTGTGTGTGAGCCTGTGCCTGTGTGTGTGTGTGTGTATGTGTGTGTGTGTGTGTGTGTGTGTGTGTGTGCATGTGAGCCTGTGTGTGTGTGCGAGTGGGAGTTCAAGCCTGTGTTTGTGGGTGTGAGCCTGTGTGTGACTGGAATTACGAGCCTGTGTGTGTGTGTGTGTGTGTGTGTGTGTGTGTGTGTGTGTGTGTGTGTGTGTGTGTGTGTGTGTGTGCATGCGGGAGTGCGAGCCTGTGTGTGTGTGTGAGCCTGTGCATGTGTGTGTATGTTTGTGTGAGCCTGTGTGTGTGTGTGTGTATGTGTGTGAGCCTGTGTATGCGTGAGCCTGTGTGTGTGTGTGAGCCTG
Organism: Thymallus thymallus; assembly: GCA_023634145.1. Taxonomy (NCBI): domain Eukaryota; kingdom Metazoa; phylum Chordata; class Actinopteri; order Salmoniformes; family Salmonidae; genus Thymallus; species Thymallus thymallus. The sequence continues at coordinate 24,151,949 of CM042381.1, forward strand.
TGCATGTGTGTGTATGTTTGTGTGAGCCTGTGTGTGTGTGTGTGTGTGTGTGTATGTGTGTGTGTGTGTATGTGTGTGTGTGCGAGGGGGAGTTCAAGCCTGTGTTTGTGGGTGTGAGCCTGTGTGTGACTGGGATTGTGAGCCTGTGTGTGTGTGTGTGTGTGTATTTCCTTACTCTGTAGACAGTCGGCGTTGAGTAGATCCTGACACTTCTCGTGGCATTTGACACCACACTCGGAACAGCGCATGCCCTGCCTGGCGATGCCCCACAGCAGGCCCTCACACTCGTGGCAGTAGGTCGGGGCGGTGGCCGTCCACACCTCAAAGTTATGAGGCGTCGTAGACGAGATGGGATAGATCAACGCCTGCAACGTCTTTCTAAACACATGCAGTTTCTGGAAAGGAGGAGCGAGTGGGGAGAGGAAAGGAGAAGAGAGGAGGAGGGAAAGAGAGGGGGGAGAGGAGAGGGGAATAGAGAGAGAGGGGGGAGAGGAGGAGGGAGAGAGAGAGAGGAGAGGAGAAGAGAGAGAGAGGTGGGAGAGGAGGGGTTAGAGAGAGGGGGAGAGGAGAGAAGAGGAGAAGATTGAGAGGGTGGGAGAGGAGAGGAGGAGGGAGAGAGCGAGAGGGGGGAGAGAGATGGGGGAGAGGAGAGGAGAAGAGAGAGAGAGGGGGGAGAGAGGGGAGAGGAGAGGAGAAGAGGGTGGAGAGGAGAGAAGAGGAGAGGAGAAGAGGGGGAGAGGAGGAGATGAGGGGAGAGGAGAGGGGAAGAGGGGGGAGAGAGACAGAAGAAGAAATATAGTGAAGAAAGGAGAGGGAAGAAAGAAAGTGGGTGGGTGGGAGTGAGAGGTCAGAGATTAGAGGTCAAATTATAAAACACCAGCGTTGCTGTAGGGGACCAGAGCTCTGCTCCAAACGCACAAGCACACACACACACACACACACAGACACACACATACACACACACCCCTAGAGGTAAAGAGAGAAGGTCTAAGGACAGAGGTCACTGTAAAGTTCTAGCTTCCCCAGGGTCAGTCCAGTCTCATTAAAACCTAAATGAGCTATAGCACTGTGTGGCTTTAAACCCCATCGCTATAGGCTACTTTCTAATAAGATAATGTCTGCGTCCCCAACACTAAAGTCCCCTTATAGTGTACATTATGCTGACCACACACAGCTTTAGGCTGCTTTTTAATGCTATCCTATGCTCCATATAGTGCACTACAAGAAGTGTGTATTATGCTGAGCCTACACTGCTATAGGCTACTTCTAATAAGGCTACTTTCTAATAAGGCTACTTTCCCAACAAGATCTCACGGTTTGACCAATTTTACTTCAAATTTCTCCAAATGTCAAATTTCGAAGTTCCTCCAACCATCAAATTTCTAGGCGTTTTGGACACATTGGGTTGCTCATCCTGATGTTCTTAAATTACTTACCTAATTAAATAAAGGTTGCACCACTGCTGGGGTTGCACCACTGCTGTCAGCGGTGCCTTGCGGCTGGTTAAGTTAAGGGTTATGGTTTGGGATATGGTTAAAAGAAAAACAACTAAAACGAGTGCCTATCAACGGGATTGAACACGTGAGCCTCAGAGCCGGAGCAGTTGGCTTACGCCCATCCGCCACCCCTGTCTACAACGCCCTTGCACAACCAAAGCCTAGTTGATGTTAATAGTGCTCACCGTTTCCCCTAGTGGCCGTCCTGGGTACATGGACAGATGTCAGATTTCTAAGTGGCACTTGAGCGACTAATGATATCCTAATCTCCATATCGTGCACTCCAAGCAATGCTGATCGTGCTGTACCTCTACACTACAGCAATAGGCAATCTTCAAATAGGGCTATGTGTCTATATTAACCATATCCTCCGTATAGTGTACATTATATAGGACCAAGGGTGTCATTAGTATTTAAAGAGCATCCTTTAGCTGAGTGGCTCAATGATACCAGTGTGTTTTATTACTGCACAACCATGTTCTACCAGAAATCAAAGAGCAAAGGATCAACGTATCAGCTAACACCAGGAACACACGCTTGTACATATCAACCAAGCTTTGCATGCCATGCAATAGCCTCATCCTTAGTACTACAGCCACATCAAAACCCTGTTTTGAATGAATGTGAATGGATTTTTTTGACTTCACTGCTGATAGATGGAGAGGTCAGACATATGAATGCCCCTAGTCCACCATGTGGTCCACAGACTATAAATCAGGCTCACACACTCACACACACATGGACGCAAGCGTGAGTTCACACACACACACACACACACACACACACACACACACACACACACACACACACACACACACACACACACACACACACACACACACACACACACACCACACACACACACACCACACACACACACACACACACACACACACACACACACACACACACACACACACACACACACACACACACACACACACACACACACACACACACACACACACACCACACACACACACAACACACACACACACACACACACACACACACACACACACACTAGCCTTTTGGGGGCTCTAAGTGAGATTTGGTTTGCCCTCCCCCAACTCACGGGCAAGACTGCATTCCTTAAAAAAATAAATGCACTCGTGCATACTGTGGTTCATAGACTATCAATCAGACTCCCATTGGACTCACTGGCTCAACTCGCTATCTAATACACTTTGTCTTTCTTTGTTCAGTCTAAGTGCTTTATGGTGAAGGGCCTATCCAGACAAAATGCTTTACTGTGTAGGGTAGAAAAAGAGAGCGAGAGAGATATAAAAACATTTCAAGCAGACAACCTAAGAAAATTAACAACAATGACAAATGGTTTGATGAAGAATGCAAAAATCTAAGAAAGATATTGAGAAACCTATCCAACCAAGAACACAGATACAAGAAAACCTGAGCCTACGCCTTCACCTATGATGAATCACTAAAACAATACAGAAATACACTACGGAAAAAGAAGGAACAGCACGTCAGAAACCAGCTCAATGTAATTGAAGAATACATAGACTCTAACCACTTCTGGGAAAATTGGAAAACACTAAACAAACAACAACACGAAGAGTTATCTATCCAAAATAGAGATGTATGGCTAAACCACTTCTCCAATCATTTTGGCCCTATAACAAAGAACAAAGAGCAAAAACATACTGTGTACATGATCAATTACAAATCTTATAATCAACTATTAAAGATTACCAGAACCCAGTGGATTATCCAATTACATTGAATGATCTACAGGACTAAATACAAACCATCCAACCCAAAAAGGCCTGTGGTACTGATGCCATCCTAAATAAAATGATAACATTTACAGACCACAAATTCCAATTTGCTATACTTAAACTCTTTGACATCATCCTCAGCTCTGGCATCTTCCCCAATATTTGGATCCAAGGACTGACCTGAGAGACAAGGCAAGAAGGGCCTTGTACGCCATAAAATTAGGATCTGGCAAAAAATACTTGAATCAGTTATAGAACCCATTACCCTCTAATGTTGTGAGGCCTGAGGTCTGAATACCAACCAAGAATTCACAAAATGGGTCAAACGGTGGTAGTGGACGTTTGCAGTCCCTATACAGGGGATGGATGTGGAAATGGTTGGGTCATACAAGTTCCTGGGAGTCCATATGCCATATTCATTGCTTTGAGTATATTGAATGGGCAATACGTGCATTTATCTGTAATTAAACCCTGCACCAAGGACTGTATTTTAGATAGATAGATAGATAGATAGATAGATAGATAGATAGATAGATAGATAGATAGATAGATAGATAGATAGATAGATAGATAGATAGATAGATAGATAGATAGATAGATAGATAGATAGATAGATAGATAGATAGATAGATAGATAGATAGATAGATAGATAGATAGATAGATAGATAGATAGATAGATAGATAGATAGATAGATAGATAGATAGATAGATAGATAGATAGATAGATAGATAGATAGATAGGTACTTTATTGATCCCCCGGGGGGGAAATTTCAATGTCAAGCAGCTACAACAAAACACAGGGCAGGTGCAAAATGCCACAACGAAAGTACACAAAAGACAGATACACGGTACATGATACATAGAGCGGCAGTATGAAAAAGTATAGAAATACAAGATATCTGGAGTGCAAAAAAAAGCTATAAAAAGACATTGCATAGTATGAGTGGTTGGCTGAATATGTACACTATACATTGGTGGATGTTGGATGGTTGACTATACTATACAGGTCGATGGCAGAGAAATACTTCAGTAGCTAAAAATGCGTATGATATGAGCGAGGGTAATAATAGTTTACTTAATAGACAGACTGGGTAAATGAACAGGTAAGTGAACATTTTGCATGGTTAAATTAGCTGTACAGTTAGGTATACAGTTATATTTACAGATAAGTGAATACTTGCATGTTTACACAAACTGTACAGGTAAATGACAGGAAGAGATACTTTAATAGCTAAATGTAAGGGAATTACTATTATTACCCTAAATTATATCATACGCACATTTAGCTATTTAAGTATCTCTTCCTGTCATTTACCTGTACAGTTAATTTAACCATGCAAAATATTCACTTACCTGTTCATTTAACCAGATTGTATATTAAGTAAACTATTATTACCCTCACTTATATCATACACACATTTAGCTATTTAAGTAGGTCTCTGCCATCGACCTGTATAGCATAGTTAACCATGCAAATATTCCTTATTTATCTATATCAACTTTTATAATTTTCTTTCACCTAACACTCTGTAACAATGTATAGTGTACATATTCAGCCATTCACCCATACAATGCAATGCCTTTTTATAGTTTTTTGCACTCCAGACTTCTTGTATTTTTATACTTTTTCATACAGACGCACTATGTATCATGTATCGTGTATCTGTCTTTTGTGTATTTTCGTTCTGGCATCTACAGTGGAGAGAACAAGTATTTGATACACTGCCGATTTTGCAGGTTTTCCTACTTACAAAGCATGTAGAGGTCTGTAATTTTTATCATAGGTACAACTGTGAGAGACGGAATCTAAAACAAAAATCCAGAAAATCACATAGTATGATTTTTAAATAATTCATTTGCATTTTATTGCATGACATAAGTATTTGATCACCTAACAACCAGTAAGAATTCTGGCTCTCACAGACCTGTTAGTTTTTCTTTAAGAAGCCCTCCTGTTCTCCACTCATTACCTGTATTAACTGCACCTGTTTGAACTCGTTACCTGTATAAAAGACACCTGTCCACACACTCAATCAAACAGACTCCAACCTCTCCACAATGGCCAAGACCAGAGAGCTGTGTAAGGACCTCAGAGATAAAACTGTAGACCTGCACAAGGCTGGGATGGGCTACAGGACAATAGGCAAGCAGCTTGGTGAGAAGGCAACAACTGTTGGCGCAATTATTAGAAAATGGAAGAAGTTCAAGATGACGGTCAATCTCCCTCGGTCTGGGGCACCATGCAAGATCTCACCTCGTGGGGCATCAATGATCATGAGGAAGGTGAGGGATCAGCCCAGAACTACACAGCAGTACCTGGTCAATGACCTGAAGAGATCTGGGACCACAGTCTCAAAGAAAACCATTAGTAACACACTACGCCGTCATGGATTAAAATCCTGCAGCGCACGCAAGGTCCCCCTGCTCAAGCCAGCGCATGTCCAGGCCCGTCTGAAGTTTGCCAATGACCATCTGGATGATCCAGAGGAGGAATGGGAGAAGGTCATGTGGTCTGATGAGACAAAAATTGAGCTTTTTGGTCTAAACTCCACTCGCCGTGTTTGGAGGAAGAAGAAGGATGAGTACAACCCCAAGAACACCATCCCAACCGTGAAGCATGAAGGTGGAAACATCATTCTTTGGGGATGCTTTTCTGCAAAGGGGACAGGACGACTGCACCGTATTGAGGGGAGGATGAATGGGGCCATGTATCGCGAGATCTTGGCCAACAACCTCCTTCCCTCAGTAAGAGCATTGAAGATGGGTCGTGGCTGGGTCTTCCAGCATGACAATGACCCGAAACACACAGCCAGGGCAACTAAGGAGTGGCTCCGTAAGAAGCATCTCAAGGTCCTGGAGTGGCCTATTCAGTCTCCAGACCTGAACCCAATAGAACATCTTTGAAAGACTGTATTGCCCAGCGACAGCCCCGAAACCTGAAGGATCTGGAGAAGGTCTGTATGGAGGAGTGGGCCAAAATCACTGCTGCAGTGTGTGAAAACCTGGTCTAGAACTACAGGAAACGTATGATCTCTGTAATTGTAAATAAAGGTTTCTGTACCAAATATTAAGTTCTGCTTTTCTGATGTATCAAATACTTATGTCATGCAATAAAATGCAAATGAATTACTTAAAAATCATACAATGTGATTTTCTGGATTTTTGTTTTAGATTCCGTCACTCACAGTTGAAGAGTACCTATGATAATTACAGACGTCTACATGCTTTGTAAGTGGGAAAACCTGCAAAATCAGCAGTGTATCAAATACTTGTTCTCTCCACTGTATCTATCTAAACACCAAATTGAGACTGCAGAGCAGAATTAGGATGATACCAGCTAGTTATACAAATCCAGAAAAGAGGCGTTAAGTGATTCCCAAATGTTTCCTAACAAAGCCATCACCTACAGAGAGATTCACCTAGAGAAGAGTAGCTGCAGCAAGCTGGTCCTGGGGCTCTGTTCACAAACACAAGCGCCCTGACAGGAACACAATTAGACCCAACCAAATAATGAAAAAACTCAAAGATAATTACTTGACACATTAGAAAGAACTCAGCAAAAAACGAAGCAAACTGGAATGCTATTTGGCTCTAAGCAAAGAGTACACTGACCCACAATTAGGTAAGCTTTGACTATGTACAGAGCATAGCCATGCTAATGAGAGAGGCCGCCGTAGTGGTTATGTGCTCACTGCCCACAAGATGAGGTGGAAACTGAGCTGCACTTCCTAACCTCCTGCCAATGACTTTATCAGAGACACATGCAGTATTTCCCTCAGATTACAAAGATCCACAAAGAATTTGAAAACAAATCCAATCTTGATAGATTCCCATATCTATTGGGTGATATACCGCAGTTCCACCACAGCAGCTAGATTTGTGACCTATTGCCACTAGTGAAGCACAAACACCATTGTAAATACAAACTAAATGTATCTGTCTATTTATTTTCCCTTTTCAACTACACTATTCAGTATTAGAGATTGGCGCCGCCCTGCGTGGTCGCCTGTTAAGCAGATCCCATTGTTCGTGCATAAATTGTTGTTTTAGTATTGTAGCGATCTGGCTGGCATTCGCTAGCCACGCGTTGCATGGTAACTGAAGGGCGCAAGGGGATTGTGGGTAGTTTGTGTTTTACGATTAAACGGTTGTGTTATGATTTAATGTTTCCCTTAAGTTGTCTTAGTTCAGGTTATGGGGGCAGGGGGGAATGTTAGAGTGCCTACCATTACCAAGCCTTGCATGGCCAGAGGTTAGGTTCGTTGCCGAAAGCTGAAAGAGGACAATAAAGTGTGATGTTCCTGTAGTCGTGCGGTGTATGGGGCACAGGAACTCTCTGTCAAATCAAATCTCTGTCTTTTTTTTGTGAGTTTTGCAACAGTTGAAGTATAATAGTTCAGGATTATGGAGTGCTACTGTTTTACGAAGGTTTTAGTGGTCCTTTTTATCACTGAGGCACTTTTTATTTTTCTCAGCGCCGAATGTTCACGTGAGTCTACAATTATTTACAACAGAACCCAGCTCCTGGATTTAGCTCATGCAGCGCTGCTACACCGCAGCGAGAAGTTTGATATTCCGGACGAGTTGAAAAGGTGATGACGTGGACGTAGGGCGGGATTGAAGTGTAAGGCAAAGCTGAGGAAGTACAAGCCGGCTATGCTGTCTATCGTTATGGGCAACGTGAGATCGCTACATTTTTTTACTGAGACTTGAACGATAACATCCACATAGAGAACGTCACTATCGGCGGGTTCCGGACCATCAGAGCAGACAGGGATAGCGTTTCTTCCGGTAAGAGCAAGGGAGGGGGGCTGGCTTTATTAGTTAACAACAGATGGTGTAATCAGAGCAATATTACTTTTTTTGTTTTGTAGCCCGGACATTGAGCTGTTAGCCGTTAGCCTGAGACCCAACTATTTGAGGGAATTCACGGCTACCATTGCTGTTATTGTTTACATCCCGCCCTCCGCTGACGCAAACACAGCGTGTGACGTCATCCACTCTGTTATCGAGAAGTTACAGACAGCGCATCCCAGTGCTTTCTTTGCCATTTCTGGGGATTTTAACCATGAATCTCTCTTCAACGCTGCCCACCAACAAACAGTTTGTGAAGTGCCCAACCAGGAATAATACAACTCTGGACTTGTTATATGCTAATGTGAATGATGCATACAACTCCACTGCACTCACTCCCCTCGGTAGATCGGATCACAACCTTGTCCACATCACCCCACTCTAAAGGCCTATGGTCCAACAGCAGCCTGCGACCATTAGGAGATGGTCTCCGGAGGCGAATGAGGCCCTACAGGACTGCTTTGAAACAACAGACGGGGTGTGCTCTGTGAGGCTCATGGGGAGGACATCGATGGACTTACAGACTGCTTAACAGACTATATAAATTTTTGTGTAGACAACACTACCCACCTGGAAGGTACGCTGTTTTTCAAATAATAAACCCTGGGTCACCAGCGACCTGAAGGCCCTGCTGAATGAGAAGAAGAGGGCCTTCAAGGAGGGGGAAAGGGACTGAGGGGAAGAGAGGATATAAGGAGAAGATGGAGGACAAGCTGAGGCAGAGCCAGGTGAGAGAGGTGTGGAAGGATATGAGAAATATCACTGGCTTTAAAAAGTCAAACAGTGGGCAGACGGAGGGGACCCAGGACAGAGCCAATGAGCTGAACCAATTATTTAACAGCTATTTAAGTATCTCTTCCTGTCATTTACCTGTATAGTTAATGTAACCATGCAAATATTCACTTACCTGTACATTTAACTGTACATTTACCTGTACAGTTAATTTAACCATGCGAAATATTCCCTTACCTGTTCATTTAACCAGTCTGTATATTAAGTAAACTATTATTAGCCTCACTCATATCATTGAAGTATTTCTCTGCCATCGACCTGTACAGTATAGTTAACCATGCACTATCCACCAATGTATAGTGTACATATTCAGCCATCCACCCATACTATGCAATGTCTTTTTATAGCTTTTTTGCACTCCAGACTTCTTGTATTTCTATACCTTTTCATACTGCCGCTCTATGTATCTTTTAATGTACTTTCGTTCTGGCATTTTGCACCTGCCCTGTGTTTTTGTTGTAGCTGCTTGACAAAGAAATTTCCCCTCGGGGATCAATAAACTATCCATCTATCCATCTATCTATCTATAAAAGTATGTGGACACCACCACTCAAATGAAAGGATTCAGCTATTTCAGCCACACAGGTGTATACAATTGAGTACACAGCCATGCAATCTCCATAGACAAACATTGGCAGTAGAATGGCCTTACTGAAGAGCTTAGTGACTTTCAACGTGGCACCGTCATAGGATGTCACCTTTCCAACAAGTCAGTTCGACAAATATCTGCCCTGCAAGAGCTGCCCCGGTCAACAGTAAGTGCTGTTATTGTGAAGGGGAAACGTCTAGAAGCAACAACGGCTCAGCCGCGAAGCGGTAGGTCACACAAGCTCACAGAACGGTACCGCTGAGTACTGAACCGCATAGTTCCAAACTGCATCTGGAAGCAACATCAGCTTTGGGATGAATTGGAACGCTGAATGCAAGTGTAATGTTTATTGTTAATTTCTGATTGATTATTTAACTTTTGTTAATTATCTATTCCACTTGTTTTAGCAATGTAAACATGTTTCCAATGCCAATAAACTCTTTGAATGGATGTGCGTGCAGGCATGTGTGTGTGATGTGTGTGTGTGCTTTCGCTGTGATCAGCTGTGCTGCTGGAGAATGAAAGCAGAGGCTTGAATCCCTGTTGAGTGTTTTCCAGCCACTGTACTGAAGGAATCAATGGGTGCAGTAAATTAGCCTTTTACAGTGTGTGTCAGAGAGGAGAGAGACGTAGAGAGACGTCATACCGCCCTCCCTCCCTTCTTCTTTCTTTCTCGATCCCTCTTCCAGCCCTGCCTCCACTCTTCCCACCCTCCCCTCACTCTCATATAAATGACTATACTCCTTCACACACACACTATCCTTCACACACACAAACACACACACAAAGTTCTGTCTGCTGATGCCTCTGCATGCCACCACAGGGCCTTAATGACAGAGATCACTCCTCTGCAGCTGCCTCCTCACAACCTCCTTAGATTAAGACACCAGTCATCTCCTTTCTCTCAGGACCCACATACTGTACACTGGGTCCCGAGAGAAAGGAGATGACTGGTGTTTTAATCTATGGAGGTTGTGAGGAGGCAGCTGCAGAGGAGTGATCTCTGTGACATAACATGGCTCCTGGCCGGGCCAGGAAACCCTCTTCATCATCACATCTACTGGCTGGCTGCACACACAAATGCACAGACACAAGCAGGTAGGACACACACACACAAACACTTACACACATCACAGAGCAGGCTGCTGAGCTCTTTAAAACTATAGCCCAGAGGAGAGCCCTGGATAAGAGCACCCCCCTCTAAAAATATAGCCCAGAGGAGAGCCCTGGATAAGAGCACCCCCCTCTAAAAATATAGCCCAGAGGAGAGCCCTGGATACACTTACATCATTTAGCAGACACTCTTACACAGAGCAACTTTTTTTTTTTCATACTAGTTCCCAGTGGGAATCAAACCCACAACCCTTGCAATGCAAGCACCAAGCTCTACCAACAGAGCTACACAGGACTAGATAACAGCATCCCCCTCTACCCTTTAAAACTATAGCCCAGAGGAGAGCCTTGGCTAACAGCATCCCCCTCTACCCTTTAAAACTATAGCCCAGAGGAGAGCCCTGGATAAGAGCATCTTTTCCCATTACTCTTCTCTTTTATCCCTCCATGTTTAATTCCCCTCCTGCCTGTCCTGTTTAATCCAGGCCTGGCAGACGTGGATAAGTATCAGGTGAGTCACATCCTCACTGTAACTTTCAGCAACAAAACCTCCCGGCTACCATGTCTTTTAGCTGCTAGCTGCTCTATCTCTGACAGAGAGAGATAGAGAGAGAGAGAGAGAGAGAGAGAGAGAGGGAGGAAGAGAGAGAGAGAGGGAGGGAGAGAGAGAGAGAGAGAGACGTCTACTGTATATCATGTTATGTAACATCTTGGTCTAATAATGTTTCATGGCAGTCTTCAGTGTATAGACATCAGAATCTGATGTGACAGTGCCTGAGCGTTAGCTCAGCGGGCTAACGCAGTCTTGTGCCATGAAAATGCATGGCCATGGTTCAAACCCATTTTGTCACACACATATCTTGTTGATCTGTGGGTAAGACCTACATCTGAGCCTCTTGGGATATACAGTATATACAATTGACAGGTTCCCCATGGCCAGTATATATAATGTATTGTCCAGTTAGTGTGTATTTTTTGTAGAGATCTCCAGTTCTGAAGACGGACACACAGGCAGTCATCCTCTGCCTGATCTTTCTGCTCCAAAAAGCAAAACAGAGAGAGATAAAAAAGAGGGATAGAGAGAAAAGAGAGAGAGAGAGAGAAAGAAGAGAGAGCGAGCGGGAGAGAGGGGGAGGGGGGTAGTTGGCCGAAACATCTGTCCTGAGTGTACTAGCTTGTCTTTCTCCCTGCTGCTGGATTAATGACATCAGAGACACCTGACTGGCTCACTGTGACGCCAGGACTCCGCTCTCCTCTACTCTCTTGCATATTTTCTATCCTCTTCACTCCTGTCATCCCTCTCTCCTTTCCTCTTCTCTCCTCCCTCTCTCCTCTCCACTCCTCTCCTCTCATCCCTCTCTCCACTCCTCTCCTCTCATTACTATCTTCTTCCCTCCCCTCCCCTCTCTCCTCTCCTCTCCTCCCATTCCCCTCTTCTCTCATCCCTTTCTCCTCTCCTCTCATCAGCATATGGGTGTTTACAGTGTAATCTAAGATACAGTTGTTTTAGGGATGTTTTCTTGTCAATTTAGCAGATAAAACGGCAACAACTGCTACGCCAAGGACTACTACTCCCATATGCAGCTACACTCGGGACTACAAATCCCATTATATGCAGCTGCATTTAGGACAACAAATCCCATCTGCAGCTACACTTGGTACTACAGATCCCACAATATGCAGCTACACATGGGACTACAGATCTCACATTCTGCAGCTATACTCTGATTAACTACAACAGGGGTTTTCAAAGCTGTCCTCGGGGACCGCCAGCCTTTCCATTTATTTGAACTATTGTAAAGCTAGCTCACCTGATTCAACTCGTCAACTAATTATCAAGCCCTTGAATAGGTTAAACAGGTGAGCTAGTTCAGAGCTACAAAAAAAATCGGAAACATCTGGGGGTCCCTGAGGAGGTTTTAAAACCACTGAACTACATAACTGTAATACAGTAAACTACATTACTGTAATAACACAATAATAAGCATTACTTTGACAGCGTAATAACGTTACTTACCTAAATTATACGTTAACATAATAGTTACCTACAATAATTTCTGCAATTTCTGTGGTAAACTGTATTGTGATAGACTGCATTACTGGTACGGCATTAATGATATTATGAAATGTAGTTTCCCATCCAACTGTCTTTTTTTATTTAGTGGGAGAAGAGGAATGGAGGGAGGGAAGGAGAGGCGGATTGCAATCAATTAAAGCAGAACGCTCTTGAGGTCAGCGGAAAGGAAGACAAATTCTCCCTCCATCGATTAAGATGTTTCGATCTCTCTCTCTCTCTCTCTCTCTCTCTCTCTCTGTCTGGTTCTTGTACAGGACAGCACAGCAATGTTGATCATTAAGCAGATTGTCTCTCAGCAGCATTACTGTCTACCTGTTCATTCCTACTGTACTGATAAGCTAATACAGCTAATCTACTCTCTATAGTGATGAAACACAGACACAAGCTACTGACGCAAGCGAGTGTAATGAAATAGAGTCATTTAGTCTGACCATATATGTCTAGCTTCTAGCTAATCTGGTTCTTACAGAGACAAGCTACTTTAGTTCCTGGACAGTTCTGGTACAATGCCATGCAGCTCTTGTGACATTCATCTCTGAACACACACACACACACTCGTGGACGGACGCAATGAAAGCCACACACACCCTCAACCACACCCACACTGACAGTTTTAACACGGCTGCAGAGGTCAGTGTCTGTACGTGTCAAAGCCCCCCAACCCCCAGCTCTGTGTGCCCCCTTAAACCCCCCCCCCCCCCACACACACACACATGCACACGCACACACGTACACACTTCCTCAAACCGTGGCAGTGCTTTTGCCTTTATGCATGGCCCATCACATTAGTCCCTCCCCCTTTTTACCCCTGGGTGATCTGATTGTCCAGTGATTTACATGCAGGCAGTGAGTGGGGCGACCTACCAGGTCCTCGTTGTTCAGGGTCGATCTAGTCACCAGTGCGAACGAGATGCCTGCCTTTCGAGCAGCGAGAGTCTGGGAGAGAGAGAGAGAGAGAGAGAGAGAGAGAGAGAGAGAGAGAGAGAGAGAGAGAGAGAGAGAGAGAGAGAGAGAGAGAGAGAGAGAGAGAGCGAGACAAAGAAGAGACTGAATGAATGCAACTAAGAACCATGACACAATATTAATAATCAAACAAAGTGGTGTTCTATCGTTGCAACAGGATTGTCACTGTCCTTTAGAAGCAAGGCCACCTTCTAATGCTCAAATTGACTATCGTATCACTGAAGTGTCTGCCGTACAAACAACTGTCTGCTCCTCACCCTCAGCCAGTCTCTATAGTTGTAGACTATAATCAGGATGCATTCCCAAGGCTGCCATATTCCCTGTTTAGTGCATAGACATGTTGACCCCTGCCCTATGGGCCCTGCTCAAAAGTAGTGCACTCTATAGGGAATAGGGTGCCATTTGGAGTCAGCCCAGAGAGATTAGCCCTGTCTGTTAAGGGAATTACTATTATTACCCCAAATGATATCATACACACATTTAGCTATTAAAGTATCTATTCCTGTCATTTACCTGTACAGTTTGTGTAAACATGCAAGTATTCACTTATCTGTAAATATAACTGTATACCTAACTGTACAGCTAATTTAACCATGCAAAATTTTCACTTACCTGTTCATTTACCCAGTCTGTCTATTAAGTAAACTATTATTACCCTCGCTCATATCATACGCATTTTTAGCTACTGAAGTATTTCTCTGCCATCGACCTGTATAGTATAGTTAACCATCCAACATCCACCAATGTATAGTGTACATATTCAGCCAACCACTCATACTATGCAATGTCCTTTTATAGCTTTTTTTTGCACTCCAGATATCTTGTATTTCTATACTCTTTCATACTGCCGCTCTATGTATCATGTACCGTGTATCTGTCTTTTGTGTACTTTCGTTGTGGCATTTTGCACCTGCCCTGTGTTTTGTTGTAGCTGCTTGACAATGAAATTTCCCCCCCGGGGGATCAATAAAGTACCTATCTATCTATCTATCTATCTATCTATCAGTTAAACCTTATTGGAGCAAAGAGATCAAACTCATCTTCAACTGCAAAATGAGCTTCGTTTCGTTGCATATTTTACATGAACCCACGACTTTGTAAGAGAAACAAAATGACATACAGAGAGAGAGACAGAGAGAGAAGATAAAAGATCAAGCGACAAAATAATAGTCTTCACGCCCAGCCCCAGCCAACACAGACGCCCACAGAAGCAGACCTGGGTTCAAATTATATTTGAAATCTTTCAAATACTTTGACCGTTTTCTTTAGTATTTCTGGAGTGCAAGCTGGTCGGGGACTGATAAACTATTTTTAAATGATTAGTGTTTAAACCCAGGTCTGTCACAGAAACACAGCTCTCTGTCCGATTAAGACATCTCAGGATGTCTACTACAAAGAATGAACCTCTATCGAGCGTCTTGTTCATTATCAAGGCTGTAACAATAAGTCAGAGAGAAATAGAACAACTTACCCAGATATATTTTGTATAATGTTTTTATTTTGTAAAGGGCTTTGACTTACCATAGCCTGATGGTTTCCACGGACGCAATGAAAAGAGAAATCAAGAGAAGCAATTAGAAGCTGTCTGTCTGGCAGGCAGACATGGACTGCATCTCAAATGGCTCCCTGTTCCCCAAAAAGTGCACTGCTTTTGACCAGAGCCTATAGGGCCTATTGTCTATATAGTGCATTACTTTAGGGCTCTGGTCAAAAGTAGTGCACTATAAAGGGAAAATTCTGCCATTTCAAACAAAGCCCTGATTTCACACAGAGAATACTCACAGAATGGTTGAGCTTTATACCTAAGCGAATCTGTGACATACATTACAGGTCAGCTCTATATAACAATTCATCTCAGTAATTTTGAGTTATACAATCTATAGAATCATATTCTTTTCATGCATTAAACATTACAGAATTGCACTCATGCTTGGTATTTGTAGTGTTGGTCTCGGTACATGTATAGGTCCAGGTGTTTTTTTTCCTGACCACATGACCTGATCAGGAAAGAAACTACAGCTAGCTATCACCGCTAGCACCCAGAGTGTTTCCTGGTCAGGTCTTGTGGTCTGGGAAGAACTCCTGGCCCCATCTCTGTCAGATTAAGCATTTCATCATAATATTTCTGCTGTCTCTTCTGCACGTTAGTTACTCTGGTAGACACACCAACAGACGAACACCAAACAGGACGAACACGTTAGTTACTCTGGTAGACACACCAACAGACGAACACCAAACAGGACGAACACGTCCGCGCAGGTACAGATTTGTTTACAGTGACGTCAGTTGGACTTTACACCACTGACTCACACACAGTACACTAACTAACTATCTAACATGTACATTACATAGTAACATTAATGTCCACTAAACCAGAGTGTTGAGAGAAGATAGATAGATAGATATATATAATTACACACTTATCCTTATACTAGAGCAGGGCTAGGCAACCCTGGTCCTGGAGTGCCGCAGGCACTTCATATTTTTTGATTTAACCAACATGGAAGACCAGGGGTGTAATGATTTTAGGCAATCACTGAACTAATCAATCAGCTCAGTTGGTCAGGTGTGGTGCCTAGTTGGAACAAAATCCTGCAGGACCTGCGGCACTCCAGAAACAGGGTTGCCTAACCCTGCGCTAGAGGAAAGCCTGGTACCACATCTGCATGTGCTCTAGCCAACTACTATGAAGTATGTTGTCATGGTAACCATACACATACATTATACAGTATGTTATGTTGGCTAAAGCACATACAGGTCTGGATCAAATTGATATTAGAGGAGCTTACGTTACAGATAGATAGGAAAATGCAGACATGGACAGCTGCCAATATTGACTCAGTCTTTACCATCATCTAGCCCGGGGGGGGGTGGCCAATCCTTCTCCCGGAGAGCGACTGCAGGTGCAGGCTTTTGCTCTAACACACCACATTCAGCCAATTGAAGGTGCCGATGAGGCAGCTGATTGGTGGAATCGGGTGTGTTGGAGCAGGGTTGAAGTAAAAAACAGTGGGCAAAGTTGGTTGATATGATGCCATCCTTACAACCAGTTTACAACCGAAACAACCATGGTTGTAATATAGTTGTAATGACGTCATATTGGTTGAAATTACGTCATAATGAACAGTTTTGTTGTAATCTTGTTCTAATGACACAATTTCAAACAGTTTATTCCACTGGAACAGTTTATTCCACTCATTACAACCAGTTTATAACCATTCAACGAGTTTTGCCCACTGCGAAACCCAACCTAACCTCTAGATGTAAATGTGTCTTTATAGGTAGATAAAACGTGCAGACAACACATTTCCTCTTTCCTACAAAGTCGTGCCCTGCACACATTTTCCTCTGGAGGTTGGGTTGGGGAAGCCTGCATGCCCAGTAGGTCTCCAGACAGGGGGCTGTCCAGCCCAGGTCTAGTCATGCCTACAGCCCAGCTATGGTAAAGATCCATGGGTGGTCCATGACCATGGTGTTGTGTTGGTTCAGCCATGTTTGGGGCAGCCATGGGTTCTGTAAGCAGGGGGATGCCACCTCTACATGAACCCAGAGTGTTGATGTAAGTTTAAGTGATCAACATGCACCGTTATTCTGCTCGGGTTGCTGCAGGCATTATCAAGTAAAATTACAATCTCAGGCATTACTAGTAATATTAAAACCCTGAGTCCGGATGTTACTGAGTGGTGAGTTATTTAAGGTTAACTAAGAAGTCCTTTGAAATATTTAAATGGGAATATGTTTTGCATCCCACTGTGATTGGTGGGGATCCCTCCTGTCCCAGCCAATCAGACCGCTGTTGCTGCCCTGAAGCAATCACACAGCCAATGGGGGACATTGACAGAGGAGAGGCATGAGTGGGGGGTGTAGAACAGTGATTTTCTGACTTCATCTGGGGGGGTGTAAAAGGTTTTTCTTAAAGCGTTGCTTTTACAATGATTTAAAAGCCTCATAACAGTTAAATCAGAAGTCAATGAAGTCCTCATAGATATATTTTTGGGTTGAGTTGTCAACATTTCAAATAATATTAGTTCATTGTCTTGTTCGTTCAACTCTTGCCTGCCGAGCATTTAAAATGTCAATGTTTTGGCTCGGAGGGTTCGCCTGAAATCTGACAACTCACTGAAAAATATCTCCCATAGCTGTTATGGGTCTGTGTAAGGAATGGCAAATATCAAATATACACACAAAACCCCAAAAGAAGAACAACAACCTCATACTCACCAAGACATTGTTGGTTATTAATTTTCATGAGAAATATGGACAAATACAGCATCAACTCATGTTCTTCACTGTGTTACAAACGGTTATCAGAAACTATATATGCCTTAAATTGACAATAAGCTAATATGTTATAATTTCTACCAGATTTACTTTTTCGCCAGGAATTAAATTGAAATATTGCATTTGTATACTAAGAGCTCAGTGTGTGTGTGTGTTTCAGAAAATTCCTTTTATGGTTATTACGATCTATGTTAAAGGTTATATTGAATGTGTAATATCTAAATTGGGTGGTAAAAAATCAAACCTACTACAGAAGATAATATATGATGAATCATGAAAAACAGACACTGAAGCACAAGACAAACTTCACGAACAGTTGAACACATCACTACTACTAGTGCTATTACTGCTACTACTACTACTACTACTAGTGCTATTACTGCTACTACTACTACTACTACTACTACTACTACTACTACTACTACTGCTAAATGCTACTACTACTACTGCTACTACTACTACTACTACTACTGCTACTACTACTACGACTACTACTACTACTACTACTAATAATAATAATAATAATACAAATAATAATAAAACAACTAGTACTACAACTACTACTGACTGCCCTACTACACAAGTATTCCTACCTACTGACTGAACTAACAGAGAAACCATACTACCAGGGTTGGGGTCCATTACATTTCAATTCATTCAATGTAGGTGATTCATTGATATTCAAGACTTGAAAAATCCTTATTGAACATAAATAGAGCTAGCACTTTTCAATTCTTGAAGTAGAATGAAAATTAATGGACTGAATTGGAAAGGAATTGGCGCCAACCCTGTGTGTCTTCCAAATGGCACTCTATTCCCTTTACAATGCACTACTTTATAGTTCACTATAAAGGGAACGGGGTGCCATTTGGGACAAAGCCATCAGTAACACTGTAGATTACTCTACCACATCATTAATATTCCATAAATTGCAATTTAGTCTGGGCCTCAGTTGTCTGGGCCTCACAATATGTTCACACAAAACAAACTGTACAGTCCCATCAATATGATGAAACACACGCTGGCATTCAATAACACTGCCCTCTCTTTCTCCACTAACTAACTGTAGGATGACTTGCAACAGGCTAGCAGCTGGATTTCACATCAGTTTCGTTCCAAATGGCATCCTATTCTCTTTCTAGTGCACAACTTTTGACCAGGGTCCATAGGGGACTGGTCAAAAGTAGTGCACTTTGTAGGGCACAGGTTGCCATTTGGGATACACTCATACAACACTGCAGACTCCAATGGCAGGTAATGGAACAACAACACAAACCAAGCTTGTCTGGCTGGTGCTGTCGTTGCTGTAATGTAGAAACAGTCAGACAGATCCACCAACCTGCCATAATATAACTCACACAGAACCTTGTTGAGGCAGATAACTCACCAGGTCTCGGACAATAGGTACGGTCCTCTTGCGGCGTAAGTCTGGCATGCTGTCAATGCCATAAAGAATGCAGCCAGCTCTGTTGAAAGCAGACAGGTTTAAGGCCTATTAATATCATAATAATGGCGTGTAGCGGGGGGCATTACCAGGATAAACAGGGGATGGTGATTTACGAGGGCGGGCTATGACACAGGTCATACCTCATGCTCATTTCTCTCCCTCTGGGTTTCCCTGATACCCTGCCTGACCAGAGGGCCCAGGCTAGAGATAACTCTCTCTCTCTCTCTCTTTTGTTGGTGTTTTCATTCAATTGTTATTTTCTAATGCACTGTTTGTTTTAGCGGTACCCACTGGGTTTTTTTCAAAGTGTGGGAGGAAGAGGACAGAGTTTTAGTTCCTGGGGTTTGGAAGGTTTGGTGTGCGCAATGGCTTCACAGCCTAGCGCGGAGGAGACGCCATCGTTACGGCATGGATTCAGGTGTGTTCCTGAGAATGGAATTAAGGTGGAGGAGGTTCTTCCTGCGGTCGGTGAACAGGTAGGAGCTGAATATAATATATACAGCGGGTGAAATAAGTATTGAACACGTCACCATTTTTCTCAGTAAATATATTTCCAAAGGTGCTATTGACATGAAATTTTCACCAGATGTTGGTAACAACCCAAGTAATCCATACATACAGAAAACAAAACAAATAAGTTCAGATATTAAGTTATGTGTAATAATATGAAATGACACAGGAAAAAGTATTGAACACATGAAGAAAGGGAGGTGCAAAAAGGCATGGAAAGCCAAGACAACAGCTGAAAACTATCAGTAATTAAAAAGCAATCCAGTCCCCTGTCAGTGCAAATTAATATCAGCTGGTTCAGTCCCAACTGATGGCCTACAAAAAGGTCTCATTGCCAAGATGTCACACAAAACACAACTCATGATGGGTAAAAGCAAAGAGCTGTCTCAAGACCTTTGCAACCTAATTGTTGCAAAACATAATGATGGCATTGGTTATAGGTGCATTTCTAAGCTTCTGAATGTTCCAGTGAGCACTGTTGGGGCCATAATACGGAAGTGGAAAGACAATCATTTCACCATAAATTTGCCTCGACCAGGTGCTCCTCGCAAGATTTCTGACAGAGGAGTGAAAAGAATAATCAGAAGAGTTGTCCAAGAGCCAAGGACCACTTGTGGAGAGCTTCAAAAAGACCTGCAATTAGCAGGTACTGTTGTCTCAAAGAAAACAGTAAGTAATGCACTCCACCGCCATGGCCTGTATGCACGCTCACCACGCAACACTCCATTGCTGAAAAAAATTGCATGTTGAAGCTCGTTTAAAGTTTGCTGCACAACATTTGGAAAAGCCAGTGAAATACTGGGAGAATATAGTGTGGTCAGATGAGAGCCAAATTTAACTGTTTGGATGTCATAATACACACCATGTTTGGAGGAGAAATGGCACTGCACAACACCCTAAAAACACCATACCAACAGTGAAGTTTGGAGGTGGGAACATCATGGTGTGGGCCTGCTTTTCAGCAAATGGTACTGGCAAACTTCACATAATTGAAGGAAGGATGAATGGGCAAATTTACCGAGACATTCTTGACAAAAATCTGCTGCCATCTACCAGGATGATGAAGATGAAACGAGGGTGGACATTTCAGCAAGACAATGATCCCAAACACACAGCCAAGAAAACTCTCAATTGGTTTCAAAGAAAGAAAATAAAGCTGCTAGAATGGCCCAGCCAATCACCTGACTTAAATCCCATTGAAAATCTATGGAAAGAACTGAAGATCAAGATTCATAGAAGAGGCCCACGGAACCTTCAAGATTTGAAGACTGTTTGTGTGGAAGAATGGGCCAAAATCACACCAGAGCAATGCATGCGACTAGTTTCTCCATACAGGAGGCATCTTGAAGCTGTCATTACCAACAAAGGCTTTTGTACAAAGTATTAAATAAATATCAGTAAGTGTGTTCAATACTTTTTCCCTGTGTCATTTCACATCATTACACATAACTTAATTTTTGAACTTATTTGTTTTGGTTTATTTGTATGTATGGATTACTTGGGTTGTTACCAACGTCTGGTGAAAATGTCATGTCAATAGCACCTTTGGAAATATATTTACTGAGAAAAATTGTGACGTGTTCAATACTTATTTCACCCGCTGTACATCTAGAATGAATAAAGCTGTGGTTGTGTTCATGAAAATAGTAAATTTGGTGGGTAGGCTGATTGCTAGCGGAATATTTGTAAGGAATGTGTTGGTGCCGATTTCTCCCCTGACGAGTTCTTTGACTAGAGTGGTAATCACTAATTTATCACCGATGATCAAATCTGAAAAGAACTGAGCCGGTTTGGTAAATTTGCTAGTGGGTTTTCAGGCAGAGGCAGTTAAGCATTTTGTGAGTGAGGCATGGAGACGGGCTCTACGCAGGGTTTGCCAGCACAGATAGTCTACAGTGTTTTGAGTGTGGGGATTTGGGGCATGGCCCCCTGCACGCTTTGCGTGCCCACATAAAGGCCATAGACAAGGTGAGGGTACAAGCGCCAGTGGGGGAAATCGAGGTCAGCGTGCAGGGTGCCATGAGACGCAGGCAACAGAGGCTGGGCCTAGTCATGCCATGGATGGTGGTGTAGATGAGACTGGGCTTAGTCGGGCTAGAGATGGTGGGGTAACTGAGGCTGCGCCTAGTCATGCTATGGATGGTGGTGTGGATGAGGCTGGGCCTAGTCAGGCTACAGATGGTAATGTAGATGAGGCTGGGTCTAGTCAGGCTATGGATGGTGGTGTAGCTGAGGCAGGGTCTAGTCAGGTTATGCTAATGGATGAGGAGAGTATAGTGGGGAAGGGGAAGCGACTGGGGGACGGTGTCATGCGGAAGAGGAAAAAGGGGGAGAAGAAAGGAGGTGGAAGGGGAGAGGCTGGTGTGGTCAAAGGCACCAAGGAACCTTTTCGTGGTGCTGGGGGGGAGGCCCCGACTAGAGAGAAAGGGCAGGTGGTCAGGATGGGAGATGAGGAGGAGGAAGGTAAGTCTGAGGAAGAGCTGACAGCCAGTCAGGCAGAGGGGTCAAAGTGCACGGTGAGGGAACTGTCAAGGGGACAGTTCCCTCACAGGAACTCTCACAGGTAACGCCTGAGGAGATGCTGGTGGTCGGCGGGGACTGGAACTGTACAATGGGTTTTTACAAAAGACAGAAATGGGGAGGAGCCTCATTCAGGCTCAGTAGGGGTGTTAAGGGAAATCATTAATCAGTTCGACCTAGTGGATGTTTGGAGAACTAGACATCCCAACGCAAGACAGTACACATGGGTGAAGGTCTTTGAGGCTAGGGTGAGTGCAGCCCGACTCGATCGATTTTACATGTCCAGGAATCAAAGCAATAGGCTATTGGGCGCTACCAACAGCTAGGCTGTCTATTTCAGCAGGGCCTCAGCAGGCATCCTAATGGAAGTTTAATGTAGGTTTCCAGACCTTTTGGGAAAGGTGGGGACAGCAAAGAGAGGAGTATGAGTCTCTGAGTCAATGGTGGGATGTGGGGAAAGTCCAAATTCAGCTTTTCTGTCAACAGTACACAGCTCTCTCATCTTCAGAGGCTAGGAAAGTATTGGGGGAACTCGAGCATAGTATTAGTGAGGTGGAGGAAGAGCTGGTGGGGCAAGGCAGTGTAGGCCTCCAGGCTAATTTAGTTGAACTACGTAGGGCCCTGGGCAGTTTTTTCCAGGTTAAAGCAAAGGGAACACTTGTAAGAGCTAGATTCTCCATGCTCAAGGAGATGGATGCTTCCAGCTCCTTCTTCTTTGGTTTGGAAAGACAGAGCGGTGAAGCCAAGTGTATGCATTGTTTACGGCTGTCTGATGGGCGGGTGACCTCTGTCGTGGGGGAGATGCGGGAGCGGACTGTGGAGTTTTATACTGAGTTGTATACGGTAGAACTGTGTGATCCTATGTGTGCTCAGGTTTTGTTTACAGAACTCCCTAAGCTCTCTCTGGCACAGAGGGATGAAATGGACACTCCTCTGTTGTCCCATGAACTGACAGAGGCCGTAAACCAGATGTCCCCTGGCCGTGCACCAGGGGTCGATGGACTCCCAGTGGAGTTTTATAAAAAATTCTGGGGAATAATTGGACTGGACTTCTTTTGCGTGTTGCGTGAGTGCGTCAGGGTAGAAGATTTGTCGATGAGCTGCCGTCAGGCGGCTCTGACTCTCCTGCCCAAAAAAGGGGACTTGTGTGAACTTAAGAACTGGAGGCCTGTGGCATTGCTCTGTGCGGACAACAAGGTATTTGCCAAGGTCCTCACTAACAGATTGAAGTCCCATTTGGACTCTATAGTACACAAGGACCAGACATACTGCGTACCAGGACGCTCAATCACGGACAACTTGTTCTTAATCAGGGACATGTTAGACTTGTCAAGAGATTCTAATGTGAACTTTGGACTGGTCTCTCTAGATCAAGGCTTTTGATAGAATGGACCATGAGTATCTGTTAGATAAATCGATAGATAGGTGGATAGGTGGATAGATAGATAGATAGATAGATAGATAGATAGATAGATAGATAGATAGATAGATAGATAGATAGATAGATAGATAGATAGATAGATAGATAGATAGATAGATAGATAGATAGATAGATAGATAGATAGATAGATAGATAGATAGATAGATAGATAGATAGATAGATAGATAGATAGATAGATAGATAGATAGATAGATAGATAGATAGATAAATAGATAGATAGATAGATAGATAGATAGATAGATAGATAGATAGATAGATAGATAGATAGATAGATAGATAGATAGATAGATAGATAGATAGATAGATAGATAGATAGATAAGTATTTCTCTGTGATGTCTGTGTTTGGGGAAAGGTTTTTGCCTATGTGAAGATGTTGTATGCTAAAGCGTCATGTATGGTCAAGGTGGGAGGGTGACTCAGTAGGCCAGTCTGGGTGAGGCGGGGCATTAGACAAGGATGCTCTCTATCAAGGGGGTCTGGAGGACTTGTTAGATTTTAACACTGGTAAAGCCCTCTACAACCTCTGTATTAAGTTAAGGAACATTAGGAGCCTAACAGGAGTGAAGGCACATCAGTGGCAGGGGGTTTGTGGGGCGTAGAGTATGGTGGGTTTTAGATGGAGGGGGCTCTACAAACTCCCAGTACCAAAGAGGTCAGGGGACCTCCAGTGGAGGGTTCTACATGGAGCCCTGACCACTAACAGCTGGTTGGCACGGCTTGAACCAGGAGTCAGACAAGGGTGTCATGACTGAAACTGTGATTCATGTGTTTTCTGTGTGTGCCAGGTTAATGCCATTCTCTGTTGGAATGTCTGTGTGAAAGGTTGGGGGTGGAATTTACTGTTGGGATGTTTATAATGTGGTACAGGTATTCAAATAAGGAAAAGGCCAAATGTGTGTTGTTGAATTTTCTGTTTGCTCAGGCAAAGTTGGCTATTTGGCTAACAAGGAGGAACAGGGTCAAAGGTTGGGGATAACAGACCCTTTACTGTTACTTAATGGGATGGTCTCTGCACGCCTTAGGGTCAAATTTGAGTTCTAGAAAATTATAAAAAAGTGTGGAGATGTTTCAGGAGATATGATGTGTCGGGGGGGGGGGGGGGCTGTCTGTAAAGCTGTTTTGGATATACGGTTGTAGAAGTGGTGAGGTTTTGGTTATTGAGATGTGTGGTTTTGTACTGCAGGGTAGAGGGCAAGGTGAGTATGCAATATATATATATATTTTTTATTTTTTTATTTGGGGGGGTGAGGTTTTATTGAAATGAGGATGTATCATTAAAGAAAGACAACAAGTCAAGTCTCTCTCTTCTCTCTCTCTCTCTCTCTCTCTCTCTCCCTCTCCTCTCTCTCTCTCCTCTTCTCTCTCTCCTCTTCATTTCTCTTCTCTCTCTCTCTCTCTCTCTCTCCTCTCCTCTCTTTCTTCCTTTCTCTCTCCTCTCTCTCTTTCCTCTCTCTCCTCTCTCTCTTCCTTTCTCTCTCTCTCTATCTCTCTCTTCTCTCTCTCTCCTCTCTCTTTCTCTCTTCTCTCTCTCTCTCTCTCCCATGACCTGGCTGGTGTGGTGTGTGTGCATTTGTGTGTGTTCGATGGTATGCATGTGTGTGTCTGTGTGTCTGAGGGCTGTGGTGGTCAGGTGTGTTTGTGTGTCTTTTCCACTTTCAGCTGCTTTTCAGACCAACACCAGCTAGTGGAGCAGTAGCCAAGGGCTGGGGGCCAGGTCAGCAGGGCTGGGGCTGTGGGAGAGAAGCCGGGTGGGAGAGACTGTGGGTGAGACTGGGGGAGAGAGACTGGGGGTGGGGGAGAGAGGCGGGGTGGGGGGAGAAAGGGGGTCTGGGGAAGACTCTAATAAGAGCTTTTACTAGATCGTATGTGTTGGAGATTTTGTGACAGCCTTAACAATGGTTTTCCCCTCAATAACTATCTAGAGCACACATCTTGATTTTGGGACACAGCCAATGACTTCCTGGTGAAAGAAAGTAAATACTGTATAAGTTGCTAATGCCTCTCTAGTTAAATATAGGCTAAGTGATGTGAAGTTTGGACTGGCTGTCTGTGGGTTGGGATGGAAGGCCTGAGGGTTCAGGACCAAATTACAGCTCTCTCCCCAAGAGCTCCGATCTGTTAATCAGCTGCCCACAGAGACATTAACCAGTCTGCTTCAGCACAGAAACAATGACTCATACATCAACACACACACACACATAGAGAGAGAGAGAAGCAACACACACACACAGGCAAGCAGGCACACAGCACAAACGAACAAACACACGGACCCACAGTATATCCACACTCATACTATGTGTAGTACGTCAGCCAATGAGAGAGAGAGAGCTGAGGGGTGAATAAACTGATGAGCAAATGTACAAGTTAGGGAGAAGGAATAGAATCAGAACAGTCCTACCAATCTAGACCCGACCCAGACCAAGGGTTGGTGTTCCAAAGCCATTGTAAAAAGGGTTCTTCAAATGGTTCTCCTATGGGTACAGCTGAAGAACGCTTTTAGGTTCTAGATATAATTTATTTTTCTAAGAATGTATTCCTTTTACAGTGGACTAGTTTTGTCCAGGGCCCATATGGCTCTGGTCAAAAATAGTGCACTATGGAATAGGGTGCCATTTGGAACACACACCTGGACGCAATACTCTCATGGAACATCGAAGTGCTTCAATTTACGAATTCAGTTTGTTCATGGACCGAAGATTAACTGTCAAACATTGATTTTAAAATAGTTGCTCTCTTGAAGTTGTGCGGCTGCATGGGTGGTGGAAATATATCAATAACTATTTTAGCTATGCAGGCTTTGGGAAACCCTTCCCTGTGTAGTCGATGTGTGCATCCCAACTTGTACCTTATTTTCTGTATAGTACACTACTTTTCACCAGGGCCTGTAGGTCTCTGATCAAAAGTAGGACACTGCAGTATGTAGGAAATAGGGTGCCATTTGGGACTCAGCCCAGAAGTCACTCACCCTCCGACAGCCTGTAGGCCCAGTACTTTGGGATCCAGCACATTGAGAGGCTGCAGAGAGAAGAGTACAACATCACACAGCTAAACACACTGTGGCATGGAATCATTCACAAACAGAGGTTGAGGCAACACAAACACACACACACACACAACGGAAAACAAGAGCCCAATTTGGAAAAGTACTGTCCATCTGGAGGTCAGATCAGGACAGAAGTATTAAAGAAATAAACTACAGAGGGAGGATAGGAGAGTCGAAGCATTGTGTGTGTGTGTGTGTGTGTGTGTGTGTGTGTGTGTGTGTGTGTGTGTGTGTGTGTGTGTGTGTGTGTGTGTGTGTGTGTGTGTGTGTGTGTGTGTGTGTGTGTGTAGAGGCTGAGTAGAGGCTGAGTAGAGCATAGAGGCAGGGAATGGAGAGCCCCCTGAGGGCTAGTTGAGAAATATTCCATGTCAATGTGATTTCTTGAGCGGATATTCAACACTAAGACTGTAGAAAGTGTCGTTCATGGTGCTCAGGGCAACACTCTGTTTTATAACACTCCATCCTCTCTGATCGTGCACACACACACACAGTAGTGAATACAAGACATTACCACCCAAATCATTTAGGAAGAGAGGAGATACAGAAACAATCAACAGTAAATGTCCACAAGGCACATGTAGCACTTTCAAATGCAACTATG
The DNA here is from genome assembly GCA_023634145.1 of Thymallus thymallus. Lineage (NCBI taxonomy): Eukaryota > Metazoa > Chordata > Actinopteri > Salmoniformes > Salmonidae > Thymallus > Thymallus thymallus. Next base: position 24,179,418 of record CM042381.1, read on the forward strand.
ACATGGTCACACACACGTACACACGGATAGAAAGAGGGAAATCACGTGGGTCTACATGAATTTGATTAAACAATGGTTTCAAACCTTATTGTGTGGTGGAGGTTTTTCTGAGAAAGAAGGAAAGAAGCACAGATAGTTAGACAGGAGCTTCTTAAACAGTCTGGAACTAGACAGTTAGACAGGAGCTTCTTAAACAGTCTGGAACTAGACAGTTAGACATCAATCATTGTTTTTTAAACTAGTGGACAGCCAGTGAAAAATGCACTATTGCAACAGCTGCATAGTGCGGATCCAAGCCTATGGAATAAAAGTGGGACTTTTATTGCTCAAACTTTTGATAGACTCAAAGGGGCAATCTGTAGTTGCTACATCCATTTTTGCACTGATAAAATATATATACAGTACCAGTCGAAAGGTTGGGCACACCTACTCATTCAAGGGTTTTTCTTTATTTTTACTATTTTCTACATTGTAGAATAATAGTGAAGACATCAAAACGATGAAATAACACATAAGGAATCATGTAGTAACCCCAAAATATTTTAGATTCTTCAAAGTAGCCACGCTTTGCCTTGATGCTTTACACACTCTTGGCAAAGCATGCCATTCCTTGAGCGCAGCATTTATTTTTCAACACGAATCAATGAGCCCAATCAATGAGCCCATGACAACAAAGTCATAAACAACAGAGTAGGGCTGGCTAATAAGTCCTTAGTTTTGGGGTCATGCTCAGGTTAAACAATTTGGCTAAATCTATACTTCCATATTTCCAAGTCCTATTCTTGAAGATCAAGGGGTATAACATTTTTTGGAATGACTGGAATTCTGATAGACTTTGGTTTTTAATGTAAATATATAGTTTAATCGTATTATTACATGTAGTAGAAAGTGAAGTGTTAGAAGAACCCTACATAACCAACCCATGGCCAGCTATGTAAACTTTAACATTGATTTATCCTTCAATAAATGTCATTCAATTGGTAACATACATTTTTGTCTTCTTCTAAGGCCTCTTAAGGGGAAAGTAATCAAATTACGTTACTGAGTTTGGGTAATCCAAAAGTTACGTTACTGATTACAATTTTGGACAGGTAACTTGTAACTCTAACGAATTACCTTTAGAAAGTAACCTACCCAACCCTGATGAGGTTTAATTCCCACAGGGGTCACATACGCATAATAAAAATACATGCACTCACTGGAATGTAAATCCCTTTCAACAAACCTTCTGCTAAATTAAACTGGCATATAGGGATACACATATTTCAATACTATAGAGATGTTTCAGTACAGTATGTTTTTCTTCTGGTTTTCTCAACAAATGTATACAGAAAGGATAGTAACTATGAATAGACATATAGCGTACTGTAACACAGTGAAAAAAATCCAGTTTCTGCCCCATACAATGTACAGTACAAATACCCATGTACAATGCACTGAATTAACTGATGTCATACCGATATACAATGTACTGAATTAACGGAAGTCGTACCGATATTCAATGTACTGAATTAACTGAAGTTATACCAATATACAATGTACTGAATTAACTGAAGTCATACCGATATACAATGTATTGAATTATAACTGAAGTCATACCGATATACAATGTACTGAATTAACTGAAGTCATACCGATATACAATGTACTGAATTAACTGAAGTCATACCGATATACAATGTACTGTATGGAGGAATGACAATACAATACACGAAGCCATGGACTGATACTGTAAGTTATTTAGCAGAGGGGAGCTCTGAATTCTGTTAGACATAGTGTTATTAACTGACAGAAAATGATTGGCGGTGGACAGCGGTACGCTAACCCAATGTTAACTTTTATGTCTCTCCATAACACTAAAGTAAACTACACACTTCCTTTAAATAAACACCGGTGTCCTAGGTGTTGAACCGTTGATGATAATATTGTAGTCTTAAATATATAGAGGTACACAGTACAGGGTAGTGTAATGACTTCACTATCGATCTGCCACTGGTAAGTGTCAGCATAATCAAGATCAAATACTGCCACACATAGAAAAAAACACTCTGTGATACACTAGGACTAGGTCCTATAGCAACATTGACAGAGAGGTAGTGATACATTGTTGCGTCCCATTGCCACCCTATTTCCTATATAGTGCACTATTTTTGGCCAGGGACCATAGTTGGCAATTGCGATGCAGTCACTGTGTGGCCTAACATTGTTTACAAATAGCAGGTCAGCGTCTAGCTGCCACTGTGAGACCTCTGTCATCACCGTACAAGGAAACCCCAGACACTGAACACACTAGGAAACTATAGATCAGGAAAGAGTTCAAACGTGACAATGGAAACGCCATGGAAACACCACACACTTGTCCCCTAAGGGGGACAGATCCACAATCTCCTCATTGCCGCCCATCAAAGTTAGCCTATAAATTTAAGCTATTGTTTGAGTGTATTTCACACCATGGATATGTAAACGTTTGAATGGGTGTCAACCCCAATACATATTAATGTCATCGTCACCAATAAACTGCATTACATATAAAAACGACGGCAAATACCACCACCAATAGCTATATGGCTAGCATATCCAAACATAGTTAGCATTTAGCAGAAATGTTTTCTATATCCAAAAGGACAGCTTCTAAATAATATGCAGCGAGAACACCCAAATCAGATTTTATTAACCACATTGTGGGCCTGTTAGAACACATAAATCATTACGGATTTGACTAATCACATTGTTAGATCAGCTTTTTGGAATGGGTGCCAATGACAGCATCCTTTTCTATCCCCCATGGTCTGCCTTCCATTGATCTCTTCAGCGCATGTAAAGAATACATTTTGAAACAACCTGCTAGCTCCAACACTGGACTCAATATACCTCTTTAGCCATGTTAAGATCAGTGAAGATTCTATGATAGGTACAGCTGCTGTAACATACTGTAGGTAAAACTAATGCAGGTCAGCCAAGTATACAGGTGCAGCTAAGATAGGTGCAGCAAATCGAGATACAGCTAAAATACAATTTGTCTAGCAGACAATCTAGAAATATAGCACAGCTAGAATAGGTACAGCTAAGATACAGGAAATCTAGGTGCCACTAAAAGCTAAGGCAAATCTGGCTAAGTTCTAGCCAGGTCCAGCTATGCCACTGAGATAAGTAATACAAAGACGTTTTAAAGGGTTATAGAAAAAGAGCCACTTAAATCACTGGAAAGGAAATAAAACATAATCGATTTTTAAGAGGAAAGTTGGTTGTGTTGGTAGCAAGCTCATTGAGAAAACAGTAAATCCAGCTGGTTAAATGCATGGGTACACGCATGGTCACACAGGGCATTGATCTGAAGTCAGTGAAGCAGCTAGCCTGCTGCAAGCTAACAGTTTAACTAGGAGGCCTAGCAGGCTGCAAGCTAACCTTCAGCAAGCACTGACCCCTCCATGTCCCTCTAATTGTATCTATCACGTTCACAGTTTACATCAGGCATAAAAGGTCCAGTGAAATTTGTACACTTGTTGCTGACAGGTGTATAACATTGAACACACAGCCATGCAATCACCATAGACAAACATTGGCAGTAGAATGGCCTTACTGTATAGCTCAGTGACTTTCAACGTGGCACCACCATAGGACGCCACATTTCCAACAAGTCAAATGTATGCCCGGTTAGAGCTGCCCCGGTCAACCGTAAGTGCAGTTTTTGTGAAGTGGAAACATCTAGGTGCAACAACGGCTCAGCTGCGAAGTGGTAGGCCACACAAGCTCACAGAACCTGACCGCCAAGTGCTGAAGCGTGTAGCGTGTAGAGTGTAAAAGTTGGCTGGCCTCGTTTACAACACTCAGTTCCAAACTGCCTCTGGAAGCAAAGTCAGCCGCACACAAGCCTAAGATCACCATGCACAATACCAAACGTCGGCTGGAGTGGTGTAAAGCTTGCCTCCACTGGACTCTGGAGCAGTGGAAACTGACTCTGAATCACGCTTCACCATCTGGCAGTCCGACAGGAGCCAATGCATAGTGCCAACTGTAAAGTTTGATGGAGGAAGAATAATGGTCTAGGTCCCTTAGTTCCAGTGAAAGGAGATTTTAAAGCTACAACATTCAATGACGATTTTGTTCATCTAGACAATTCTGTGCTTCCAACTTTGTGGCAACAGTTTGGGGAAGGCCCTTTCCTGTTTCAGCATGACAATGCCCCTGTGCACAAAGCGAGGTCCAAACAAAAATGGTTTGTTGAGATTGTTGTGAAATAACTTGACTAGCCTGCACAGAGCCCTGACCTCAACCCCATCAAACTCCTTTGGGATGAATTGTAACGGCGACTGCGAGCCAGGCCTAATTGCCCCCAACATCAGTGCGCAACCTCACTGATGCTCTTGTGGCTGAATGGAAGCAAGTCCCCACAGCAATATTACAACATCTAGTGGAAAGCGTTCCCAGAAGAGTTGAGGCTGTTATCGCAGCAAAGGGGGGATCGACTCCATATTAATGCCCAGGATTTTGGAATGAGATGTTTGATGAGCAGGTGTCCACATACTTTTGGTCATGTAGTGTATGTACACAATAGGATATACAGTATAAATTATGAATGTGCTATGCTAAGTATGACTGTGTCTTGGTCGCGCAGTTGAATAAATAGTCCATCATAGAACAAAACATAGTCACACGGCATTGAGCCAAAGTCAGTTAAGCAGCTAGCTTGCTGCGAGCTAACAGTTTAACTAGGAGGCCTGCAAGCTAACCATCACCAAGCACTGACCCCTCCCCTGTAGACTAACATTGTAACCAGAAGCTAACCTTCTGCAGGCTAACAATAGAACCAGAAGCTAGCCTTCTGCAGGCTAACAAAATAATCAGCAGCTAGCCTTCTGCAGGCTAACAATACATTACAACCAGCAGCTAGCCTTCTGCGGGCTAACAATACAGTATAACCAGCCGCTAGCCTTCTGCAGGCTAACAATATAACCAGCAGCTAGCCAGCTTCAGGCTAATAATATAACCAGGTACTGAAGCTCTTCCCATTAGGAGCCCAAGGTTTTGGCCCAATTATCCATCGCACACTTTCAGTCAGAGATTTAAAAGCCTTGGATTGGTGTAAAAATTGAGAGAGAGATTATCACACATTCTCACGCTGATGACATTAAACATATGAATTATATTACAGGAACCATGATAAAACAATGAGTCAGATTCAGTGCACCATTACGTTAGTTATCTCTGGTGTACCGGACACTCCCACAGCTATGTTCAGAAAACAATCTCTCAGCAGAAGTAACAGTTACAGGGATAGTAAAAACTGCTTGATTGCCATAGCAACATCAGGTAAACTAAAGATGGTGTGGTGCTTCAAATACAGCAGTTCTGCACCATCTTTAATTGAGCCTCTCATTCTCCTTAACTGCCGGCCTCAACAAGTTACAGAAAGAGATTATCTGTATAGGAAGCTCTGGGGACAAGTCATCTGGATAATGGACAGACAATAAATCAACAGATGCAAACAGATTATCATCTTTAGCGGACAACCGTTCTTAAGGGTTTGCGATTTCTTTCATACTGGTGAACTGGCGTTTGAGTTGTGGGGTTGCAATATCAACAGTCCTTTCTCTCTGTTATATCTTGGCACGCATCATTCAAGACTAAGTTTAAATTGTGTGCAGCACGATGAAAATACAGAATAATGGAAAATGTCTGTCTGGGTTGGCAATACTCAGTATAGAAAACAGTCAGGCCCACAACCTGGACATAGAGGTCATGGTAAACAACTTTCTATCCAAGCAGGGAGAGAGCGCGAGGGCGGCTCATGTTCGTGACCGTGCACGGAATGTTCAGGATGTGAACATAAAGTAGGCATAAATGGTTACTACAGAAGTGTGTCCCAACCTCTTTTGTACAAGGGACAGTGGCAAGCTAAGGATTTCCCCTTAGAGGAACCACTGGGCCAGAAATAAATCTGTAGCTACTAGAAATTAAAGTGGGGCCTGCCCAGAATCATGTGGTTTCCCATAGGCTGCAGCACTCAAACTCTCTGCATCATCTAACACGTCACTAAAGGAGTCCAATTGCATTTGGGATGCTTCCTATTGTGTTGTGGCTGTGGCAGACAGAAGCAGGGAGACGGACTCAAAGCCTCAGCCATTTCCAGTGAGTGAGAAAGACAGACTCAAAGCTATAGTATTTTTTTCAGGAAGGGAGAGAGACTACAGCCATTTTCAAGGAGGCAGTAATAGGAAGACGCTCCATGTGAGCTCAGAACCCTTATTTCTGGGACCATAAATCGAAACATACCAGCCAAATTGTACTTTCAGGCCCCCATTATTAGCCAAATAATGATAATTCTGGGCTAAAACACAATTTAGACCGGCCCACTGGACTACAGATGGACCAGCCCATTTGCCTCACTAGGCCCAGAGTTAGTAGGATCCCATCACATCAATAAACATAACAATGCAACTCCTTCTCCAACTTTATTTGCATATTTTATATACAGTATACACACTAATAGAATGTGGCACAGTGTGCCAGCACCAGACAAGGGTCTGCCTTTCTCTGTCTCTCCCAGGAGAAGCCATCCGCAGCCAATAGCAGCAGCAGTAGTAGCAGAAGCAGCTGCAGTACACTACCAAACAAAACCCATACAAATATTTTAAGAATAATAGAGAATACCCTTGGAAGCTCAAATCAGCATCTCAATACAGTAGAGGCAGCTGTAACACTAACACTAAAAGTAGCAATAGCTGTAGCTGTAAGTAGCTGTAGCTGCATTCGGAAAGTATTCAGACCCCTTGACTTTTTCAACATATCGTTGTTACAGCCTTATTCTGTATTGTGTCAACCCAAAGCAATGTTTTTGGATTTTTTTGCAAATATATACAGTCATGGCCAAAAGTGTTGGCACCCCTGAAATCATTCCAGAAAATGAAGTATTTCTCACAGAAAAGTATTGAAATTACACGTTTTGCTGTACACATGTTTATTTCCTTTGTGTGTATTGGAACAAAACAAAAAAAACAGAGGAAAAAAAGCAAATTTGACATAATTTCACACAAAACTCCAAAAATGGGCCGGACAAAATTATCGGCACCCTTAACTTAATATTTGGTTGCACACCCTTTGGAAAAAATAACTGAAATCAATCGCTTCCTATAACCATCAATAAGCTTCTTACACCTCTCACCCGGAATTTTGGACCACTCTTCTTTTGCAAACTGCTCCAGGTCTCTCATATTGGAAGGGCGCCTTTTCCCAACAGCAATTTTAAGATCTCTCCACAGGTGTTCAATGGGATTTAGGTCTGGACTCATTGCTGGCCACTTCAGAACTCTCCAGCGCTTTGTTGCCATCCATTTCTGGGGGCTTTTTGAAGTATGTTTGGGGTCATTGTCCTGCTGGAAGACCCATGATCTCGGACGCAAACCCAGCTTTCTGACACTGAGCCCTACATTGCGACCCAAAATCCTTTGGTAATCCTCAGATTTCATGATGCCTTGCACACAGTCAAGGCACCCAGTGCCAGAGGCAGCAAAACAACCCCAAAACATCTTTGAACCTCCACCATATTTGACTGTAGGTACTGTGTTCTTTTCTTTGTAGGCTTCATTACGTTTTCGGTAAACAGTAGAATGATGTGCTTTACCAAAAAGCTCTATCTTGGTCTCATCTGTCCACAAGGTTTTAGGCTTACTCACGTACATTTTGGCAAACTGTAGTCTTGCTTTTTTATGTCTCTGTGTCAGCAGTGGGATCCTCCTGGGTCTCCTGCCATAGCGTTTCATTTCATTCAAATGTCGACGTATAGTTTGCGCTGACACGGATGCACCCTGAGCCTGCAGGACAGCTTGAATTTCTTTGGAACTTGTTTGGGGCTGCTTATCCACCATCCGGACTATCCGGCGTTGCAACCTTTCATCAATTTTTCTCTTCCGTCCACGTCCAGGGAGATTAGCTACAGTGCCATGGGTTGCAAACTTCTTGATCATGTTGCGCACTGTGGACAAAGGAACATCTAGATCTCTGGAGATGGACTTGTAACCTTGAGATTGTTGATATTTTTCCACAAGTCCTCTGACAGTTATCTTCTCCTCTTTCTGTTCTCCATGGCACACACAGAAACACAATGCAAAGACTGAGTCAACTTCTCTCCTTTTTATCTGCTTTCAGGTGTGATTGTTATATTGCCCACACCTGTTACTTGCCCCAGGTGAGTTTAAAGGAGCATCACATGCTTGAAACAAACTTATTTATCCACAATTTTGAAAGGGTGCCAATAATTTTGTCCGACCCATTTTTTGAGTTTTGTGTGAAATTATGTGAAATTTGCTTTTTTTCCTCTGTTTTTTTGTGTTGTTCCAATACACACAAAGGAAATAAACAGGTGTATATCAAAATGTGTAATTTCAATACTTTTCTGTGAGAAATACTTAATAATAATGTCAGGGGTGCCAACACTTTTGGCCATGACTGTATAAAGACTGAAATATCATATTTCTGAAAGTATTCAGACCCTTTCTCAGTACTTTGTTTCTCCCATTCTTCTCTGCAGATCTTCTCAAGCTCTGTCAGGTTGGATTGGGAGCGTTGCTGCACAGCTATTTTCAGGTCTCCCCAGAGATGTTCGATCGGGTTCAAGTCCGAGCTCTGGCTGGACCACTCAAGGACATTCAGAGACTTTTCCCGAAGCCACTCCTGCGTTGTCATGGCTGCTTAGAGTTCTTTAGGTACCTTTTGGCAAACTCCAAGCGGGCTGTCATGTGCCTTTTACTGAGAAGTGGCTTCTGTCTGGCTACTCTACCTTAAAGGCCTGATTGGTGGAGTGCTGCAGAATGGAGCTCTGTCAGAGTGACCTCCCTGTCCAAGACCCTTCTCCCCCGATTGCTCAGTTTGGCCGGGCTGCCAGCTCTAGGAAGAGTCTTGGTTTTTCCAAACTTCTTCCATTTAAGAATGATGGAGGCCACTGTGTTCTTGGGGACCTTCAATGCTGCAAAAATGTTTGGTACATTTCACCAGATCTGTGCCTTGACACAATCCTGTCTCGGAGCTCTACGGACAATTCCTTTGACCTCATGGCTTGTTTATTTCTCTGAAATGCGCTGTCAACTGTGGGACCATATATAGACAGGTGTGTGCCTTTCCAAATCATGTCCAATCAATTGAATTTACCACAGCTGGACAAGTTGTAGAAACATCTCAAGGATGATCAATGGAAACAGGATGCACCTGAGCTCAATTTCGAGTCTCATAGCAAAGGGTCTGAATACTTATGCGAATAAGATATTTCTGTTTTGTATTTTTAATAAATTTGCAAAAAAAATTCAAAACCTGTTTTCACTTCGTCATTATGGGGTATTGTGTGTAGATTGATGAGATTTTTAATAAATTTTAGAATAAGGCTGTAACATAACAAATTAATAGTGCCAAAGTGCAAAGTATGTCCCACTGCTAACAGATTAAGTCTTTGAAAAGATGTACTATATGTAGTTATATTTAATATGCTGTATCTATAATAAAGAGGTATGTTGTATCCTACATACTATACCTAATATATAGTTATGAGTATGCTGTATCCATTAGCCTATACTGTACATTTGATTTAGTGTGAGTATGTTGAGTCCTATATACCGTATACATGATTTGCTGCTGTATCTGTGCATGCTGTGTTTGTGTGTGTGTGTGTGTGTGTGTGTGTGTATGTGCACGTGCTGTGCTGTGAGAGTAGCCGTGCACTGTAGCTGCTACCTAATGTAGGTCAAGAGCTTGTTCACTTTAAATAAGAGACAGGCTATTCCCCTGGTCCCGCCATAGCTCTGATAAAAAACATTTCTTCATTCCACTTAAAACAGTTAATTGTTTGCTTCACTAAATCAATACTAACCACTTATACAGACCGAGAAATCATTTTATTTGGCCATATGTTTGTCTGATTAAGCTTGCGGTTTTGCCCTGCAAACCTGAGCTGTAGAAAAAACATTATTCCAGCTCTCTAAAAGGTTCATTATTCCAGCTCTCTAAAAGGTTCATTATTCCAGCTCTCTAAAAGGTTCATTATTCCAGCACTCTAAAAGGTTCATTATTCCAGCTCTCTAAAAGGTTCATTATTCCAGCTCTCTAAAAGGTTCATTATTCCAGCTCTCTAAAAGGTTCATTATTCCAGCTCTCTAAAAGGTTCATTATTCCAGCTCTCTAAAAGGTTCATTATTCCAGCTCTCTAAAAGGTTAATCATAAGTGAGTGTAATCAGATTCATTAAATCATGTTTTTTGAGGTGTAATAAAACAAATCTAATATTAACTTTGATGAAAATGAGCATTTTTAAAGCGAAATAATAAGATAATTTCACCAGGTTTCATTTAATTCATTTAGCAGATCCCAAAAGGGAAATGTAATAGCAGAGCAATAAGACAAATCATATTTTGACATTAATATCAAACTCTTAAAAGTGGGTCAATGTTCTACTAAAAGCACTGATGGAATTCACAAGAATAGGCCTAGTTCACTAAATGGAAAAGGGTAATTTGGCTCTAGGTTTAGTTTTTAGTTTGTATTTCTAGAAACAGAAACAGTGGGTTCTTTTCCTTTCGTTGTCTGAATGTCCCTGATGGTTGATGGTAATGGATGGAAGCCATCTTGTTAGAGTCTGAGCTACTCTGATTACATCCTTCCCTGGGAACATGGGTGTTGTACCGTTTTAGTCCATAAAATTTTTATGAGGAAGAGACATACTAAAAAATCATAACAAATCTACTATCCTACTGAAAAAAGACCCTTGAGTTTTAAAATTAAGATCCATCAGTTTAAGTCAGCTATAAAGTGCTGCCCCACGAGGATTATGTCATACATACCATAGCAGTTGGTTATACAGCGCAAACCAGATCAGGCTGTAATGTGTAGTTTTTATTTTTTTATTTTTTTATTTTACCTTTATTTAACCAGGTAGGTCAGTTGAGAACAAGTTCTCATTTGCAAACTAAAGTGAAGTAAAGTGAAGTAAAGTGAAGTAAAGTGAAGTAAAGTGTAGTGTAGTAAAGTGTAGTAAAGTGAAGAAAAACAAATTAAAAGAGTGTAGCTACCTCCAGCCAGGATTTGCTGCTGCAGCTCATCCATCTGCTTCCTGTAGGCCCTCAGCGCAGCCTCCTTAAATGTAGGACGGATGCGCTTTTTGGGCGGAGCCTCTGCAGGCTTCTCCTCCTTCTCCGGAATATTTTTGTTCTCATCCTCTAGGTTTTCCGTCCTCTCCGACGCAGACGCTTCAGAGGCCTCCTCCATCTCATCCCCCTCTTCCATGTCCTCCATTAACTCCTCTTCTTCCTCCTCCTCCTCTTCTTCCTCCTCCTCCTCTTCTTCTTCCTCCTCGTCGTCAGGCTCCTCCACCTCGACATACTCCACCATGGCCTCATACTCTGCTGTGTCCTCTGCTGTGTACCCCGTCATGGCATCATCAACGTAATCCTCACTGCACTCCTCGTCGTACTGCTCATCCAGACTGCAGTCATACTCCAGAACAACTGCAGCCTCCTGGGTGGCCTCAACGTCCCCAGAGACCTCGTAATCCTGGGTCGTAACCTCGTAGTCTTCAGAGACATAATCCTGAGAGGCATCAGGATCATAATCCGGTATGGGCTCCTCAAACTCCTCTGTCTCTTCTGTGTCGTTGGCATTGGACCGGTTCTCCAGACTGGCCAGGACCTGCTCCATCACCCCAACATAGGCGGTCTCGTTGTCCTCCAGCTGGTCCCCAGCGGCAGCCTCATCCTCGTCCTCAGCCTTGTAGACGAAGGAATCTGTGTACACGTCCGAGTCGATGGTGGTGCTGGAGTCGTTGGCCGTGGAGGTGGACAGTGTGCGGAAGCGGCCCATGAAGGAGCCTAAGTCTGGGGGTGGCTCCGGGGGAGCGGCACCAGGTGTGGGGCCTGACTTCCACACCACCTCTAGGGCTGATTTGGCCTTCTTCAGGGTTGAGCCGAACCCAAAGCTGAAGGACGGAGCTTTCTCGGTGAGGTCGATGCTGAGGCGGCTGCTCCAGGACTTGGGCACCTCCTCTACGACTTTCTCAGACCGGATCTCGCTCTGGCTTCGGTACATGGTGGCTGACTTGGTCTGGCTTGGTTGGAAGCTGTGTTTGACGTCAAGCTCAGTGAATGTTTGGGTGGATAGTTCAGGAGCTTCTTTAGCTGCCATTTTAGGAAGCGTGTTAGATGCCCCTTTAGGAACCATTTTAGGTGTTTCTTTTGGACTAGTTTTAGGAGTGTCTTTGGGAGGTGTTTTCACAGCCTCTTTTGGACTTGTTTTGGGAGTGTCTTTGGGAGGTGTTTTCACAGCCTCTTTTGGACTTGTTTTGGGAGTGTCTTTGGGAAGTATTTTCACAGCCTCTTTTGGACTTGTTTTGGGAGTGTCTTTGGGAAGTATTTTCACAGCCTCTTTTGGACTTGTTTTGGGAGTGTCTTTCGGACTTGTTTTGGGGGTTTCTTTTGGGTTTGTTTTGGGTTTGTCTTTCGGAGGTGTTTTAGGAGCCTCTGTATGAATAGCTTGAACAATTTCTTTAGGAGGTGTTTTAACAGTCTCTTTAGGAATCATTTTGGCTGTTTCTCTTAGTTTAATAGTTTTAGCAGCCTCTTCAGCAATTGATTTAGCAACCTCTTTTGCCGGTTTAGAAGTCACTTTATAAATAGTGTTAGAAACCTCTTTAGGAATAGTTTTAGCAACCTCTTTAGGAATAGTTTTAGCAACCTCTTTAGGAATAGTTTTAGCAACCTCTTTAGGAATAGTTTTAGCAACCTCTTTAGGAATAGTTTTAGCAACCTCTTTAGGAATAGTTTTAGCAACCTCTTTAGGAGGTGTTTTAGCTTTAGGAGCTGCTTTAGAAGTTTCTTTAGGAAGCGTTTTAGCAGTCTCTTTAGCTTTAGACTTATGGACAGGTGGTGTTACAACAGGTTCTTTCTCTACGATAAGGGCTGTATAGAGAGTAGTGGGGGGAGCACTACCCAGCCGGGCACTCTCCAGTCTGGTGACCTCCAGTGGGGCGATGTCCAATAGGGTGCTTTCCACCATATCCAACATGAAAGTCTCCTCCCCTTCAAATGCCAGGTCCACCTCCTGACACTTGGTGATGTTCTCCGGGAAGCCAGGGATGGCGGCTGGGTTGAAGGGGCTGCTGACCTCAGACACCATGTTCTGCTCTGTGGAAGCATCCAGCCCGGAGTCTGCTCCCTGCTCCAGGTGAGGCCAGTCCTTCCATGGGGAGAGGTCTCCCTGCAGAGACAGCTGTGAGCCGCTGTAATGGCTCCTATCCCCAGACATACAGACCAGCCCGTTGCTCACCCCACTGTCGATGGTCTCGGTGGTTTCGGCCTCGTTGGGCTCAGGGTATGTAGGGTTCTCCTGGCTGAGGGTCTGGCTGGCGTACCACGATGACGCCATGTCCTCCTGCTTCCTCTGCCACAGCTCCTGGTCTGAGGAGGATAACAGAGAGCCACCGTTGGGCCGGGTGAAGTACTGGCTCTCTGAGAAGTCTTCAGAGTAGGACTGGCAGAGCTTGGAGCAGTCAGACTCGGAGCGGCTGAGCTTGGGGGTGGAGTAATCACTCTGAGAGAGCCAGCCAGGGGTGAGGTCGACATAGTAGGGCTTGGAGGCTTTGTCAGGCTCATCATAGGAGTCATCAGCATAGTGGACTGAGGCAGAGTAGCCTGCCTCGTCCGCAGACCGGCTACCGTGCTCATGGTGACCGTGCCTCTTTTTATCTGCTTTATGTTTGTGGACAGGCTTAGACACCACCATTGCATATTTGTTCCTGTTTAGTTCGTCTAGCTCCTTGTCACTGTCCATAGAGTCCCAGTCGTCACTCTCAGCTTTGTCCTTGACTGAGACCTTAATGTCCATGCTCTCGTAGGTTTGAGAGGAGGACATGGCTCCTTTATCTTTCCTTTCCTTCACGTCATGAGTCGTTAAGCTATCAGTGGAAACAGATATACCAGTCCCCTTCAGTTTGTAGCATTTTTTCAAAACTAAATCTCTATCTGAGGGGGTTGAGAATATTACAATAATAGGCCTAGGTTTCGCATTGGAACATTCTCTTTGTTGCCCTAACCGATGGGCTAGCTCTATTTTAAGTGTTTTATGTGCTTCAGCAAATCCCATTTTGTCCTTTAAAATGTGGTAGATGAGACTCTCAGTTTTCTCCAGCTTCTCCTCAGGGACATTGATGAACCTCAGGCTGGCCTTGTTGGCCTGGTGGCTGACCTGCTTGATGTAGTCGTGGATGTCCCGCGTCTCTCTCCGGGACTGGACGAAGCCGGTACGCAGTTGCTCGATCTCCGTCTGCACCACCTCCACACTGGAGGAGATCTCGTCGATGGAGTTCTTCAGGGCATTGACGTGTCCCCGGAGCTCCGACAGCTCTGTCTCGATCTGGCTGATGCCCTGCAGCTCCTTAAAGATCATCTCCATCACATCCTGGGTCTGGTTGATGCAGCCTGTAGAGCTGGAGCCGGCTTCTAAGGCCGAGGTCGACTTCTGCTGACGCCCAGCCCGGTCCAGGGACTTGCTCCGGATACCCAGGGTCTTCCTCCAGTTGCTCACCTCGGAGTCCGAAGACACGCACTCCTGACTCTTTTTCCATTTCCTCAGCTTGCGTAGCGCGCCCAGCCGAAGAGTGTGCAGACTGGAGCGCTCCACCCTCTCGCCCTCAGAACTACCATCGGAGGGTGCCAGACTGATGAGGCTCTTCCTGTTCCGTCTCACTGGCATGGTGTGAGATTTCTGCTCATCGAATCTACGCACAGGTTTGGTCTCGCTCAGGGAGTCAGAGTATTCAATATTGACAGAGAGGATCTCCTGGAAGATACTCTCATTATTGTTCAGCAGAAGAGCGTTCGGGAGTCCGTTTGCTATCGCTACACGGTAACTAAAAGTTGGGGAGAGAGATGAGCAGTCGTTTTTGCTGTTGTCCGATTCAAGAGAGATGTTACGCGCCGAAGAGCATTTGCTGATCTTTTTCACTGTGGTTTTCAGAGTGGTGGAGAGTGTCGGCGTCAGGTTACGTTGGTCACGCAAATCAGTGGTGGTCAATTTGGGCTCTTTATTGTCACTACTCTCTTTCTTCTTTGTGGGATTTGCCAATTTCTTTGTAAACATTCCTTTGCAAATCTTCACGATGTAAGATGATAGGGTCTGGAGTAGGACAGAAACCATGGAAGGCAATGCTTTGAGAAACGTCTATTAAAGATGCATTGGAACGGCTCTGCTCGGGCTGAGCAGCCAGGGGTGGAGGGAGCCAGCGGGGGTGTTGGTGGTGATGGTGGGGGAACGGTGGAGGCAGCGTCAACCCCCAGGCAGACACACAACTCTGACAGGCCTGCTTAGATGAGCTTGTGTCAAAACTCCAACTCTGTACATCTGAGTGGGGGACAGGAATCAGGAAATCCACTGGCTCTCCACAGGACCAGATGCATTGCTCTGCAAAAAGAGAGAAACAATGGGAAGTGTTAGTAAAGGCATAGAAGAAAGGTACTGTAGCACAGAGACACTATAACAGAGATACTCTAGCACAGATACTATAACACATTGGAACTAAAGAACAGATGTACTATCGCACACATATACTCCAGCACACACAGATATATTAACACGCAGATATACTAGCACACAGATAGCACACAGAGATACTAGCACACATAGATACTAGCACACAGAGACACTAGCACACATACAGTATATACTAGCACGCAGATAGTTCACAGAGATTCTAGCACACCGATATACTATCACCCAGAGATACTAGCACACAGAGATTCTAGCACACAGATATACTATCACACAGAGATACTAGCACACCGATATACTATCACACAGAGATAATAGCACACAGAGATTCTAGCACACCGATATACTATCACACAGAGATACTAGCACACAGAGATTCTAGCACACAGAGATACTAGCACACAGAGATTCTAGCACACAGATATACTATCACACAGAGATACTAGCACACAGAGATACTAGCACACAGATATACTAGCATACAGAGATACTACCACACAGAGATACTAGCACACAGAGATACTATCACACAGAGATACTATCACACAGAGATACTAGCACACCGATATACTAGCACTCAGATATACTAGTACACAGATATACTAGCACACATAGATACTAGCACACAGAGATACTAGCGTACAGAGATACTAGCACACAGATATACTAGCACACAGAGATACTAGCACACAGATATACTAGCATACAGAGATACTAGCACACATATACTTTATCACCAGATAATCTAGCACACACAGACATTAGGATAGCACAAAGCAACAAAACAGCAATGCTCTTATCATAAAGAAGGATTAATCCGATATCACTGAGGTGAAACCCTGCGCAGTGATCCACACACAAAAATCCATAATATCTACAGTTTCACACTGGGAAAATCCTCACAGGCTCGCTGTGGGCTGTCAAAGACTGCAGTAAGGATGGGATTCACACAAGCCACAACCAATGAGTATGCTTGATTTAATTTGGGTAAAATAAAGTAAGAGATCTACGCATTAGAATCTTCTGCTATGGCTTTTATGATGAAGTGTGTGTCGGTGTGTTGTTTGTACATGTCTGTGTACGTGTGAGTGAATGCGTATCTTGCGTGTGTGTGTGTGAATGTGTAGGTGTGTGTGTGTGTGTGTGTGTGTGTGTGTGTGTGTGTGTGTGTGTGTGTGTGTGTGTGTGTGTGTGTGTGTGTGTGTGTGTGTGTGTGTGTGTGTGTGTGTGTGTGTGTGTGTGTGTGTAGATTTCTCAGGGTCAATAGAGCCAATGGCCACATTGATATGCCTCCTTTTTACTGTAATTATTTCTGTAGCTAAAATGCTATGATACACCGCTTCACACAGACACACACATATACGCGTCATAATGCTACATAATGCTACGTCATAATGCTAATGATACACGACGCCCGCACACACTGCTGTGGAGGCCCGGCTCTCTTGCTAGCCCGAGGTAAATATACAACTAGACTCTAATCACGCACTGACACTGTGTTAATCAGGACAAAATAACTAGCTATATTTTATTAATCTCAAATTAGAGGCTCAGTGTAATAAGTGGGTCTGAACCCAGTGAGTGGGTCTAAATAGTACTGCGTATGCATGGGTTGATGTGTTCGTTATAGTAACATCATTACTCGCTGACCCAGATCAGTCCTGCTACCTCTACTGGGGCAGACTCAGATATGTCCTGTTTCTGACCCATTACACACCATGCCCCAAGAGGCTGGTGCTTTCTATTCTGGCTCGCAAAGATCGCTATTATAAAAAGGTATGAGGGAAAATATTGTACCTACTATCATTATTATGATTGATATTAGTTAATTGACATTGATTGGCATTATGAAATTCGATCATTGAAGTAATAGGTCTTATTATGGCCATAGGGCTCTAAGACAGAAGTAGAGCACTACAATCATTGAAATAATAGGGCTGAGGGCTTTAGCTAATAGTAGTGCACTAATAAGGGAATAAAGGAATAGTGTGCCATTCAGGACGGTGGGATTAGGTGCTCTGACTGAGCAACACAGGGATGAACCCCAAAGCCTCTCTCTCTCTGGGTGGTATTCTGAAATTAGATCCATGCGCTTATCTTGAGTTTTCACTTAAGTCTCCCATTGTCCCAACACAATGCATGCCTTACACGAAGGTCCAAGTTGTGCACGCTTATTTCAATTCTGAATCAGGCCCCCATGATTGGCTACCTGTGAATAGCTGGCTAGGAGTGGCTGGATCTGATTGGCTAGCTGAGAGCGGCTAGCTAGGAGTGGCTGGATTCGATTGGTTGGATGCGATTGGCTAGTTGTGAGCGGCTAGCTGTGAGTGACTAGCAATGAGTGGCTGGATTCAATTGGCTAGCTGTGTGTGAGTAGCTCTGAATTGCTAGATGCGATTGGCTAGCTGTGAGATGTTGGTTGTGATTGGCTGTCACTGGCCAGGAGTGGCAGCCAGTGAGAGGCAACTGTTGTGGAGCGTAAGTCGGCAGCTGCTCTACATTAGTTCAGGGGTTTAACCACTGATGCATCCATAGTCTAATGACCACAAAGACAGGCTCTCTCACACACACACACACACACACACAATGCTCACGTGAAATGGGCTGTGTAACATAGCATCAGCATTAGCCTTTACTGATGGGCTGTGACTGTGAGCCAGTAGGTTGAACAACATGGGCTGGGTCGCTTGGCTTCAACAACAGACCATTTTGCATTCAACAGGCGTGATACTTTATATGGTGATAGCTAGGAGATTATTTCAGATGTTACTCTCAAAATTTGCTTTTCAATGTATACTGAACAAAAATATAAACACAACCAGGACCTCCACGTCCGGCTTCTTCATTGATTGTCTGAGACCAGCCTCCCGGACAGCTGATTGTCATCCTCACCAGGGTCTTGACCTGACTGCAGTTTGTTGTCATAACTGACTTCAGTGAGCAAATGCTTACCTTCGATGGCCACTGGCGCAATTGCATTTTATGAATGGCAATTTGAATGCACAGAGATACCGTGACGAGATCCTGAGCCCATTGTCGTGCCATCCATCCGCCGCCATCGCCTCATGTTTCAGCATGTTAACACGTCCCCATGTTACAAGGATCTGTACACAATTCCTGGAAGCTGAAATGTCCCAGTTCTTCCATGGCCTGGATACTCACCAGACATGCCACCACGATTGAGCATGTTTGGGATGCTCTGGATCGACGTGTACGACAGCGTGTGCCAATTTCCCCCAATATCCAGCAACTTCGCACAGCCATTGAAGAGGAGTGGGACAATATTCCACAGACCACAATCAACAACCTGATTAACTCTACGTGAAGGACATGAGCTAAATGGTGGTCACACCAGATACTGAATGGTTTTCTGATCCACGCCCCAACCTTTTTTTTTTAAGGTATCGGTGACCAACAGATGCATATCTGTATTCCCAGTCATGTGAAATCCATAGATTAGGGCTTAATGTATTTATTTATATTTACAAATTTCCTTAAATGATCTGTAACTGTTGAATGTTGCGTTTATATTTTTGTTCAGTGTATTTAGTAACGTAAGGAGCTTAAGAGCCTGGGTAGGGATTAAACCTCTGTAAAATGAACATTTAAGCTACATGTAAAGTCTCTGTAGGCTGCAAATACAGCCCACATATTGCACATATGAACCCTTGAAAAAAAGTAACATCTGATATGACCTATTCTTAGTTGTATAGTCAATATAAGCGTTTTGGTATTACAAAGCTGCAGTCAACAAATAGAACCTCCGATTGTGTCATCCCTAATATCACCTAAAGGGAAAGAACTATCATTACAGATGTGTACCAAGATCTGTTACAGGCTGCGTCCCAAATGGCACCTATTCCCTATATACTTTTAATTAGAACCCTATGGTACACTATATAGGGTATAGGGTGCCATTTTGGATGCATGCACAGTGCTGGGCTGTGACTGACTGACACTGCTCCTCCTCCAGTGTAATTTGACTGTAATGCAATTGTCTTCTCTAAGAGGTCAGGGTTCTCCTGTTCTCCAGGGCTCGGTCCCAAATGCGTCCCAAATTCCCTACATAGTGCACTACTTTTGACTCTGGTTTAAAAGTAGTGCACTATGTATGTAATAGGGTGCTATTTGGGATGGAGCCCTGTTCACCACTCATCCGTGGGATGTTCTGCCTGGACTCTGGCCAGACGGACCTGCAGTCCAGGGCTCGTTTTCCAGCCCTGGACCTCAAAACACTCACTGTCCGAGGAGGACCACTTTGGAAATAATTGTTTTCATTAATACGTGTGCTATCCTCTGGGACTGGGATAAAATACCCTACACTTATCTGTCTTGTTATGTATGTATTATTTGTGACCCAAAATAACATTGAATACAATCACAAATGTATTATATTCTATTCCATAATATTATATTCTAATCTATTCTATCTGTTTACTGGACTGTTCTAGAGTAGAATTAGCCTTTATATGGGTCTTCAGAAAAGGGTAGGAGAAGGGAAGAAAATCTGATCTTTACTCTAGGTAGCCAATCACCAGGCCACACCAACACAGCATGCCACACCCCTTATCTTTAGCTACCCAATCAGCAGGTCAGTCTGTGAGCTCCAGGAAGCCAGACAGAGATAATCAAGGCCTCAGTGTGAGTTTATGAACTAATGCCAAAACCTAGATTAGTCACGTAGCTATTAACATTCCATTATAACACTCTCTGTTGTAACACTGTCTCCTAGAAAAGGCTTTAAAACCGTCTGTTTTAATACAATTTTCCAACACCATCTATATAAGCCTGGCCAGAGTGTGAGTTTATGTACTGACGCCAAAATCAAAGATTAGACAGGTAGCTATCAACACTCCATTATAGCGCTGTCTGCTTTAACAAGTCTATTTTAACACACTCTATTTTAAAATGCTCTATTGTAACACCATACAATGTAATAACACAATCTACTGTATATAACACAATCTATATCATATAGAACTGCTTACAGAGATGACTCATCTCAATGGGTTATATCATTACTTTCTCCAACTCGCAAAATAGACTATTGTGACTATTGTGACTGCACTTTGACTGACTTCTCAGACCATTGTGACTACTCTACCATTGTGACTACTCTGATCATTGTGACTACTCTACCATTGTGACTACTCTGATCATTGTGACTACTCTGACCATTGTGACTACTCTACCATTGTGACTACTCTGACCATTGTGACTACTCTGATCATTGTGACTACTCTAACATTGTGACTACTCTACCATTGTGACTACTCTACCATTGTGACTACTCTGACCATTGTGACTACTCTGACCATTGTGACTACTCTACCATTGTGACTACTCTGACCATTGTGACTACTCTGATCATTGTGACTACTCTGACCATTGTGACTACTCTGATCATTGTGACTACTCTGACCATTGTGACTACTCTGACCAGTCCATTGTGACTACTCTGACCATTGTGACTACTCTGACCATTGTACTCTGACCATTGTGACTGTACTTTGTTGTACTCTTCCGACTGTTGTTTGACTTGAGACACCACTGTATAATATAGTACTGTTAGACACCACTATTGTGAAAACTTTGTGGATATAGTAACTGTAGTCTGTTTGACTGTGATTACTTTGACTTTGTGCATATTGTAACTGTAGTCTGTTCTGACTCTTGTGGCTGTTTCAGCTTTGATCAGGAAGAGACCCTTTAACCAGAGAGCACTATGTATCTGGGAATCTGGGAGTGATACAGCAACTCAATGTTCATATTAAACAGCTGAGTTTCCCTTTTTGAAATGCTACTTCTGAATCGGCAAGTTAGGGCTTGACAAATGAAACATTCTCCCTCTCTCCCTCAGGAAAACCTATATGCAAATCTCTTTATGGGACTCAGGAGAGATTTTTATATAATCAAATTAGATGGGCAATGATCTGTGGGCATGAGAGAGAGGCATGGAAGACATTTTTCACCGAAACAGCTAATCACAGATTGATTACTAAGATGGAGTCCTAACCAATCAGCAGACAAAACAGATGTCACATGAGGGCTGTTCCATAAAGCTGGATCAATGAGGTAGCCAGCAGTCTTTAATATTCTGAAATATCTCCATATTTTCAAGAAATATAGACTTGAAATTGGAATGGCATAATTATTTTGACAAACAACCCATATTCAAGATTAGCTTCCTAAATGAACCAGAAAGTCAAGATATATATTTGACTGCTTATCAAAGCTGGTTATATTTATGATATGGAACACCCAAATGGTTATATACAGACTAGTCACAGCTAATTCACTGGTGAATCCTATATTTGTATTTGCATTTATTAAGGATCCCTGTTAGCTGCTGCCAAGGCAACAGCTACTCTTCCTGGGGTCCAGCAACATTAAGGCAGTAATATACAATACAACATCCATGTGTACGTGTGTGTAGAGTGCATGTCTTATCATGTGTATATATGTCTGTGCCTGTGTATGTGTCTCTTCACAGTCCCCGCTGTTCCATAAGGTGTATTTGTATCCATTTTTTAAATCTGATTCTACTGCTTGCATCAGTTACCTGATGTGGAATAGAGTTCCATGTAGCCATGGATCTACGTAGTACTGTGCACTTCTCTACCTTAAATGCCTGATTGGTGGAGTACTGCAGAGATGGTTGTCACATCTCCACAGAGGAACTCTGGAGCTCTGTACGAGTAACCATCGGGTTCTTGGTCACCTCCCTGACCAAGGCCCTTCTCCCACGATGGCTCAGTTTGGCCGGGCGGCCAGCTCTTGGAAGAGTCTCGGTGGTTCCAAACTTCTTCCATTTAAGAATGATGGAGGCCACTGTGTTCTTGGGGACCTTCAATGCTACAGAAATGTTTTGGTACCCTTCATTTAAAATGTTTTCATACTGCTCGCCCATGTGAATCAAACCCACAACCCTGGCGTTGCAAGCGCCATGCTCTACCATCTGAGCTACACGGGACCAGGGGGTACCTGTCTCAGAGCTCTACGGACAATTTCTTTGACCTCATGGCTTTGTTTTTGCTCTGACATGAACTGTCAACTGTGCGACCTTATATATACAGGTGTGTGCCTTTCCAAATCATGTCCAATCAATTGAATTTACCACAAGTGAACTCCAATCAAGTTGTAGAAACATCTCAAGGATGATCAATGGAAACAGGAGGCACCTGAGCTCAATTTAGAGTCTCATAGCAAAGGGTCTGAATGCTTGTGTAAATAAGGTATTTCTGTTTTGTCATTATGGGGTATTGTGTGTAGATTAATTAAATATTGTATGTATTTAATCCATTTTAGAATAATGCTGTATTGTAACAAAATGTGATAAAAGTCAAGGGGTCTGAATACTTTCCCGAATTCACTCTAAATTAAGGCACCTCTCTGATTTAGAGGGGTTGGGTTAAATGCATAAGACACATTTTGGTTGAATGCATTCAGCAATGCAACTGACTAGGTATCCCCTTTCCCTTCCTTTCCTTTAATCTTTCTCTCTCGCTCTCTTTCTCCCACTCCCCCCTCTCTCTTTCTCTCCCTCTCTCTTTCTCTCCCTCTCTCTCCCCCCTCCCTCTCTCTCTTTCTCCCACTCCCCCTCTCTCTCTCTCTCCCTCTCACTCTCTCTTTCACACACCTGAGTCACAGCCCAACTGCTCTCTATCTGTCACCACATGACAATATTGATGGAGGAACATGATGATCATTGTAATATCATGCACCTTGACGTCTGGCGTAAAATGTATATGTGTGTGAGTGTGTGGGGGGAAAATGTCAGCGGGATTGTCTGTGTGTGTGTGTGTGTGTGTGTGTGTGTGTGTGTGTGTGTGTGTGTGTGTGTGTGTGTGTGTGTGTGTGTGTGTGTGTGTGTGTGTGTGTGTGTGCGTACGTATCACCAGAACAGTGGTACTAGCGATAATAGCCCCACGCCCATCCACCATCCCAGTAATCATCAGCACAGCACACCCACCCAGTCTAATCGCTATGCTGTATATCTACCAGTCTAATCGCTATGCTGTATATCTACCAGTCTAATCTATATTCTGTAAATCTACCAGTCTAATCTATATACTGTATATCTACCAGTCTATTCTATTTGCTGTATATCTACCAGTCTAATCTACATGCTGTATATCTACCAGTCTAATCTATATGCTGTATATCTACCAGTCTAATCTATATGCTGTAAATCTACCAGTCTAATCGCTATGCTGTATATCTACCAGTCTAATCGCTATGTTGTATATCTACCAGTCTAATCTATATGCTGTACATCTACCAGTCTAATCTATATGCTGTATATCTACCAGTCTAATCGCTGTGATGTATATCTACCAGTCTATTCTATTTGCTGTATATCTACCAGTCTAATCTATATGCTGTAAATATACCAGTCTAATCGCTATGCTGTAAATCTACAGCTTTAATCTATACTTGACTGGATTAATATAGCGTTTTTTACCCCTAGATGCTTAATACGCTTTCAATAGTAAGGGGAGAGATCACCTCATCTATAGACTATATCTGATGTTGTATATTTACTATTATAGACTGGGTGGTTCGAGCCCTGAATGCTGATTGGCTGACAGCCGTGGTATATCAGACAATATATGACAAAACATTTATTTGTACTGCTCTAATTATTCATTTAATTGCACCAAAGAAAACAAGAGATATACAGATAAAGAAAACAAAAAATAAACGTTATGAGGTGTGGTGGGAAGCCCAAGGGCTGGTATGAAAACCACACCACAAAAAAACAAATACAAGACATAAGTACAAAAATAAAAATGTTTGTTAAAACAGATAACAAAACCTACTAATTATAAATGTATTAATTAATTCATCAGTAAACACAAAAAAACAACAACGTTTGTTTTGTTTATATATGGCTATATGGAGGAGATAACAGAGTAGTTTGGTTCATCAGGCTGACCCCCAATATTCACTTGAAGTTATTGAGGGATGATGGCGTTTTGGAATTGTAAGAATTCCAGAGTATGGTACCTCTATAGCTGATAGAGAATTGACTCTGTAAGGTGCGGCAGCGGGGAGGGTGAAGGTTATCGCAGTGTCTTGTGTTATATAGATGAATTTCAGAATTAACCTGGAAGAATCCATTGAAGGGTTTAGGTAAACTGTCTGGGAGGTATTTGTAGATGAAAGTGCATAATTGGCGTACATTAACGTGGTAAATAGACAAGATATTGAGTTTCTTAAACAAAGGTGAAGATGGAGCCAGGTAATTAGAGGAGGTGGCTAGTCTTACAAGTTTATTTTGTATGATGAGTAATTTGTGTAGGTAGGAGGCATACTGTATGTACTGGCCCAGACAGCATTACAGTAAATTAGATATAGGTAAATTAAACTATAGTATAGAGTTAGGAAGCAAGCCTGACCACTAATCTTTCCGATAATACCAACAGATTTCATCACTTTGCTGCAGACAAATTGAATATGATCTTTCCAGGATAACTTTTCATCAATTAGAGCTCTAAGGAATATAGTGGATGTGTTCCATTTCATTGCACAATTTAACATTCTACAGTATTTCTTATTCTTACTAGTGAATACAATAAAGTTGGATTTTTTATCTGGAACCATTCAGAAAATGTGGCATTGCCTGAGTTGGCTTCATTAATTAGTAATTCAACATTTTTGTGTGATAAAATCAAATCGGTATCATCAGCAAAGAGAATTGGAAGTACGGTAGAAGACACAGCAGCATTAGGAGACACGTTGGTAACCAGTTTATAATAGCAATAAGGCACCTCAGGGGTTTGTGGTATATGGCCAATGTTCCACGGCTAAGGGCTTTATCCAAGCACTCCACGTTGCGTTGTACATAAGAACAGCCCTTAGCTGTGGTATATTGGCCATACTGTATACCACACCCCCTCAGACCTTATTGCTTAAATCTAACCTATATACTGTGTCTACTAATCTAACATATATACTGTCTCTAGTCATCTAGCCTATAAACTTTCTAGTAATCTAACCTATAAACTGTCTCTAGTAATCTAACCTGTATACCGTCTCTACTAATCTAACCCATATACTGTCTCTGCCAGTGTAGTCTATACTGTCTCTAGTAATTACATTTCTATGCTGTACTATCAACCAGCTGTTAACCTAGATTATACTGGATTACCTCGAGACAGAATGCACGGAGGAACACTGCTATAATGTTCATGTAACGTTCACATAACCAAACAACGTTGAGTTAGCCAACCAAAACGTTGCCATAACACTCAACCCACCGGACCCTCCCAGCTCTCTCTCTCTTCTCCCTCTCTATCTCTCAGCAGCCTGTTTTTCTTAATGAATCAGAACGTCTCTGTACATTTTGCCCCAGCCGGACACACACAATATTTCAACTGATATTCCCAGTGTGAAACACACAGCCAGAGCAGCTCACATGTCTTCTCACTGATTCTGAAAAGATAGCGTGTGAAATAACAAATTGGAGAGAGAGAAAAACAGATGTGTGATACCTGCAGATATTTGCATCAGTATTTAGCTAAAAAAAATAACTAGATAGAGAATCCTAATGAAATCAACATGCCATCTGACTGCATCATCCACAGACGTGTACAATTCTAGAATACTGGGTGATGATTCCATCATAGAACCATAAAAGTCCACATGAATGTGAGCATGCGAGCCGCGAGGGGGAGGGGGAGGGGAAGGGGAGGGAAGGAAGCAACAAGAAAGATGCACTCTCAATTCAAACAAGCACATTCACATGCATACCGTTCTGTATATATATATATACATACACACACAAGCCCACACACACACATACACTCACACATAATGCATAAATACCTGATTAGTCAATTCCTAGTGCAAGCCGATGCTATTCAGCAAGCAGAGCAGTGTCTGACTGCAACATCCAGTGTGAGATAATCTCCAGGGAGACTGTGTTTGGAGCAGAGAGATGAAGGGATGCGAGAGGAGAGGGAGAGAGAGAGTGTCGGCTGAGCAGAGCAGCGGAGAGATGGAGCTAGCAGCTAATGTTTCTTTCTCTGTGTGCAGGGAGGAGAGAAAGAGAGACAGAGAGAGACAGAGAGAGATATGCCTGCTAAAGGCTCAGCTCACAGCATTGTTTCTCTTGGACAGGCAGGCAGCATCCACATTCCAGTCCTCCTTCCCTCCAACCGTCCGTCGGAGCCCGTAACTGACGCCTCAGCTCCACACACACATGGCTGACACACACCTCTCCTCCATGCCTCCGTCTGCAGCAGCAGCAATCAGTCTCTTATTCTACCACTCTTTCCTTCCTTCTTCCCTCTCTCCTATCTCTTCCTCCCTATAAGCTTGTATTCCTGCTGTCTGTGTGAGCGACTTGGCTCCTCTCTCACATAAACGCGTGCACACACACACACCCTCAGAACGCGGTGGCTGGCCCAGGGGATCCAGCAGACAGAAAGGGGGAGGTGGTAAGGCTCCTGCCCAGATTTGGTGTCTCCTGCTGGGCTCCTGCTGGGCTCTTAGAGCCCCTCAGATGAACCAGAGAGGAGATGAGGGAGCAGCAGTGTCTCTTACCCTGCTCAGTGCACTGGGCTGACAGGAATGAGCTCACAGCCGCGGCTCACATGTGACGACAGGAGAGAGAGAGAGAGAAAGGGGGAGGGAGGGATGGGAAGAGGCTTAGTGTGTGTGTGTATGATTACATTTTCAGTGAGTAACATAATTGGATAATGTGTGTGTGAGTGTGTGTGTAAATTATTTTGAGGGGAAAGGGCTTTGCTAGATACCCTCCTCTTACAAACACACACACACACACACAGAGAGAGACAGAGACAGAAGCTCACTCTCACTCTCGTACATAATCGTAGTGAGACCTCCAGTCAGACCAACACCATTCTACTAGCATCCATCATCTAACCCTCCTCTCTATCTATCCCATCCTCTCCTCCCATCCCACCTCTTCTTTTCTGCTCCCCGCACACACACAGCACAGACAGCAGACATACACATATACACAAACCAACACACACATCATCCAATTATGGCGCTCACTGGAAATGTCATCATACATGATCGCTAATTTAAATGCAAATTATTCAATGATGAATTATGATGTCTCTGATTCAACCCTGGTAGAGGCTTGTGAGTCAGAGCTCAGTATAAAAGGGTGTGACACACTCCACAGGATGCACAGAGAGCCACAATACCTCAGCCCCACCTCTCTCTCTCTCTCTCTCTCTCTCCATCCATCCATCCATCCATCCATCCATCCATCCATCCATCCATCCATCCATCCATCCATCCATCCATCCATCCATCCATCCATCCATCCATCCATCCATCCATCCATCCCCCCTCTCTATATCACTCTCTCTCTCTCTCTCTCTCTCTCCCCCCTCCCTCTCTCTAGAGATGTGTGTCATGATATCCCTCCAACAGCCACTAATTGTCTGGCCTTCTAGCTAGATCACATTTTCTCCCTCTGTCACACAGTTATGGCAATGACAGAGAGGAGGAGAGGGAGGGAATGGGAGAGGGGGAGAGGGATGGGAGAGGAGGAAACGGGAGGGAATGCGAGAGGAGGGAAGGGCATGGGAGAGAGGGAGGGAATGGGAGAGGGGGAAAGGGAGGGAATGGGAGAGGAGGAGAGGGAGGGAATGGGAGAGGGGAAGAGGGAGGGAATGGAAGAGGGGAAAAGGGAGGGAATGGGAGAGGAGGAGAGGGAGGGAATGGGAGAGGAGGAGAGGGAGGGAATGGGAGAGGGGGAAAGGAGAGGGAGGGAATGGGAGAGGGGGAAAGGGAGGGAATGGGAGAGGGGGAAAAATGGAAAGGGAGAAGGGTGGTGGTGCTGTACATGGCTGCTGCTCACCCCCTACTGGTCAGATCAGGAATAGTATGGAATGGAATCTAATAGAACAGTGCTAAAACCTCCATTCTTGAGTTCACATGCGTATGGATTTGAAAGCAGCAAACATATATGTTTAGATGAGTTATGAGTCGTATAACTCACCGGAGATGTTCTTCCCACAGGGATCATATAAAAACACAATACAGAAGATCAATGTGTTAGATTATTATTCACAAAGGAATCTTCATCGTTAAATAAACAGTATGAATCATATTAGACCTAAAACAAACATCAACACAACAACACTAACCTCTCCTTCCAGAAGCCATGACTAGACCATTAAATCAAATCAACACTAACCTCTCCTTCCAGACGCCATGACTAGACTGTTAAATCAAATCAAGGAGAGAAAGGAAGACAAAACAACACAAATTAATTAACTTGAGGTAGCCTCCCAGGGGTTGAAATAAAAGTCCAAACTAGTTGCAATTAAATCCTTTTACAACCAGATTACATCCAAATCTTGTTGTTATAATGATGTCATTTCATCTGCGAGCTGTTTCAGTCATCAGACGTTATAAAACAAGCAGTGTGTTTCTCCTTCTACACAGTATGTCTTCCTATAGGACTCTGACATACAGTACTCCTGAATCCCAAATGGCACCCTACTTCCTATGTAGTGCACTAGTTTTGACCAGGGACCATAGTCTTGTGGTGGGAGGATGAGCTGGGTCTGAGCCAGGAGGACAGAAGCACACACTTACACACCCCACACTTGCCCCATGGGCCCTATGTTTACTGACCTGTCCTGAGGGGCAGAGCCAGAGAACAGGACCACTGCCCAAGGCCTCTCAATGCTACAACACTATCACTCTCCATCTGTCTGGGAGGAAGTGTGTGCGCGTGTGTGTGTGTGTGTGTGTGTGTGTGTGTGTGTGTGTGTGTGTGTGTGTGTGTGTGTGTGTGTGTGTGTGTGGGTGGGTGGGCAATGTCTGTGTAACGTGGCATGTAATCATGCCACAGAAGACCTGGATATCAAATCCAAGTCACAACAATATTGAGTGAGTAAGTGAGAGAGAGACAGAGAGAGAGAGACAGAGAAAAGAGAGAGAGAGAGAGAGAGAGAGAGAGAGAGAGAGAGAGAGAGAGAGAGAGAGAGAGAGTATCCTGTGTTAGGTCAGTATGTAGTGGATGTGTGTGTCTGACATTTGCAGGCATCAATGGGGAAATGTCAGAGAAGGAATTGCAGCTTGCACGCACGCACACACGCACATGCACACACACACCCACATGCACACACACACACAATCCAGCAGAAACCCAGCCCACTCCATCTAAATGGACATATGGTCAATAAGATATATAGGCTTGAATCCCAGCCAAAGCCACAAGATGAACTCAAAGCCCTTTTAGATGATGATGCAAGTCGCTACACCTGCAATACCATACCTAGTTACCAATACCACACCTAGCTACCAATAATATACCTAGCTACCCCTGCAATACCATACCTAGCTACACCTGCAATACCATACCTAGCTACCAATACTATACCTAGCTACCAATACCATACCTAGCTACCCCTGCAATACCCTACCTAGCTACCAATACATACCTAGCTACCCCTGCAATACCATAACTAGCTACCTCTGCAATACCCTACCTAGCTACCAATACCATGCCTAGCTACCAATACAATACCTAGCTAACCCTTGCAATACCCTACCTAGCTACCAATACCATACTTAGCTACCAATACCATACCTTTTTTTTTTTTTTTTACCTTTATTTTATTAGGCAAGTCAGTTAAGAACAAATTCTTATTTTCAATGATGGCCTAGGAACAGTGGGTTAACTGCCTTGTTCAGAGGCAGAACGACAGATTTTTACCTTGTCAGCTCGGGGATTAGATCCAGCAACCTTTCAGTTATGGGCCCAACACTCTAAGCACTGGGCTACCTGCCTAGCTGCCTAGCTACCAATACAATACAATACCTAGCTACCCCTGCAATACCATACCTAGCTACCAATACTACACCTAGCTACCCCAGCAATACCATACCAGGGGCAGACTGAAACAATAATTCAGGCCGGGAATTTTACTCCATCCCAGGCCACCCTGTTCACGCAAACCACCAGACCGCTAATTTTGTAGGCTAACCCTATTTGTTGATGTAACGGGTACCAAACTAGTTATACATTTGGCCACTATGTTCATCTGGCTCTGAACCTCTCTTTCTCTCTCTCTGCACATCTGGTTGCTCTGCAGAATGAGATTAACATTGTAAATAACCTAAACGTAAACTTGTATTACTTGTGCAGTCATCGATTGTATGCCCCCCAATTACAGTCCTACTGATAATCTCATAAATAAAGCACATATTAATCTAAAATCATAGCCTACATGTTTAGGTTTGTGCTCTTAAATTGTACCTGAAGGTTCCTGCTAGGGTGAGGAGGAACTTGTAGCCCAAACCAATGATGTGATATGCATCCGTGAGCAGATTGTACTGAGACAGGAGAAGATAGCAGCATATCAGGCCGTTTTTACATGTGGAACAACTTCTGCTCACTTCACACTTTCTTCAGGATCCTCAAAGCCTTCCCCTGATTCATCACTGGCGGCAACGGCCCTGGTGTTGTACTCCTCCAATGCTGACTGTTTCAGCCTTTCCCACTGTTGTGCAAGGCTGTTCAGTTCAGCCTGCAATGCCTCAACAGTGGCATGTTCATCAAATTCCAGTAAGCATTTGCTGAGCTCCTTCATGGCTGTCTTTGGAAGGCCCTTTTCACTGATCTCAGGAAAATGCTTTGGAGTCATGCAGGAGACATCTGCACACAGCACTGCATTTGCTGCATAACGGCGGTGAATACTTTCAACTAAAGTGTCCAGCACCACATTGTGGATCTTGATTTTGTAATCCATGCATTAGCAATGGGCTCGTCTTCTGCCAACACACCTGGCTTTCTATTCTTTTTTTTTGTTCTCTTCTCTGGGAGAGCAGTCTGAGCTTCGGCATCACAGTCCTGCTGCTCCTCCAGAATGCCAATGGCCCACTCAACAAAATTGTCTGCTTCCCTCTTCACACCCTCAAAGTCTCGGGCACACTTTCTCAGGTTATCCTCCGTTCCCGTCACCAAGTGCTGTGCTGTTACGATATACATGCCACTTGTTTGCAAGTATTTAGAGAGAGGGGACATCTACTCAAAAATCCTGAGAAAAACCTCAGCTGTAAGTATGGTTTCATACTTTAGGAGAGCATCCTTGTACACTTGGGCCTTGCTTTGGATGTCAGGTTTTATTGTCACATCTTTTTCAATTATTTCCAAAGTGATGACCACATCCGTATAAAGTGCACGGTCAGGCTTTGCAAAGCTTCCAAATACTTTCCTCAAGGCCTCGTCTTTGGCCCACCAGCATGTTTCACCAATTACATCAAGCCGTCTGTGTCTCCTGTCCTCACTGGTTTCCTCCCATAGCTTCATGAGCTTGTAGGAATCTCGAACAAACACTGAAATGTCATTCAGTAGTGAGAAAAGGGATTCACTTGCCACAACAACCCCAGTGGTGTCAGTTAGCACAAGGTTGAGGACATGTGAGTAACACCATATGTGTACTTGGTTAGGAGACTCTCCTGTGAGCAATGCAGAGAAGCCCCTGTATTATCCCTGCATATTAGCTGCTCTGTCTGTTGCATTACCAGCACACTGTTTGATATCTATGTCCATCTTTTCAAGGGTCTGTTTCACAAGGTCCACAAAGTGCTGTCCAGTCGATGACTCACAGTCAATGACCGCATTGAGTCTCTTGTGGAGAACATCAGTGACATATCGCAGAACTACTGCACACTGGTCTTTGGATGTTAAATCCTGTGTTGTGTCCATTTGTATTGAGAACATCCCTGCCTTTCTCACATCCACAGCAATTGTCTGCTGAATCAACATTCTGATGACATCAATTACTTTATTTGCTGTTGTTTGGACATCATAGTTACCAAGGACCATCTTCCTTTACTTCCCATCTGCTTCTTGCTCTTCTCAATGCAATCACTAACATCCTCTTGTAGGCAGACATCATATTTGCTTAGCAACAAAATAAGCTCAAGAAACTTTCCATGATTGACTGCCATGCTCTCCAAGTTATATGCAGCTTCGTGTCTGTTTCCTCTGTAGCTAAGCCCACATTTACCAATAACTTTAACTACATCAATCACACGTTCCATGACCTGCCTCCTCTTTCTGACCTGGTCTCATTGAACTGACATTTGCTTATCACTCAGAAGGGTACGGATGTCTGCTTTGCTGGCTCTGAGGGAAAAGGCTTCTGCACTTTCTCTATGGGTCTTGCTTCTCTCATGGGGGCGGCAGGTAGCCCAGTGGTTAGAGTGTTGGGCCCGTAAAAGAAAGGTTGCTGGATCGAATCCCCAAGCTACAAATCTGTCGTTCTGCCCCTGAACAAGGCAGTTAACCCACTGTTCCTAGGCCATCATTGAAAATAAGAATTTGTTCTTAACTGACTTGCCTAGTAAAATAAAGGTAAAATAAATAAAAATAAAATGTTCCTGTACTCTCTGATGGGCATGTTTCCTTTCCTGCATGCCTCCTTTGACAAATCACTAGCTGAAGGTTTTGCGAATGCAAGACATACTGAGCAGAACAAGGAGTGAGTTACTTCATTGTATGTCAATGAAGTACTTCATTGTATATTTTCTGTTTGTGCCATCTTTGGAGTGGAATACATTGAGAATAACTCTTTGAGGGGTTTGTTTTGGGTGGTACTGAAAAATATAAGTCAAAATCCTTGGACTGGGGACGGGCAAAATAATCAAATGAATTTTCAGTGCTTTCGCTGTCCCTTTCTATTTTCCCTGTACTGGGCTCTGAACCTCTCTCTCTCTGCACATCTGGTTGCTCTGCAGAATGAGATTAACATTGTAAATAACCTACATTTAAACTTGTATTACTTGTGCAGTCATCGATTGTATGCCCCCCAATTACAGTCCTACTGATAATCTCATAAATTGTTAGGCTCTGAGCCAGAGCAGTCCGCTCCACCGGTGCCCAGTCCGGGTCCAGCCGTCTGCTCCGCTCCTGAGCCAGAGCAGTCCGCTCCACCGGTGCCTAGTCCGGGTCCAGCCGTCTGCCCCGCTCCTCAGCCTGAGCAGTCCGCTCCACCGGTGCCCAATCCGGGTCCAGCCGTCTGCCCCGCTCCTGAGCCAGAGCAGTCTGCCCTGTCCGGGCCCGGTTGTTTTCCCCGCTCCATGGCCGGAGCCGTTTACCCCACCGATGCCCAGTCCGGGCCCGGTTAATTGCCCAGTTCCATGGCCGGAGCCATTTGCCCCACCGGTGCCCAGTCCGGGCCCGGTTGTTTTCCCCGCTCCATGGCCGGAGCCGTTTGCCCCATCGGTACCCAGTCCGTGCCCGGTTATAAACAAGGGGCATGGGAGAAAACTGTCCACTTCGCCGGAGCCAGAGCCGCCCCCGATGGACTAGTCTTCCCTCCCTATTACCCCCCCCCTTGTATTTGTGTTTTTTTGTTTGGCGTCTGGGGTCCGCGCCTTGGGGGGGGGGGGGTTGGGTACTGTCAGGCTCTGGCCATAGAGAAGCCATTTGCTTCTCTTTGTAGCTATGGTCAGAGTCTGACAGTTCTATTCTTTCAGTTTTCTGGTGGTGGTTTGTGTGGGATCCCTAATTAGAGGCAGCTGTAGCGCATCATCTCCAATTGGAGATCCTACATAGGTTGGTAGATTTCACACTGGGTTGTGGGTCGTTGTCGATTATTTCACAGTCACGGTGAAAGTAAGTGTGCAACTCTGTTACGTCCGTCCGTTCATTCGTGTTTGTGTTTGTGAACGTGACGTTTAGTTTATTTGTGTTTTCTTGTTCTGTAGTTCGTAATTTTGTGTTGTATTATACATAGTAAAATATAATTATTACATAGTATAATAAACTATGTCGATCTACTATCCCTGCGCTGCGTCTTGGTCCCTCTATGCACCCTCGCGTGACATAAATAAAGCACATATTAATCTAAAATCTTAGCCTACATGTTTAGGTTTGTGCTCTTAAGTTGTACCTGAAGGTTCCTGCTCTGAGTCTGACTCTGAACTGACCACCATCTCCAGTTCTGCAGGAACACCTGAAGCTCTAGTGCTGCTGCTGCTTCCTTCTCCACCTTTGCAAAGAAAATACTCTATTATCATACTCACTATCACCAGACCTGTATATTATTGTAGTAACTTGTAATGCTGGTACTAATGGCGCTAATGATCTTTGTCATTGCCTGTGCTGTGTCACATAGGCTACTGTGTTACGTTCATGGATGTATTATGGTTATGTTACTGTAGCCTGTTTCGCTGTACAGTGTATGTGCACTTTGCCTAGCTTATGTGGCATGAGTCATGACCGAATGCTGGCAAGTCCATAGTCTAGGTTTACAATTTTTTACTAGTTGAAACATATTGCCTTCAATGTCATATTATAATCGTTATGTTGCACTCAATGCTATGATATAATTCCTCCACGAAGACGTAAGATGTGCAAACTGTTTAGCCTACTGGCCGTTGTGTCACTATTATTAGCTAGGCTACTTAGCTATTCATGCTGGGTGTCAGTGTGTGTGTTTTAGATAGTGTTTTTGACTGACCTGGTCCCTTACTGGCGAACATGTTGCTTATTTTGCAGCATTTAGCTGCGTCTGTGGCAAGGGCCTTTCTCTTTTTTATTCTCTCCCTTTCTGCTCCACCTTTCCTTTTCTGACTGTCCATTTCGCCGTGTTATCAGTAGAGAAGCAGGTAGACGGTAGCTATGTGCGTCTTGGAGATACCTGATGTCATTTTTGGGGTGCGCACAGAGACACTGCAGCGAGAGAGTGAGAGTCGTGCCTGATGCGTGAATTCCCCTTCAACTCATCCCTGCTTGCTATATTATCGCTGGTCAAGTTGACTATTCACGGCAGGCCAAAACGACCCTCAGGCCACCGGGATATGTCCTGGTGCTCCTTACGGCCAGTCTGCCACTGCCTGCAATACCATACCTAGCTACCAATGCAATCAAGATACCTTGACACCACCAAGCTAACATTTGACTTTAGGACAGCCTAACTAACTAGTATATACCATTGTAAGTTACTATAGGATACCTTGAGTTAGTACAGCCTATACTGGTTCTTATCTAAATGTTATTTGACTGCAGGCCACAAAGTAAAACTCTTCCGTCTAGTCTAGTCCAGTCCAGTCTACTCTACTCTACTCTACTCTACTCTACTCTACTCTACTCTACTCTACTCTACTCTAGTGTAATCTAGTCTACCCTACTATACTCTTCTCTAGTCTAGTCTAGTCTACTCTACTCTACTCTACTCTAGTGTAATCTAGTCTACCCTTCTATACTCTTCTCTAGTCTAGTCTACTCTACTCTAGTGTAATCTAGTCTACCCTACTATACTCTTCTCTAGTCTAGTCTACTCTACTCTAGTGTAATCTAGTCTACCCTACTATACTCTTCTCTAGTCTAGTCTAGTCTACTCTACTCTAGTGTAATCTAGTCTACCCTACTATACTCTTCTCTAGTCTAGTCTAGTCTACTCTACTCCACTCTACTCTATTCTACTCTACTCGACTCTAGTGTAATCTAGTCTACCCTACTATACTCTTCTCTAGTCCAGTCCAGTCTAGTCTACTCTACTCTACTCTACTCTACTCTACTCTACTCTACTCTACTCTACTCTACTCTAATCTAGTCTACCCTACTATACTCTTGTCTAGTCTAGTCTACTCTACTCTACTCTAGTGTAATCTAGTCTACCCTACTATACTCTTCTCTAGTCCAGTCCAGTCTAGTATACTCTACTCTACTTTACTCTACTCTACTCTAATCTAGTCTACCCTACTATACTCTTGTCTGGTCTACTCTACTCTACTCTAGTGTAATCTAGTCTACCCTACTATACTCTTGTCTAGTCTAGTCTACTCTAGTGTAATCTAGTCTACCCTACTCTACTCTACTCTACTCTACTCTACTCTACTCTAGTGTAATCTAGTCTACCCTACAATACTCTTCTCTACTCTACTCTACTCCAGTGTAATCTAGTCTACCCTACTATACTCTTGTCTAGTCTAGTCTCTACTCTACTCTACTCTAGTCTTCAAGTTCCTGTCAGGCCCTGACTGAGGCCAGGTCTCTGGCTCCCCCTAGTGGGAGTCGTATGGCCACAGTCAGGACCTGACAATAGTTAGGGAGTCTTTTTGTGTTGGGTTATCCCCAATTAGAGGCAGCTGTCTTTTAATTACTGAGGGACTTTTACTATAGAGAACGTCACTATCGGCGGGTTCCGGACCATCAGAGCAGACAGGGATAGTGTTTCTTCAGGTAAGAGCAAGGGAGGGGGGCTGGCTTTATTAGTTAACAACAGATGGTGTAATCCGAGCCATAATACTCATAAGTAAGAGTTTTGTAGCCCGGACATTGAGCTGTTAGCCGCTAGCCTGAGACCCTACTATTTGCAGAGGGAATTCACGGTGGCCATTGCTGTTATTGTTTACATCCCGCCCTCCGCGGACACAAACACAGCATGTGACGTCATCCACTCTGTTATCGTGAGGTTACAGACAGCGCATTCCAGTGCTTTCTTTGCCATTTCGGGGGATTTTAACCATGCATCTCTCTCTTCAACGCTGCCCACGTTCAAACAGTTCGTGAAGTGCCCAACAAGGAACAATAAAACTCTGGACTTGTTATATGCTAATGTGAAGAATGCATACAACTCCACTGCACTCCCTCCATTAGGTAGATCGGATCACAACCTTGTCCACCTCCCTCCACTCTACAGGCCTTTGGTCCAACAGCAGCATGCGACCACTAGGACCATTAGGAGATGGTCCCCGGAGACGAATGAGGCCCTACAGGACTGCTTTGAAACAACAGACTGGGATGTGCTCTGTGAGGCTCATGAGGAGGACATCAATGGACTTACTGACTGCATAACTGACTATATAAGTTTTTGTATAGACAACACTGTACCCACCAGGAAGGTACGCTGTTTTCCAAATAATAAACGCTGGGTCACCATCGACCTGAAGGCCCTGCTGAATGAGAAGAAGAGAGCCTTCAAGGAGAGGGACAAGGACAAATTGAAATGCGTCCAGAGGGAGATGAAGTTGCGGATTGTTGAGGGGAAGAGAGGGTATAAGGAGAAGATGGAGGACAA
This sequence comes from Thymallus thymallus, assembly GCA_023634145.1. Lineage (NCBI taxonomy): Eukaryota > Metazoa > Chordata > Actinopteri > Salmoniformes > Salmonidae > Thymallus > Thymallus thymallus. The sequence continues at coordinate 24,216,967 of CM042381.1, forward strand.
GCTGAGGCAGAGCTAGGTGAGAGAGGTGTGGAAGGGTATGAGAAATATCCCTGGCTTCAAAAAGTTAAACAGTGGGCAGACGGAGGGGACCCAGGACAGAGCCAATGAGCGGAACCAATTATTTAACAGGTTTGATGCTGGCCCTGTCCACCTCCCTTCCAGCTCCCCAGGCCACACACCCTCACGGCTGTCCCACCCCCACTTTGCTCACAACACCTCTGCTGAGACAAACAGCGACCCCACCTCCGCCCTTGCTCCCTCTGGACTGATCCTCAACACCCCCCTTCCCCCACCTCCCCACCTGGGCTGGCTTTCACCACCAACCAAGCGGCGGGCCCTGATGGCGGGCCCTGATGGCATCAGCCCAAGGGTGCTTAGGGTCTGTGCTGACCAACTGTGTGGAATACTTCAGCGACACTTCAACCTTAGCCTGAGCCTGTGCTGTGGAAAACATCCTGCCTGGTACCAGTGCCCATGAAGGCACCCTTGGGCTGATGCCATCAGGGCCTGCCGCTTTCCACTGATGTAGTCTCTCCAGCTCTCTCTTCACTTGGTTGGTGGTGAAAGCCAGCCCAGGTGGGGAGGTGGGGGGAAGGGGGGTGATTGTCTCAACAGAGGTGTTGTGAGCAAAGTGGGAGTGGGACAGCCGTGAGGGTGTGTGGCCTGGGGAGCTGGAGGGGAGGTGGACAGGGCCAATATCGAACCTGTTAAAAAATTGGTTCAGCTCATTGGCTCTATCCTGGGTCCCCTCCGTCTGCCCACTGTTTGACTTTTTGAAGCCAGTGATATTTCTCATACCCTTCCACACCTCTCTCACCTGGCTCTGCCTCAGCTTGTCCTCCATCTTCTCCTTATACCCTTTCTTCCCCTCAGCAATCCTTCAGCTCCCTCTGGACACATTTCAATTTGTCCCTGTCCCCCACCTTGAAGGCCCTCTTCTTCTCATTCAGCAGGGCCTTCAGGTCGCTGGTGACCCAGGGTTTATTATTTGGAAAACAACGTATCTTCCTGGTGGGTACAGTGTTGTCTACACAAAAATGTATGTGTAGACAACACTGTCTACACATACATGCAGTCTGTAAGACCATCAATGTCCTCCCCATGAGCCTCACAGAGCACATCCCAGTCTGTTGTTTCAAAGGAGTCCGGTAGGGCCTCATTCGCCTCCGGGGACCATCTTCTAAGGGTCCTAGTGGTCTCTGGCTGCTGTTGGACCATAGGCCTGTAGAGTGGGGTGAGGTGGACAAGGTTGTGATCCGATCTACCTAAGGGAGGGAGTGCAGTGGAGTTGTATGCATCCTTCACATTAGCATATAACAAGTTCAGAGTTGTATTATTCCTGGTTGGGCACTTCACAAACTGTTTGAACGTGGGCAGCGTTGAAGAGAGAGATGCATGGTTAAAATCCCCCAAAATAGCAAAGAAGGCACTGGGATGCGCTGTCTGTAACCTCGCTGTGTTTGCGTCCGCGGAGGGTGGGATATAAACAATAACAGCAATGGCTGCCGTGAATTCCCTCGGCAAATAGTAGGGTCTCAGGCTAACGGCTAACAGCTCAATGTCCGGGCTACAAAACTGTTCCCTAACAGTAATATGTCTCGGATTACATCATCTGTTGTTAACTAATAAAGCCAGCCCCCCTCCCTTACTCTTACCGGAAGAAACGCTCTCCCTGTCCGCTCTGATGTTCTGGAAACCGCCGATAGTTACGTTCTCTATGGGGATGTTATCATTTAGCCATGTTTCTGTAAAGCACAATAGGCTAGCTTCCCGGTAGTCTCTTTGTTCATGGACCAGCCCCTCAAGCTCATCCACCTTGTTATGTAGCGATCTCACGTTGCCCATAATGATAGACGGTATAGCCGGCTTGTACTTACTCAGCTTTGCTTTACACTTCCGACCTGCCCTGCATCCACACCGTCGCCTTTTCAACTAGTCCGGAATATGGAACTTTTCCCTGGGGTGCAATAGCGCTGCGTGTGCTAAATCCAGGAGCTGGATTCGGTTGTAAATAATTGAGGATTCATGTGAACGTTCGGCGATGTGAAAAATAAAAAGTGACTCAGTAATAATAAGGACCTCTAAAACCTTCGTAAAACAGTAGCACTCCATAATCCTGAACTGTTATAGTTGAAAAAAATCACAAAAGAATCACAAAAAATATACTAAAACAACAATTAATGCACAAACAATGGGAGCTGCTTAACAGGCGACCACACAGGGTGGCGCCAACGATTTCGAATACTACACCACATACTACACTGTTACACCACATACAACATTGTTACACCACATAATACACTGTGACACCACATACAACACTGTTACACCACATACAACACTGTTATACCACATACTTCACTGTTACACCACATAATACACTGTTACACCGCATACATTACATTTACATTTTAGTAATTTAGCAGACACTCTTTCCAGAGCGAGTTACAATAGTGAGTGCATAGATTTTCATACTGTTCCGCCGTGGGAATCGAACCCACAACCCTGACGTTACAAGTGCCATGCTCTACCAACTGAGCTAAAGGGGGCTATACAACACTGTTACACCACATACAACACTGTTACACCACATACTACACTGTTACACCACATACTACACTATTACACCACATACTACACTGTTACACCACATACAACACTGTTACACCACATACTACACTATTACACCACATACTACACTGTTACACCACATACAACACTGTTACACCACATACTACACTATTACACCACATACAACACTATTACACCACATACAACACTGTTACACCACATACTACACTGTTACACCACATACAACACTGTTACACCACATACTACACTGTTATACCACATACTGCACAACCCAGTTACACCACATAATACACTGTTACACCACATACTACACTGTTACACCACATACAACACAATTACACCACATACAACAGTTACACCACATACAACACTGTTTTATGGAAAACTGGGGCTATTTGGGCAAAGATACCTGCATGGTCAGACGCAGGACAAACTAAGGCAGTAAGGGAGCCCTTCAAAACTGCAGTGCTGTGTTGAAGTCAAAGTTTGCAATTCCAGAAATGCCAAAACAACCCCAGAGACCTGCAATGACTGTAAGGTAACAATGATGGGGTTGTGTTGACAGATACGGTACTCTTGCTAGCTGTCACCGCTACACAGACTCAGGCAGCGTCCCAAATGGCACCCTATTCTCCATAAACTTTTGATCAGGGAACTTTATAAGGGATAGGGTGCCAGTTGGGGCGCATCCTGTGTGTGTGTGTGTGTGTGTGTGTGTGTGTGTGTGTGTGTGTGTGTGTGTGTGTGTGTGTGTGTGTGTGTGTGTAAGGTCCGCCAGGCCTCTCTCCTGCACATCTACAGGCTGAGTGTGTGTGTGTCTGACAGTGGGGTGCTGCTCAGGGGCCATCTGCCGGGCGCACACACACACACACACACAGTGTACCAGTCTGATGTCTTGGCAATGGTTTCAGGTCTCTCCCTAGCATTTTGTGTTAACATACCCAACCATCTCTGCATGTACACAACTAATACAGTAAGCCTGACATTCTCTAACAGGGAAATATATATGGTAAGAATGTAGATTGATCAAGTAATCAATCAAGCAAGCAATCAATAGTGGATTTCAGCTATGACCAAACATACACGCACATAGGAGAGGAGAGGAGAGGAGAGGAGAGGAGAGGAGAGGAGAGGAGAGGAGAGGAGAGGAGAGGAGAGGAGAGGAGAGGAGAGGAGAGGAGAGGAGAGGAGAGGAGAGGAGAGGAGAGGAGAGGAGAGGAGAGGAGAGGAGAGGAGAGGAGAGGAGAGGAGAGGAGAGGAGAGGAGAGGAGAGGAGAGAATATTTTCTACTAGAGAGAATCCTTTCTATTAAAACGTGTACACATCAGAACTACACCACATATAAGTCTCTTCTCTATTCCTGGAATTAACAGAGTTTCCATCAGCAAGTCTATATTCAACAAGCTTCAGTATCTAGCATGTGCAGCCTGTGTGTGCCGAGCATCTGTATGTTGTAGGCTGTATGTGTGTGTGTGTGTGTGTGTGTGTGTGTGTGTGTGTGTGTGTGTGTGTGTGTGTGTGTGTGTGTGTGTGTGTGTGTGTGCGTTTCACTGTGCACAGGTGTTTTGTCCCGCCTGGTGTAGCCTTGACAGTAAAAGCATCAGCAGGTCATCTTTAGAAATGACGTGTGTGTGTGTGTGTGGTACCAGGTTGGTGGTTAGTGTGTGAAGGCAGAGCAGGAGACCATGACAGGGACTAGAGACCATTACAACACACACACACACACACACACACACACACACACACACACACACACACACACACACACACACACACACACACACACACTCCAGCAGCTTCCAGCCACATTGTGTCTGTGTTTGCATGTCATGTGACAGCTAAGAGTAGTGTCCCTACAGCACTAGTTGTCACTACATCACTAGTTGTCACTACAGCACTAGTGGCTTCTTGCAACATTGTCTCAATTACTGCAGTTATGTACACTATAATTGACTCTGATTAGCTGTCATTCTGTGTGTGTGTGTGTGTGTGTGTGTGTGTGTGTGTGTGTGTGTGTGTGTATGAGTATGTGTATGTGTGTTGTGTGTGTGTGTGTATGAGTATGTGTGTTGTGTGTGAGAGTGTGTGCGTGTGTGCATGTGTGTGTGTTGTCAGTCTGAAGTGTAGGCTGTGTGACGATGATAGAAGGCAAACACTAATGTGATTTGGCTGGTCATTTGTTCATTTAAATGTGTTACACACACACACACACACACACACACACACACACACACACACACCTGATGCAACACATTCCGGTCTCCTGCGGTGTAAGGCTGGGCTCATTAGCATGAGAATAAACACAGAGCCTAAAAAGAAAATATAAAATGGCGGCTGTGTCAGCATACACCCACACACGCACAAGCACACACACACACGTCCTTCGCACACACATACACAAACACACACACACTTTCTCTTTCAAACACACACACAGCTACACACACACACAGCATTAGCACAGAATTTCCTGTTGACAGTCCCTGAGCAGGCTGGAGCAGGAAGATAACAGCAGCACAATGCATTCTGGGAGATAAGAGTGCCACAAAGCATGCTGGGGCAGAAAAGCATCACTAAAGTTATGTAGCTAGCAGATCACCACTGAACCTCCCTCACTCTGCTACAATGGTACAGACTTGTCTATGACACAGCCTAAAAATCTTTTTACAGTTAAACCACTTGGCTTATGTCTCATTTGGCATAGGTCATTCCACAAAGAGCATAGGTCATCCACAAATGATGTTGCTAGCTTGTATGTAGAAGTAATGCAGGTGACTCATATCATCTGGTGCAATTGTGTCCGACAGTCACATGCCGTGGCATATCCACCGTAAATTCAATGAGGACTGCATGGGAAACAACACAATGGATGGAGTAGCCTTGCCTTGGCTTTCTTAGACCAAAAGACTGCCGCTTGGCTCAAGGCTTTAGCTCAGTTAGCTAATGTGCTAATGGGGTCTTAAGGTGTCCAGATGACCTGGGTTCAAAACCAGTAGGTCACACAGTCTCTGTGGTAGTAAGTTCCATAGCTAAATGCAATAAAATGTGGAGCGTGAGATGGAGCTGTAAAGTGTGTGTGCATATGGCATCCTGCTTGAGAAACTAATGACACTAAAGGATGGCTATGATGAACGGTGTTCTGTAGTGATTTACCTGCTGCACACACACACACACACACACACACACACACACACACACACACACACACACACACACACACACACAGGGAAGGAGAAAGATCAATAGCACCCCAGAGACCAATTATTAAAGTTTCTACTGTATATAGATATATGGAGTGTGGTATTAATGTTATCTGTGCCGTGACAATGGAGCCGTGCGTGTGTGTGCGTGTGTGCAAATTTGTGCGTGCGTGCATAACTGTCCCTGTGTGCGCGTGTGTGTGTGTGTGTGTGTGTGTGTGTGTGTGTGTGTGTGTGTGTGTGTGTGTGTGTGTGTGTGAGCTTTTTCAGGGGATATATACGGCTCAGTGCCAAGCTGTTGGGTTTTACTGCCACTGTAATTATAGTCACAAAGATCCACTGACTTGGGCAACCTACCCAGCAGCCAGGGTGGGAGTTAGACAGCTTAGCAGCTTGGTAGAGCATTGCACTAGCAACACTAGGGTTGTTTGTTTTTTATTTCCGCTGAGGCCACCAACACCAATGTGAAAATGTATGCATTCACTGAAGTGTCAGGTAGGTAAGGTAGGTAGATAGGTAGATAGGTAGGTAGATAGATAGGTACTTTATTGATCCCAGAGGGGAAATTTCTTTGTCATAGTACTATATGCAATGAAAAAATATACTACTGACAGGTTACTAATATACAGTCCTGAGTGAAAGACTACGTAAGTTCAGTCCAATAATTACTTACAGTATTGCATGTGATATGATATAACAACTGTATATGAAGATATATACAGTCCTGAATGAATGAGTGATTACAGACCAGAAAGTTACTCACGGATGGCCTAATTGATAAAATAGGTCCTAACCCCCAAACAGCTCCAGGTCTATGTTGCCGACGGCACGGCACCCAGGTGAGGCATTAAATAGTCTAATAGCCACCGGCAGGAAGGACCTCCTGTCCTCTCTGGCACACCGTGGTGGGATCAGTCTGTGACTGAAGGTGCTCCTCTGCATCATAACCATGGCATGCAGAGGGTGGGTGACGTTGTCCATGATGGCCAGCAGTTTGGCCAGTATCCGTCTCTCCCCCACCCCCTCTAGAGTGTCAAGGTTAATCCCCAGAACTAAGCTAGCCTTCCTAATCAGCGTATTAACCCCAGAAGCATCACCAGCCTTTATGTTGGCGCCCCAGCACACCACTGCAAAAAAGATGGCACTGGTAGAAAGTATGCAGTAGTTTACTGCACACATTGAAGGACCTGAGCCACCTCAAAAAGTAGAGTCGGCTCTGGCCCTTTTTGTATAGGGCCAAGTGTTACCAGCCCATTCCATCCTGTTGTCCATATGGACTCCAAGGAACTTGTATGACCCAACCATTTCCACATCCATCCCCTGTGTATGGACTGCAGTCTGTTTGGGCCTTGGTTCTCCTGAAGTCCACCACCATCTCCTTTGTTTTGCTGATGCTGATGCTGATGCTGTTGTTGAGCTGAAGGTGGTTCTGCTCACACCACACAATGTTTTTAAAATAAATATTCAGGCTGATCACTACAAATAGACTTTGATCTTGGAAGTTTGAAAAGGTTCTGAGAATGTCCATATATGCCTTCCTCTGCACTCACCCAGAAAATGAAAAACTATTGCCCAGCACTGGTGCAAATTCATGATGGTCTGTGGCGAAGCGCGCTGCTCAGACCGAAGCATGCTGCTCTAACCACTGCGGCATGACAGTTCACAATGCTCTAGCAAGCCGAGAGGATACTTGATGGCGTTGTTTTTTATTATTTCGTTTTAAAACTGCAATATGTAATCTTTAGAAATGTGAGTTATAGATCTGCCATTCTCATTGAAAGCAAGTCTAAGGTCTGTTCTATGTGTGTTATTTCTATTCTTCACGTTGTTAAGTTTCATTTTTGCTGCTTTTGCTTTCTTTTATTTACACCAGCTTTAAAGAGATGAAAACACAATGTTTTTGGTTATGGAAAATATATTGGTACAATGATTCTCTAAATTATACTAGGTTGTTATGTCATATAAACTGAAATTAGGAGAACTATTAGAAATTACAGAGTGATTTCTGCATACTGCATCTTTAAGCCTTCCACAAAACATAGCCCTAACCTTAACCACTCACAAACTAAACTTAACCCTTTGAGTTGTTTCTGCTTTAACCCTTTAACCACACGGAAATAACCCTGTAACCACACCGAATTAATATGTCAAAAATATACAGTATGTTAATCTATTAATACGTTGAATTTCGAAATGAAACTGAGATCTTGTTGTAATATTAGCATGCACAACTGAGGGAGATGTGTAGAGAGAAAGAGAGCGCAGGAAAGAGAGAGAGGAGATAAAAGGAAGAGGAATGCATAGAGGTAGATGAAACTGCAACAGATGGCATCACTTCGGCTCAGAACCTGGCCTGCCTCCCTCCCTACATCCCTTGATCCATCTCCCTCATATTCCCTTGGTCTCTCAGCGTTGGACAGAGGAAATATATCAAGTGACAGAAGTGACAGTCACTCTAAATTGCTGCGTGACCAGTACAGAACACTCAGACCTCAGAACACACACACACACACACATTGGAACAGAGAGCCATTTACAACAGGCAGTTTAGTGTCCAAGAGGTGCAGACGCAGACTTACTGTCTCACCGTGACTGGAGAATTACATTGACAGTGTGTGTGTGTGTGTGTGTGTGTGTGTGTGTGTGTGTGTGTGTGTGTGTGTGTGTGTGTGTGTGTGTGTGTGTGTGTGTGTGTGTGTGTGTGTGTGTGTGTGTGTGTGTGTGTGTGTGTGTGTGTAGAGGTGAAACCTTGGCCATGGAGGTGTTGAGCTCTGATCAGAGATCCACCATGTGGACCACCTCAAAATTTTACGTTTGGAGAAATGTGGACAGACGTCAGAATCTGAAGTGAAATTGGTAAAAACGTGAGATCTTGTTGCACACGAACGCACACACACACCACCAGAACACAACACACACCATTGGAGCTTGACTGCATCTCCAATTGTGTCTGTAACAATCCTGCAGCTATGTAACGTTATTTCTTGTTATAGAGCTGTAAGGGTGAATAGAGCTGTAAGGGTGGATCTGACTACAAGTTTAGGTTCCATCAAATTCATTACAGGCAATGTAAATAAATGAAATAAACAAGCTTTAACTTAAAAATGAACAATCTAATCCAAGCAGACGCAGAGTGATTGCGTGAACGCTGATTTCACATTCTCTTGAGATTAACATAAAAAACTGAAATCATTGTGTTTTAATGTACATACTTACACCAACACACGCATGTGCAAGTGTACATGTACATGCATACACACACATACACACTCACAGGGTCATTCTCCTCACAATATATATAGAACAGTCATTCAAATGCAACCTATTTATAGTTCTGAAAGCTTTAAACCAAAGCCTCCAAGACCCTAAATAATCTACAGTATATCTTTGTTTCTACAAGAACAGAAACAAAGGAGAGCTCTAAATGATGATTAATTGTGTGATGACTTCTTTGTGTTTTAATTAAACCTAGTGGTGCATTGAAGCAAAGCCAAACTAATTTTCGTTGAACAAAATTTGTAATAATTATCTCAAGAAGGAACACATTTCCCACCAATTTACCCAACAAAATAACTTTCAAACAAATTACAAGTCAACAACGATCACAGCGCGAAAACAAAGTCTAGGGTCACTTAGAAATGTCCTTGTTTTTGAAAGAAAATACATTTTTTGGTCCATTAAAATAACATCAAATTGATCAGAAATACAGTGTAGACATTGTTAATGTTGTAGATGACTATTTTAGTTGGAAGCGGCTGATTTTTTATGGAACATCTATATAGACATACAGAGGCCCATTATCAGCAAACATCACTCCTGTGTTCCAATGGCACATTGTGTTATATAATTCAAGTTTATCATTTTAAAAGGCTAATTGATCATTAGAAAACCCTTTTGCAATTGTGTTAGCACAGCTGAAAACTGTTGTTCTGATTAAAGAAACAATAAAACTGGCCTTCTTTATACTAGTTGAGTATCTGGAGCATCAGCATTTGTAGGTTCGATTACAGGCTCAAATGGCCAGAAACAAAGAACTTTCTTCTGAAACTTGTCAGTCTATTCTTGTTCTGAGAAATGAAGGCTATTCCATGCGAGAAATTATCTCGGGGGACAATCAAGGCGGAAACAACATGGTTGTGGATTGGACTTGCAGAATCTCCATGAGACCTGGATGGAGTCTGAGGACAAAGTGGGGGAAATTACATCTGAGAAACTGAAGATGGACCACAAGAAGATTGAGGTGGAGCGCACCCACATGACTGGAAAACCCACCACCGGCCCAGGTGACAGGCCCAGGCCGATAGTGGTTAAGTTCCTGAGGTTCAAGGACAAGGTATCTGTTCTGGAAAGAGCCAAGAACTTGAGAGGAACGTACATCTTCCTCAACGAGGACTATCCTGAAGCTGTGCGCCAAAAGAGAAAATAACTTATCCCGGCCATGAAAGCTGCCAGAGCGCGTGGGGACAATGCTTACATCCACTATGACAGGTTCAGGTCCATCCTCCCTCCCAAAAGCCTGGAATGGATGAGAGAGCCAATCATATGGGTTCATAGCTTCAATGCCACAGCACACACACTTCCATACACCAACTGATTAATGGAATGCTGAATGTTATCTCTGAGATGCTACCCAGGAAAGGGCTGAACATACCTCATATTAATATATGTAGCCTTAGAAATAAGGATTGTGAAATCAATAACTAACATCAGATAACATTCATATATTAGCCAATTATGAGACTCACTTAAATAATTCATTTGATGATACAGCAGTAGCAATACAAGGATATAACATCTATAGAAGAGACAGGAATGATTAAGGGGGAGGTGCTGTTGTATATATTCAGAGTCATATATTGCTTAGAGAAGATCTCATGTCAAGTCATGTAAAGTGCTGCGGTTGCAGGTTCAACTGCCTCATCTAAAGCCTATTATTTTTGGGGTGTTGCTATAGGCCACCAAGTGCTAACCGTCAGTATCTAAATAATGTGTGTGAAATGCTTGATAGTGTATGTGATGTAAACAGAGAGGTCTACTTTTTTGGGGACCTGAATATTGACTGGTTTTCCTCAAACTGTCCACTCAAGAGGAAGCCTCTCACTGTAACCAGTGCCTGTAATCTGGTTCAGGTTATTAATCGACCTACCAGGGTGTTTAAAAACAATACAAGAACAGGATCGTCCACATGTATTGATCAAAGTTTTACTAATACTGTAGCTGTATCCATACACATTGGATGCAGTGATCACAATATAGTGGCTATTGACAGAACGACAGATATATGGGACCCAAAAGCGGACACGGAGGCAGGGATATGATTGACTGTTTAATAGTAGATATGGGGCAAGACAGGCTCGTAGTCAATAACAGGCAGTGTTGGTAACAGGGAATCAGAATGGCAGTCGTCCAATAAGGGGAGTCAGGCTCGTAGTCGTAGTTCAGGCAGAGTTCGGTACCGGGAATCAGAAGGATGGCAGTACAGAGGAGTAGACAGTCTCGTAATCCGTAATGCAGGCAGAGTTCGTTTGGCAGCAGATCAGATGGTCGAAGGCACATGAGGGGGCTAGACAGGAACGTAATCCAACAGGCAGGTAGAGGTCCAAATACCGGGAGACAGACTGGCAGAGTTAGTAATACGAGATAGAGTGCTGGAAACGACTGACTAGGCAAGACGATCTGGCAAAACCCTAACAGAACCCAAGGGACTAAATAACCAAACTGATTGACAAAGGAGATAGGGTGCACCTGGTGTGGGGAGGGGACAAACACAGACAGGTGAAACAAATCAGGACATGACAGTACCCCTCCTCCTACGGGCGCCACCTGGCGACCGACCCGGGTGCATACCTGGCTGACCGGGATGCCGTCGATGAAAGTCGGCGATGAGCTCCGGGTCGAGGATGTCCCTGGTAGAGACCCAAGACCGCTCCTCTGGCCCGTAGCCCTCCCAGTCAACCAGGTACTGGAAACCCCGGCCCCGGGGACGGACTCTCAGGAGGCGACGCACCGTCCAGGCAGGTTGATTGTCAATAACCCGAGGAGGAGGAGCAGACCTAGGAACAGGAGACAAAGGACAATGAGAGACAGGTTTAACACGGGACACATGAAAGGTGGGATTAATGCGGAGGGACCGGGGCAACATGAGGCGTATGGCTGAACGGTTGATAATCCGGGAGATCTGATAGGGACCGATGTAACGGGATGAGAGCTTGCGACTCTCCACCCGAAGGGGCAGATCTCGGGTGGACAGCCACACCCTCTGGCCCACACGATAGTGGGGAGCCGGGGTCCTGCGACGGTCAGCCTGCCGCCGATACCTGGCATTGGTGCGTAATAGAACCGCCCGGGCCTTTCTCCATGTCCGACGGCAGCGCCTTACAAACAACTGGGCCGACGGAACGCCAACCTCCTCCTCCTGCTCCGGAAACAGCGGAGGCTGGTAGCCCAAGGAGCATTCGAAAGGGGAAAGCCCAGTAGCGGAGGAAGGCAGGGTGTTGCGGGCATATTCCACCCAAACGAGTTGCCGGCTCCAGGTGGTGGGATTGTCCGAAACCAGGCAACGTAGAACAGTCTCGAGATCTTGATTGGCCCGCTCTGATTGGCCGTTAGACTCTGGGTGGAAACCTGAGGACAGGCTGATAGAGGAACCAATAAGGGTACAGAAAGCCCTCCAGAACTGGGAAGTGAACTGAGGACCCCGGTCGGAGACGATGTCAATGGGTAATCCGTGGATTCTAAAAACGTGCTGCACCATCAGTTGGGCCGTTTCCTTGGCCGATGGCAGCTTAGGCAGGGCGATGAAGTGTGCCGCCTTCGAGAACCGGTCCACAATGGTGAGGATAGCGGTATTGCCGTCGGATTGCGGCAGGCCTGTGACAAAATCCAGGGAGATGTGCGACCATGGACGATGAGGAACCGGAAGAGGCTGTAGGAGACCAGCCGGGGCCTGGCGGGGCGTCTTGTTTTGGTTACACACTGTGCAGGCAGAGACGAAAGAGGGGACATCCACTCCCATGGTGGGCCACCAAAACCTTCGACGTATAAATGCCAGGGTCCGGCGAGAACCGGGGTGGCAGGTCAGTTTAGATGAATGACCCCATTCCAGGACTCGGGATCGGACAGGGTCAGGCACGAACAGGCAGCCTGGCGGACCCCCTCCGGGGTCAGGGCTCAACTGTTGTGCGTTACGCACATCCTCTTCAATACCCCAGACCAAGGATGTAGCCAAACAAGAAACTGGGAGAATGTGCTCATTACCTTGGGCAGCAGCAGGACTGAACACACGGGAGAGGGCGTCCGGTTTAGTGTTCTTAGAGCCGGGTCGATAAGACAGGGTAAAGTTAAAGCGAGTAAAAAACAGGGCCCACCTGGCTTGTCGGGCATTGAGCCTCCTGGCTGAGCGTAGATACTCCAGGTTCTTGTGGTCTGTCCACACAAGAAATGGTTGTTCCGCTCCCTCCAGCCAATGTCTCCACTCCTCCAATGCAGTCTTGACCGCCAGCAATTCCCTGTTGCCGACGTCATAGTTAACCTCAGCAGGTGTCAAACGACGGGAGAGGAATGCACAGGGGTGCAGCTTCTGGTCGCCGTCCGACCTTTGTGACAACACGGCCCCCACGCCGACGTTGGAGGCGTCCACCTCCACCACAAACTGCCGGGCCGGATCTGGGTGAATCAGAATGGGGGCTGAAGTGAAGCGCTGTTTGAGGGCCGCGAAGGCCTGGGCTGCTTGGGAGGACCATACAAAGTTCACCTTAGTCGAGGTTAAAGCCGTGAGTGGGGCTGCCAAAATACTGTAATTACGGATGAATCGCCGATAAAAATTGGCAAACCCCAGGAAACGTTGCAGATCCAGGCGTGAACAGGGCTGTGGCCAATCAGTGACGGCTTGGACCTTGCCTGGATCCATTCGGATGCTACCTGCAGCCACTATGTAACCCAAGAAAGGAATGACAGAGCGATGGAACTCACACTTTTCTGCTTTTACAAACAGTTGGTTCTCTAATAATCGCTGGAGGACCTGTCGTACGTGTGCCGTGTGTTCCTGGGCTGAGTGGGAAAAAATCAAGATATCGTCCAGATACACAAAAACAAAACGATTAATCATGTCCCGGAGTACGTCATTTACCAGAGCCTGGAAGACAGCGGGAGCGTTCGTCAATCCAAATGGCATCACCAGGTATTCATAGTGTCCACTAGCAGTGTTAAACGCAGTCTTCCATTCATCCCCTTCTCGTATCCGTACCAGGTGATAAGCATTTCGGAGATCCAGCTTCGAGAAGATTGTGGCTCCTTGGAGCAACTCAAAGGCAGAGGCAAGCAGGGGAAGTGGATAACGGTTTTTCACCGTTATGTCATTCAGGCCCCGGTAATCAATGCATGGGCGTAGAGTTTTATCCTTCTTGGCCACGAAGAAAAACCCAGCCCCAGCAGAAGAGGATGATGGCCGAATAATCCCAGCCCTGAGGGAGGTCTCCACATAATCCGCCATGGCCTTAGTTTCCGGACCGGACAGGGAGTACAGACGTCCACGGGGGGGTGATGTACCTGGATGGAGGTCTATGGCACAGTCGTATGGCCGATGAGGTGGTAAAGAGGTAGCCCGAGACTTATTGAACACCTCTCTTAGATCCCAGTATTCAGGAGGAACAGATGACACATCGATGTTCTCTGTGGAAAGTGGAACCTGTCTGTTAAGAACATGTGGTGCAGCCCTCAGGCAATGAGCAAGGCAAAAAGGGCTCCAGTTAATAACAGAACCAGTAGTCCAGTCGATGTGAGGGTTGTGTTTGACAAGCCAAGAATGGCCTAACACAATCGGAGTGTTTGGAGAATGTAAGGGCAGGAACTGGATCTCCTCCCTGTGGTTACCAGACAGGATCAGAGTGATGGGCACCGATATCTGAGACATCCGTCCAATAGAACGACCGTCCAGAGCAGTGGCCTCGATGGGCGTGCTTAGAGGGCGTGAGGGAATGCCTAACTTAACCAGAAGTGAATTATCAATGAAGCAATCGTCAGCCCCTGAATCCATAAGGACATTTACTTTCAGGGTTTGGGAACCCCAAATAATAGTGGCAGGAAAAGGAAAACGAACCGGGGATACCCACGGGGTTTTAGTTTGACTCACCCGTATTCCTATTTGCATGGGTTCAGGCGTAAGGACCTCGGACGCCCTCGATGGTTCTCGGAAGAATTCGGGTAGTCCCGTCAGTCCCCGTGACGTTCTACCACCCGATCCGCTGAAATGCGGAAGTGTCTGAGCAGGACGACAATATTTTCTCTCTCGATTACGTTCCTGAAGTCTACTGCCTATACGCATGGCCATGGAGATGAGACTATCTAAACTGGGAGGCACCTCTCGGGCGGCGAGCTCATCTTTAATGGAATCACATAGTCCATCATAAAATGCATCGAGCAGAGCCTCTGAATTCCATGAGCACTCCGCTGCCAGGGTCCGGAATGTAATGGAGTAATCCGACACGCTGCTAGTCCCCTGTTTTAGATTTAACAGCTGACGTGCCGCTTCTCTGCCGGATAGTGGAGCGTCGAAAACTTTTTTTACCTCCGCAGTAAACGCTGCCAGGCTGTAACAGACTGGAAGTTGCTGGTCCCAGATCGGCGTAGCCCAGGCCAGGGCTCGCCCCGTCATCATGGTTATCATATATGCAACCCGTGACTTCTCTGTGGGAAAGGAGGATGGCTGCAGCTCAAAGATACGCGAGCATTGGGACAAAAACGGACCACAATAACTCGAATCACCTGAGAACCGTTCGGGAGCAGGTAAGTGCGGCTCTCTTAGGGATACCGGGGAAGGTGTTGGATTGCTGGGAATAGGTGGGACAGGAGACGGGGGGGAAGCTCTCTGTGCCGGTAGTGCCAGTGTTAATCTCTCCAAGTGTTGGAGCAGGCATTCGGTGACCCGCTGCTGGTTATCTCTCTGCTCATGGATTTCCTCTGCTATTGAACGTAGCACCTCCTCGTGTCGACCCACAATAACCTCTTGGTGGGCTATTGCGTTCTGTAGCTGAGTCAACTCCGCTGGGTCCGTCATGGCCAGATCGTTCTGACAGAACGACAGATATATGGGACCCAAAAGCGGACACGGAGGCAGGGATATGATTGACTGTTTAATAGTAGATATGGGGCAAGACAGGCTCGTAGTCAATAACAGGCAGTGTTGGTAACAGGGAATCAGAATGGCAGTCGTCCAATAAGGGGAGTCAGGCTCGTAGTCGTAGTTCAGGCAGAGTTCGGTACCGGGAATCAGAAGGATGGCAGTACAGAGGAGTAGACAGTCTCGTAATCCGTAATGCAGGCAGAGTTCGTTTGGCAGCAGATCAGATGGTCGAAGGCACATGAGGGGGCTAGACAGGAACGTAATCCAACAGGCAGGTAGAGGTCCAAATACCGGGAAACAGACTGGCAGAGTTAGTAATACGAGATAGAGTGCTGGAAACGACTGACTAGGCAAGACGATCTGGCAAAACCCTAACAGAACCCAAGGGACTAAATAACCAAACTGATTGACAAAGGAGATAGGGTGCACCTGGTGTGGGGAGGGGACAAACACAGACAGGTGAAACAAATCAGGACATGACAGCTATATCTAGGAAAGCTAAAGTTCCAAAAGCTGGGCCTAAAATAGTGAGATTTTGCTGTGACTCTTATGTGGATGATGTAAAACATATTTTGTTGTCTGATAAGGAGTATCCAGACACTGCACTTGATGAATTTCTGAAATTGCTTCTTAAAATGTTTGATAAAAATGCACCTGATAAGAAACTGACTGTTAGAACTGTTAAGGTTCCTTGGATTGATGTGGAATTGAAAAATTATATGGTTGAATGAGATGGGGCAAAAGGAGTGGCTAATAAGTCTGGCTGCACATCTGACTGGCTGATAAAGAATGATGGCTTATTCATCAAAAAACCATTTGATGTTGGCAATTATTGTAATGATTACTTCATTGGCAAAGTGGGCAAACTTAGTAAGGAAATGCCAACAATGAACAGTGAGCCATCGTATTCATGCATAATATAATCAAATAATGAAAGAAAAGCACTGTAAGTTGGAATTTTGTAAAGTTAGTGTGGGAGAAGTGGAAAAATTATTGTTATCCATCAATAATGACAAACCTGTTATTGACAACTTAGATAGAAAGCTACTGAGGATGGTAGCTGACTCTATAGCCACTCCTATCTTACATATCTTTAATCTGAGTCTAGATGAAGGTGTTTGCCCTGGAGGGAAGCCAAAGTCATTCCGCTACGCAAGAGTGCTATAGCAGCCTTCACTGGATCTAACAGCAGACCTATCAGCTTGCTGCCAGCTCTTAGCAAACTGTTGGAGGGGAAAATGTGTTTGACCATATACAATGCTATTTCCTTGTAAACAAATTGACAACAGACATTCAGCATGCTTATGGAGATGGGCACTCAAGTTGATAATAATAAAAATATTGTGGGAGCTGTACTGTTAGATTTCAGTGCAGCCTTCAATATTATTGAGACTAAATTATTTGGTGTTTTCTTAGATTGTAACCTGTCATGGTCAAATCATATAGATTCAATGGTTGTAAAGATGGGGAGAGGTCTGTCCAAAATAAAGAGGTACTCTGATATTTTGATACCACACTCCAAAAAGCAAGTCATACAGGCTCTAGTTTTGTCCTATCTTGGTTATTGTCCAGTTATGTGGTCAAGTACTGCATAGAAAGACCTAGTTAAGCTGTAGCTGGCACAGAACAGTTTTTAAATCGTTTGTAAATTTCAAAGTGGAATTTACAAACTTCAGAAGCTTTTTTAAACCTCAAATACACTACAAGTTTAATATGTCCTGCATTGCAGGAAAATTATCCTGCAACAGTGATCAAATTATGATCCTATATCTGTACACACACAGTAGAGAACACAAACAAATGCAAGCATGCACACAAGCACGCACGTACACACATGCTCGCGCATGTCTGTTAATTCCCTCTGTCTATCCTGTGCGAGCAAACAGTGGTCCTCTAACTGATCAGTGTGTGTATGTATTTATTTGGGAGGGTATAGTAGGGATCCTTCCTGATAGACACACATAGTTCCTCCAGTTCACCACACACACACACACACACACACACACACACACACACACACACACACACACACACACACACACACACACACACACACACACACACACACACACACACACACACACACACACACACACACACACACTGTCGATGTAATTCTCCAGTCACGGTGATACAGTAAGTGGGCAAAATTACGTTTGTATAGTGTTTGTTGTTTTGTGTTGTACAGTTCGTTCATGTCAAATTATATACGTCAAAATAATAAACATGTCGAACTATAATCCCTGCGCTGCGTCTTGGTCTCTCACCGTCCCGACTCGTGACACACACACACTCAATTACATAAACAAACCACTGTGATGATAATCAGTTTGGCACCTGTGTGTTCCAGTCACATGGAACCCACAGCATGTAGTCACACACATGTCCCAGCCCACACACTCACACACACACAGAGAGCAGGGTTAAACCTGAATTAACATCCAGAGAGAGAGCAGAGTTAAACCTGAATTAACATCCAGAGAGAGAGCAGGGTTAAACCTGAATTAACATGCAGAGAGAGAAAGGAAGAAAAAGATAGCAAGATCAGTTTTGACTAGAGGGTGAAATCGGAAATCAAACTTTAGAACCCGCCCACTTACCGTTCAACAGATTGCTTCCCACATGGCACCCTATTCTAGAGGAGGTGGTATAGAGAAGGATCCTGGTCAAACTGCTGGCCATCATGGACAACGTCACCCACCCTCTGCATGCCATGGTTATGACGTAGAGGAGCATCTTCAGTCACAGACTGATCCCACCACGGTGTGCCAGAGAGCGCTACAGGAGGTCCTTCCTGCCGGCGGCTATTAGACTATTTAATGCCTCACCGGGGTGCCATGCCGTCGGCAACATAGACCTGGAACTGTTGGGGTGTTAGGACCTAGTTTAACAATTAGGTATCCATCCATCCGTGAATAACTCTGTGGTCTGTAATCACTCATTCATTCAGGACTGTATTTACATTCTATACAGTTGTTATATCATATCACGTGCAATATTGTAAGTAATTATTGGACTGAACTTGCGTGGTCATTCACTCAGGACTGTATACTAGTATCCTGTCAGTAGTATATTTTTTTTTATTGCATTTAGTATATCGAATGTGCAATATGTGCATTTATCTGTAATTAACCATGTTCTAAGGACTGTATTTTAAGGGAATTAGTATTATTACCCTAAATTATATCATACGCACATTTAGCTATTTAAATATCTCTTCCTGTCATTTACCTGTACAGTTAATTTAACCATGCAAATATTAATTTACCTGTACATTTAACCAGACTGTATATTAAGACTGTAGAGTATTGTGTCTCAGTTTCAGGAAAGAAGTCCCAATCAGGATGATGATGAATTAACACAGACTCTGGTTTCTCTGCTACAATTTCCCTCCTTTTTAATCGCATCTTTCTTTGCCCTCTTTAAACCGCCCCGTCCCCCGTCCCCTCCAGTTGTTTCATTCCACCCATTTTCAGATGTGATTTGAAGGCCAGGTTTCTCACTACCAATTCACATACAGGTATAGAATACAATGCTACGTGATGTACAGAATATAAACTCAACTCCTTGCCTGATGGTGCATGCTGCAGAACCATATTATCTAGATTAGAAACCCAGATAGATATGCAGCATACATTATGGTGCAGGTGTGTGTTCAGTCCTCAGGCTAACAGGAGTTCTCCAGCTCAGTCAAACGATCTACATGAACCATCATACCTTATCATAGGCTACCATATACACCAGAATGCAGCCCAAATAAATGCTTCACAGGGTTCAAGAAACAGACACATCTCAACATCAAGCTAAGAGGGGGAGAGCGAGAGAGAGAGAGAGAGAGAGAGAGAGAGAAGACAGGGGAAGAGGGAGAGAGACAAGGAGGGAGAGAGGGAGATATAGAGAGAGAAAGGGAGAGAGAAAGGATATTTGAATGATAGCTAAAAGCCAGTCTTCTTCCAGGTTCAAATAAATGTTCTAAATCGTCGTCCAATATCATCTACCTTTGTTGTCTCCCCTTCTCATGTGTCTTCCAGCAGTCAATATCCTGCTGTGTGAGAAATACGCATAAAATAAAGATGCTTTAGACGGAAAGATGATGGAAAGCATACTGTGTTGTGATGGATAATTGCCTGAGCTCTACACAGATGCAGCTGCTATGAAGAGAACATACAGCCTTTGTTCCAAATGGCACCCTATTTCCTATTTAGTGCACTACTTTTGACCAGGGACCATATAGGGAACAGGGTGCCAATTGGGACATAGCCACAATCTCCTGCTCATTTCATTACTTCTCCAGTTTCTTATCTCAGCTCTGAGCTGGAGCTTTTCCTCTTGTGACACGGAACGGGCTCTCGCACTAACTCAGAACACACACACACGCACACGCACAATTAAAGACAGACACACATATCTATAAAATATACATTCACTATGTTGTCCTCTTATTTAAAACCAGCTTGAAGAGATTAACACTAAAAACTACAGGCCTTCTTGTAGAGGTTGAAGTGTGTGCGTGTGGCTCTGTCCGTGCGTAGTGGCAGGGAAAGGCTTCAACTCTGACAGCCTAAGCAGGTAAAACCGTTTCCTTGGCCATAAAGACACCTGGAGCATCACCATGGAGACGGTTACTAAGGAGTGACGAGGCGCATTTGCTCAGTTATCAAGCCTCTTCTTTACTCCTTGACATGTGTGTGTGTGTGTGTGTGTGTGTGTGTGTGTGTGTGTGTGTGTGTGTGTGTGTGTGTGTGTGTGTGTGTGTGTGTGTGTGTGTGTGTGTGTGTGTGTGTGTCCACGTGTGTGTGTGTGTGTGTGTGTGTGTGTGTGTGTGTGTGTGTGTGTGTGTGTGTGTGTGTGTGTGTGTGTGTGTGTTGTGCACACGTGTGTATCTAATTGAATTGAATTGACATGCCTGTCAGTGGATGGATTTCAATCAGCAGCATTTAACTCAATGGTATTTTCATTATGGTAAATCTATGTAGACAAAGGTTTATTAGGTTTATTGTTGTTTCTGCCTCTATCTTCCTCTGACTTGGACCCTGTCCAGTCCACAACAGCACTGTGAGTGAGTCTCAAATTGTTTTTTCTTTATTTGCACTTTTTTTACATTGTAAAATAAAGTGAAGACATCAAAACTATGACATAACACATATGGAATCATGGAGTAACCAAAAAAAGTGTTAAACAAATCAAAATGTATTTTATATTTGAGATTCAAATAGCGACCTTGATGGCAGCTTTGCACAACTCTTGGCATTCTCTCAACCAGCTTCACCTGGAATGCTTTTCCATCCGTCTTGAAGGAGTTGAATGAGTAACATTCCCAACTTTTCAAACTCAGTGCCTCTTTGCTCGACATTATGGGAAAATCAAAAGAAATCAGCCAAGACCTCAGAAAATAAATTGTAGACCTCCACAAGTCTGGTTCATCCTTGGGAGCAATTTCCAAACGCCTGAAGGTACCATGTTCATCTGTACAAACAATAGTACGCAAATATAAACACCATGGGACCACGCAGCCGTCATACCGCTCAGGAAGGAGAGAAAAGTGCAAATCTATCCCAGAACAACAGCAGGACCTTGTGAAGATGGCAAAATAGATGGCATCATGCGGAAGGAAAATTATGTGGATATTATGAAGCAACATCTCAAGACATCAGTCAGGAAGTTAAAGCTTGGTCGCAAATGGGTCTTCCAAATGGACAATGACCCCAAGCATACTTACAAAGTTGTGGAAAAATGGCTTAAGGACAACAAAGTCAAGGTATTGGAGTGGCCATCACAAAGCCCTGACCTCAAAACTATAGAACATTTGTAGGCAGAACTGAAAAAGCGTGTGCGAGCAAAGAGGCCTACAAACCTGACTCAGTTACACCAGTTGTGTCAGGATGAATGTTGTGGGAAGCTTGTGGAAGGCTACCCAAAATGCTACCAAATACTAATTGAGTGCATGTAAACTTCTGACCCACTGGGAATGTGATGAAAGATTCACATTTCACATTCTTAAAATAAAGTGGCGATCCTAAATGACCTACGACAGGGAATTTTTACTAGGATTAAATGTCAGGAATTGTGAAAAACTGACTTTAAATGTATCTGGCTAAGGTGTATGTAAACTTCTGACTTCAACTGTATATATATACAGTATATATGTGTATATCTACAGTCATGTGAAAAAGTAAGTACACCCCCTGGAAAGTTCTCTTTTCTTTTTTTATTTTTTATTTTACATATTTGGACAGATGGATATGTAATCTTCACTTCAACACGTTTGACAGATCACACAATTCAACAAATCACACAAAAATGTTTTGGGGAAAATGTTATGCAATTAAAATAAACAAAAATGCCTTTTCCTTATGGGGAAAAAGTTAGGACACCCCTACCTTTACCATCACATAAAATGGCTAAAATTAGAATTAGGTGTACCAAAACAAATACAAATGATTAGAAAACATTAGAGAGGAGGGCCCAGCCTTGCTTGGAAATGGATTTGTGACCACTCCCAGACTCATGGGCATCAATAATCTTTATTCTGAGGGCCTCGGGTAGGTGGTTTGATCTTTGAATGATGTGTTACCACACACTGATATGGTTAAGACCAAACCAGACCAATTTTCTTATCTTTATGGAAGGCTGTACCCTCCTAAGTTTCTCTCATTCATCTCTCAATCATTTACACTTGTTTTGGTAATCCTAATTCTACCTATTTTATTACATACTGTACATTTTTATTATATTGAAGAAGGTAAATCACAACTAAAAAGTCAGAAAGAGAAGAAAAGTAAAAGGAAAAGGAAAGAAACGGAACCAGACAGGACCAGACAGGACCAAACAGGATCAGACCGGACCAGACGGAACCAGACCGGACCAGACAGGATCAGACAGGATAAAACAGGATCAGACAGGACCAAACAGGATCAGACCAGACCAGACCGGACCAGACAGGGCCAGATAGGACCAGACAGGACCAGACAAAACCAGACAGGATCAGATAGGATCAGACCGGACCAGACAGGACCAGACAAGGCTAATGGGTAAGCTGCCAGTTAGCAAATAACTCATACATGAAAGGTGCTATATTTGATATTTTCTGGGGTTGCCTGAGGGCAATATAGGATATGAATGGTTCCCAGATTGTGTTAAAGCCGGTCAGTTTGTTATTTAGTTTGAAGTAGGATCTCTCCAGGGTATGGGTAAATTAATGGTAAATTAAGCCAGTGTATGGTTGAAACATTGGATCTGCTTTTCCAGTTTAACAGTATAATCTTTTTTGCAGATTAATTCAATCAGTAGGAACTATTTTTTGTCCTTGGGGATAGAAGAAACACAGGGGTCATCATCATCAAAGTAGTGTAGTGTGCAGAGTGACAGGGGTGCAGGAAGGGTAGTATGGAGGATGACAGAATGTTCAGAACCTCTTTCCAGTAATTATCAATAATGGGACAAAACCAGTAATGCATGGAGGAGATGAGTGTCGGGGAAGTCTTTTTGGCAGAATTGATACAGGCGAGTCAACAAGGCCCATCTATTGGTATAGTGAAATTGATGTTGAATTTTGAGTTGGACCGCAGAGTGAAGGAAAGGCAACCAACAAGTGCTCAGCATATGTGGGAACTCCTTCAAGACTCCTTCAAGACAGAAAAGCATTCCAGGTGAAGCTGGTTGAGAGAATGCCAAGAGTGTGCAGAGCTGTCATCTTTCCATGTGTTATTTCATAGTTTTGATGTCTTCACTATTATTCTACAATGTAGAAAAATATAAAAAATAAAGACAAACCCTTGAATGAGTAGGTGTGTCCAAACTTTTCACTGGTACTGTACAGTATGTATGTACTGTATGTGAAACAAACATAGGGGTGGCAGGTAGCCTAGTGGTTAGAGCGTTGGGCCAGTAACCTGAAAGGTTACCTGAATACCTGAACCGACAAAGTGAAAAAAAAACTGACGGTGTGTCTTTGAGCAAGGCACTTAACCCTAATTTGCTCCAGGGGCTGACCCTGTAGGTAAGCTGTCATTGTAAATAAGAGTTTGTTCTTAAGAGTTTGCACATTGACTCAGTACTGACTCAGTCAATGTGCAGAGGTACCAGTACTGAGTCAATGTGCAGGAGTACAAGTACTGAGTCTGCATAGAACAGTTCAGTCGGCCTTAACCTCCAGGAAGGAACTGTTGAGGATGGATGGCTTATTGTTAATTGACTTGTTTTATTTGCAAGGTTTTATTTGCCATGTTAGACCTCTACTGAGAAACAGTTTCAGAATTTTGTGTTCATAACTGCAGGAGACCGGGGCTACCCATTAAAAACATGGCTGATGACTCCCCTCACAAACCCCTCAAACCAACAAGAGGCAAGGTACAACCAAGCCCACACACAAGAACAACAGTGGAGCGCACCATTGTGATATTGCGAGGTGTGAAAGTGAGAGAGGAGGCGAAAGAGTCAAAAAGGTATTTAGCGAAAAGGAAATATTTAATAAGAAACAGCAATACACAATTAAACAATAACCCGCGAGAGGTGAACCAAAACAGACAGTGCTAAATAGTGACCCTGATGACCAATGTGGAACAGGTGTGGATCATGGGTGTTGCTACCATCTTCCCACGATCGCCGGTTAGAACGCCGGTGAGGATGAGCGCTGGAGAGGAGGAGGGACCGCAGCTCTGCGCGGGGCATTCGTTACAACCATAGGCCGGCTGAAAGGGCGTTGGCTGTGCTTGTCTGGGACAGGAGGCACACTGCAATACCAGCCTAGCAAGGTTTGCCTCTGAAAATACATTTCTTCAAATGCCATTATGTGAATGTAATACAATGTGTAAATTCCCTTTTAGGTTTGCTACATTGTCAAGGCTTGCAGTATGCTCCACAACATTGCAATCAAAAATGGCATTCCACTGAATGATCCACCCCGATGAGCCCATGCCTGACAGGGAGTGTTTCCCACCACCCATAACTCTGGCACTGAGGACAAGAGTCAATATCATACCTAAAACCGTTGTATCTGTTCTTCCAAATATTGTAATCAAATCAAGGGAAACACATTTACATGACACAATCAATCAACAAGTTCTTTCAATTATTGATTTCTCTCTCTCAGGCCGTTGCATACATCCTCCAGCTGCTGTTTGCGTCCAATAATTGATGTGTTGATCTCTTCTTGTTGTTTCAGGACTGCGTCAGTCAAAACATGCAGCACAGCTGAAGCGCTCTCCAAAGAGGACACCCTTCTTGTAGGCCTGGGGATGGCTGAGGGGTCGGGCAAATCACCCACATCTGTGAAGATTTCATGTTTTGTTATTTTTGTTATATTCATTTTGTTACATTTATTTAGTTATATATACTGTATATATACAGTATTTGTTATTTTATTTTAAAGAAAAAATATTTAAATGTGGTCCATGTCTGAATATGGTTGCGAAAATAAAGCTTGACTTACCATCAGTTGGTGTGTCTAGTATTCCTTCGGGGTCTGGGAGAGGGTCCTCAGTATCACCATCACAAATTATGGCAGATACTCAGGTCTCTCCAATTATGCTGCCAATGGGCTGGTCCATAGCAGACAGTGAGAGCCACTCTGCCCTCCTCCTGTTGCACTTATATCCCTTAAGTCTATCATAATTTTTTTTTTTTGCATATGTTTTCAAATCAAACCATTTCTTTTTAATTTCATTAACTGTTCTGCACTCAGACGAGGCAGAATTTATCACAGCTCTAACCTGCTCCCAAGCTGAGGGCTCCAAAAAGTACGGCTTGTTTTGCTTCCACTTCGGTGATCAAAAGTTATATTTCTGCGTCCGAAAAGTTTTTATTTTCTTTGTCTTCTTTGATTTCTCCATGTTGGCGGACAGAAATTAGTGACATTTCTTACAGCTTTAAAGGGAAGGTGACCCTTGTGACCATAAATGGTCATTTAGGGCGGTTCTTTATATAAATGAGACTTCACGTGCACTAGCACAGTGTTTTAGAACGTGTCTGATTTATCAAGGCAAAATACTTACAGGTGTGTGTCAATCAAGTGTACGAGGAATTGATAAATACCAACTTTTTTGTACTTGCGAACATTCTAAACATTCTAAATGTACGAGTGAATTTAGAAGCTTTTCTACCCAACATTGATAAATGAGGGCCCATTCATTTAAGGTGTGTGTGCACAAAAAAGACTAAACCTTGCTATCAATTTTGAACTTGAACGGGGAAAGTGTGCGCACTTCTCAAACCATGCGTACGCACAACTTCTAGTGGTTGATCAATTGTATTGCAAGAAAATATTGTTATTTTGGGGGACATTGAGGTGTTTGATGCACAGGAATTAAAATAATGGTTGGCTATTAAAAACATAAAAACATAGGCCTAATGATAAAACCGATGCATTTGCCGTTGGCAAGGAGATAGCATAAAAGCACGTAGCCTAATATTTTTCTTTTACTTTTACTATCCAGGCCTAAATCATAATCATATTGCAGGACCTCTCTCCTTTTCAGACATGACTGGTTAATTCCCGCTACACAACCATATTAGGCTACCATTTATCCATCGCTCATTCGATAGCCAACCATGCTCGAAAGTAAATAGACCGGTAGCCTATGACAATATGGGTAGGCTACAGTATTGCTGTGTGAAAGGAGCACGACATAATAGCCTATTTAATCCCAGAGAAACACAATCAGGTATTGATTAACAAAATATTTAACAACAATTAGTCTTTTGCATTGAAGTGTGGGCTGTAGCCAGCATTTAGTTTTAAATTGTTCAACAGGCAATCAATCTTGGAGAATGCGTTTTTGGCACTAGCTATAGAAGACATAGATTTTAGTTTAATAAGTCACTTC